>CM031234.1:67233169-67833169 GCA_018340775.1 Taxus wallichiana var. yunnanensis | reverse complement strand
TTACAAGGAAATTTTAGAACATGTGGCGGAAGGGAAATATGTAATTTTATAGATGGGTTCTTTTGATATCACCAAGTTAGAATTTTAAAGGAAGATAAACCCAAACAACTTTTAAACCAAAAAGGGATCATATTCCTACATGGTCATTCCATCGGGGTTGATTAATATAAAAATTGTTTTCTAATGCATTATTGTCACTTCTTTTGAGGTTTTTATACTTAAGTTTCTTCAAGTATATGTAGACAAATGGAAAATTTATGGGATGGTAAAATACCACGGTGATAACTTGTGCTTAATAGTCGAGCAATGTAAAAACTAAAAATTTCCTTGAACTTGAAAAAATGTGTGTTCGCTACTCCATTTGGTTCCTTATTAGGGCACATTATCTATAAGGATGGACTCTTGGTGGACCACTGAAAAATTTCAATAATCATCAACCTTAGAAAACCGTAGACGTAGAGGAAGGTGCATGAATTTCTAGTGTTAGGAGCATAATTCACCGAGAGGGTGGGTGATTCAAATGACCTTACAAAACTTTCTTTCAATTATGTTTTACCATTCAATACATATTAACCATAGTGATCTTATAATGCATAAAAAACATTCACAAGAACATGAAAAAAATAGAACACACATATATGAGTGGGAAACCCTCAAGGGGAAGAAAACCCACTAATAACTCTACAAATGGACTACTTTCCTATAAATTATTGTAAAATATCAAATTCAGTTGAGCACCCACTCAACTTGGAGCACCAACCCCAAATAAGTTAAGTACCTACTTAACTAGGTTTTAACAAGCACCAAATTGCAAGGAAGCACCAACTCCTAAGTGACTTAGCACCAAATCAGCCACCTCTATATTTTTTTCACCTTCTTAACCCTCTGTTTCTTGATCAACAAATGATGACCATCTTTCTGCCCTTCTACTCTTGATCACTCCTTAAACTACATGTTATGCTTCTTCACTCATCAATCTTCTTCACCTTGATATAGGCATGTACAAATTGAATTTTATAGGCTAACCACCTTCATGATATTCAACATAAACCATTTTACTATAGTATAAAGAAATCCTACTACTAAAAAATGCACTATATTTCACTCATTCACACTCACACCTCTTAGGCCTAAAATTGCCTTGCATATATATACATGATTCATGAACATATACCACTTTCGGTCATAAACACCTAAAAAAACTTAGGTCATCCATACAATAGGCCTTAGAACATCTTATAAACATGAATGAATCACAACTTTAACCTCTTTTGGTCTTCAACAACTCAATTAGGCCTTTTTCACCATTAGGTCTCATGAAGACCTAATTACATTAGGTCTACCATCATAATGACACAACATGATCTTCTTAGGCTTACATATTCTTCTCAAAACCTCAAAACCCATTCAATTTTTTTTTTTAACTCTACTGAGATCCTCCATGCTAGATTATCTCTACACGTTACATTCATGCCATAAAATCTCCTAAACAACAAAACTGTCAAAAAAATTAAAACCAGTCACGATAAATTGACCTCGTAGGATTACTTAATGTTGGAACATGTCAAAAACAACCATATACATGAATAATGGGTCTCTAAAACCTTCTATCATCAATTTATTCATCTTGGCCAATGTAACTTTTGAGAGCTATAACAACTTCCTTAAAAAACAAGGCTCTACCTACACATTTTCTCTCTCATAACTAACCACCACGTTTTAAAAGTACCCGAGAGAGATGATTACATGTTCCAATAGTTTATTTGGAAATTTTAACCCATTAAAATATCTTTTGATGTAACACCCCTAGCATGACAGGTACCTAAGATGACTTCTACTTTAGAAGGTACAAATGTTGACAGGTGATTTGGTCTTAAGACGGTGTACTCTTATGACTTGGGAAATCATGTTTGTAGTAGGGAATAATTCATCTACTGAATAGATACATTCTGTCATACTTTTTCTTAATTTAAATGGGAAATTCACCTCCTTTATGTAGAATTAATTCACTGCTAGGATTGAGAAATATGGGTTCAATTTTTATAAAATCTTCCTTCAGACAACATTACCTTGGATCAATTCCATTGATCCAAGGTATGCTTTAAATTCATAATTTTTTGGTCATAATGACCAATCCTATCAATTTAGTTGATTACTAGAATCGAGACTATGCTAGAAAATTGATGATGTCATCAGACCCAACAACATGTTGAATGTAGATGTCATGGTAGTTTCTTCTTTTGTAAGCATGTAATATTGCGTCGAACAAGAAAATATTGTAATTACGAATAAAAGTTATTAACTTAAGCCTAGAGGTAAGTCTAACCTATGTCTTTTTGGTCTCTTGAAATTAAAATGTTAATACCCTAACTAAGACCTACCTATGGACCTATGGGATTTCCTAAGCTAATGTTAATCTAACTTAAAAGGTGGCTAACCTAGAGGGGGCCTATGGAACACATGGACATTGGGTGGTTAGTGGCATCGATTTCAAGGTAATTAAATGAATTTTAATGCATCCTTATCTTTTTCTACCGCCAACTTTGGCATGGGCAATGGAAAAGTTAGGGAGAGCTAAGTTGGCATCTCCACTGAATTTAGTTGCATGAAAAATTGAAGTTAGTCTTCACCAAAAATGGAGACGGCGGTGGTGTGGAAAAAGGAGGGAACTATCTGTCTTTTGTATTTAATGTTTTTGAATTTGGCAAAAACCACCTAGGAGAATACATGAGGGGTTTTGCATGGTTGTTTTGTTCTTTGGTTTATTTTTGAGCTTGAGCTCTACATGATGTTCTTTCTTTTTGTCAAATATTTAGTTCGATTTTTTTGACTGGTTATTTTGCATTACTTGGAACTATTTTTGGACTCTATGGAAGCTATAAGAAGAAGGAATGGGAAAGTGTTGAGGTTCTGTTGACATTCGTGGCAAAGAAGAAGGTATTAAATTTTTCTTGGAGATATTCTGTGAAAATCTTGAAGAAGGAGAAGCGCTATCAGGCATGATAGGATCTACCCATTAAATTGTTTTGATTTTACTTAAATGTTTTCATAAGAACAACTCTTCTTTTGGAAACAATTGATTTTTTCTTGGATGATTGATCCATGATCTTAGGGATAAATGGTTTTTGCTAATGTTATGATCTTGCTTTCGATGCTTGTATTATTTAATGTATTTTACTATTTGAATTCACTATTTTTATGGATGATCTATTCTGGGTTACGATTCCCTTGTTTGGAATAATGAGTTATGCTTAACTTCTAATTGTAGCCGAGACGAGGTTGAATCGTGTTAATTTTGTTGAGCTGTGTTAAAATTTCGAGTAACTCGACTATTGTTCAAACTTGAATGAATCTTCTTGGGAACAATCTGGTTTAGCATGATTATTTAGTTTATCTCTTCTTGTGTGATTTGTGGAGTTGTTTATCGAATGTTGTTTGCAACTTCTCTGGTGTAAGAAAAGGGTGGTCTAGGTTTCGTTCCTCTTGATTTGACTAGCTAAGTATGCCTTACTCTTGTTACTTAAACCTGAGGTACAATTGATACTATATGATCTCTTGATAAATAATGTTGAACTATAAGAAGCTCGATGCTTAATTTGAGGAACTTATTTAGAGAAATCTTGTGTCACTCAATAATAATACTTTATAAGATTAATGGTTGTTTTATTTTCTATTGTTGAATCATGTTTGCATCTTTAAGGAGATTACACTTATATAACCCTGGATTTAACATATTTTTCTAGGTTATGGGGAAATGATCAAAATGTGGAAAACAATGTGAATCCTATAACTCTTGTGTTGTGATTTAGTGTGTTAGCTTATGTATTTTTTGTTGAAGTCCTCCATCCTTGAGATTTTGAGGACAATTTAATTGTTTTGAACTTATTTTAATTGGATTAGAATTTTTCATCCGCTTTGGACTTCTTGAACTCAATAATTTTATTAAGGGTTTGGTTAATGAAATCATGTTGGTTTATTGAAGGGAATTCTTGCTTAAACAAAAGTATACTTTGCTTGAAATCCTTGTAAGGGAAGTGTTATTTTGTTCTATTCCTTTGTGTATTTGGGTAACCTCTGAAATTCAAATACTATTTTGCTAAATAAAGGAAAAGGGTCTTGGATATTGGTGTACTATTTTTTTATTGCTGTTGTCGGCTTTAATGTTTGCCAACTTGATGGAATTTGTTGATGTTTTTGGTTTCATGATTCCTTTCCTTGACCGTCGAACTTGGTTCAGCTCACTCTGATTTTAGATAATGCGTATTGATAAAAAATAATCAATTACCTTGTTTGGATTTCACTAGGTTGATTCATTTCCTTATCTAATTTGGGTCTGAGTTGGAGGGTGGGTTCTGACTTGCTCTTCTGAATCCTAATTTTGATATCTCTGTTTTGGGATTCTAGTTTGGTACATTTTATGAATGGCCATATTAATATATGTTGAACATTCTTGATTCTCTTTTGATTATTCACAGGTACAATAGGAAAGTGGTCTCTCCTTCCAATTGTATTAGGATAGTTTAGCTGAAGCTAAGGTTACACGAGAGAATTGTTTTGTTTAAGTTGGAAATATTATGAGTGTTTGTTATTTGGTGAAAAATATTTGAATCGATGTAGGAGCAATAGATGATTTTAATTCTCTCCATTCTTCTATTTTTTTAAACCTTTGTAATGAAATATCTAGTTTGGGAATGTGTTGTTGATTCCAATGGCATGACAAGTTGATCCCATCCTTTGTTAAAATTTATTAGTGTAGAACCTTAACTTGGATTGGTTTCTAACTCTGGATTTGAATTTTAGGATTCTTTAATTAGAAACTCTTTCCTTAAATTGTTGTTGTTTCATCCTAAATTTATTCCTATGTTTGATTTGAACTTGGCATCTCTTATTCTAAGATGGAATTGGTTGAAATAATGTTGAGATTGAAATACTATTGTATTATTAAATGTTGATCTATTCCAAAGAGATAGTATGGATAGTTATCTTCTCACAATGAACAATATTCATTGAGAAGTGAATTATGTAAAATGTCAATTGAAAGGAAAATTGTCATTTGATATTAGTACTTATCTTTGATAATGTTTTACTTATTTTTATGTAAAAGAACAGTTGATTAATGCTGGAATGTTGATATATATCATGATCTAATTTTAATTATGATGTAGTTAATAACCTTACCTCTCTCTCATTTGTGGATCGGTATTTCTTTTCAATATGTCTTTTATAACGCTTTTAAACTGTTTCATAAAAGTAGAGTTCTCTTTATGAAATAATTAGCTAAAAGCACATCATTTTAATGCTTAGTTCTTATCATGCTCAGTTCAATGAACTGACCCATGCTAGCAATTTTTGTAGATGGACTTCGTAAGTGATGAAAGGAGAAAAGACCTTTAAGAACTTATATTTGTTTATCAAGAGGTTGGATATTTTATGATGAAATATGGATCATTATTAAAATGTATTTGTTGGAAATGGAAGTTGTCTTTGTAATTGATCTTGATATTGTTGTTTGACACTAGAAATGTCTGAATTGTGTGGACTTATAATGTATGAATCCCATTTTATGAATGAAAGAGTTGTGGGTTTGTTTGAACATAATGTGTAATCTTTGTGAGAATTCCATGAATGGAAATGATAAGCTTATTTCTATTTGTTATATATATATGTACTATACCCTATTGGGTTGGTTTAAAAATGAATTAGACGTTAAGGGTACTAGATGTACTACCCTCTGTTGAATAATGACAAGTTATTAAGTTGATATACGTGTTTGGGAATTCAAATAAATCAATATGGATTACTAAAACAATAGTGATGAGTATATGAAACCATGATAAAAACTTGTAATATTATTATGGGGTTATAAATGAACCCTAACCCTTTATAGGGAAAAAGGGAAGGCAACTTCCCTGTAATGATTAATAGACTATTTTAAGATCTATAAGAATTGAATCCGAATATTATCTTGGATAGAGAAAGGTGTGCTTCCTCTTGATTAATTCTTTAATCTGATTAAGAATAATGAAAAGAAAATATTAAGGATTAGACTTCATCCCAATGAAGTCTAATAAGGAAAGAATTGATTCGAACTTAAACAAGCTAAGACTTGGATATGTAAGTTAAGTTAACATCACTATTAAGTATGTTGAATCTATTTGTGAAACATAAATTAGAATGTTAATGGATTAAAAATAAAAACTTATGAAATGGTTAGGGGGCAGATGTATCTGCATACCAACTCTAATTGCAGCTTTTACTTGAAACCCTAATGGTTAATGAACCTAGTGTTCAGTAGGGCTGCTGCAATTAACCCTTTATAAGGAAAATTTAATAAGTCCTTAACTTATTTCCATGGTATGTTCATCCAGATGAGGTGAACTCAGTTAGATGTTGGCACATGCCAATTGCAGTACAGTACCTTTATGAAGACTTGGGTCTTCATGAGGATACTTGTGTTGCAGTTGACATGTTGCAACACCCTTCAGAGTTTAGTCATCCAGATTTACATAAATATGACTTGGTCATAATTTTTCCCCAGGTAGAGTTAGGGGTATGATCTAGTGTAGGGTCAGCTCACAATGACTTAGGGTAACTAGACACATGCAATCAAATTAGGTCGATTGGGTATGTCTATGTACCCTTAGTCACCATGAGTAGTCCTCCACACTAGACTATGTTGCTAACCTTGGCTAGGGTTAAACCTTGAACAAGTGGACTGATAGGAGTCAGTGAAGACCATTCTAGATAATAGATGAAGTGGGGTGAAGGATGTATTCTATTTTACGAGTATGCCATCTAGGAATATAAACATGAACAATATGTTTTTAAATCTTTGGCCAAAGTATCACAAGTTGCTGGTTGCGTTGTCCTATATCACCTAGTTTAAGAAGTGGGATTTCAGATGAATATTGGTAACAAATATTCAGATAGGCCTCTTAAACAGAACACTTAATACATTGAAAAGGGTAAGGGAACCAAGTATACATAGTATACAAATCAATAAGTTAACATGAGATATCAATATGATACTGAGTCATGGAATGAGAGATCGGTGTTTCACCGAGTCATTTACAGCTGCATATGGTTTTCTGTTATGAGATTGATTGGCTTAGAATATGTGTTATAAATTATGATTATTTAGAATAGAGAACATTATTCAATTTTTTTCCCCTTGTTTCTAAAGTTTTAAAATGGGAATGTTACATCTTGGTATCAGAGATGAAGGTTGAAAATCTTGGACCTATTATGTACATAATCTGATAAAAAATTAAATTTTCTTGTTAACAAAAAATGGTTAGAATGAGAGAAAATGGTGCAAATAACCCACCACACCGGTGGAGAAGCAACCTCTTACCCAAAAAATTGATGAGATCCTTACTTGCCTTGTTAGACAAAAGAGATTGTCTGGATTTGTACTTGAATAACAAGTAATGGTAAATGAGGAGGAGGAACAAGATGCTTTGTAATAACAATCAACCACATCATGTGGACAATGCTAATGTTGGGAATTTGGGCATTGATAAAATAATGCATCCAATGCTAATGTTAATGTAACTAATCATCTTGAGAATAAAAAGGCAAGATTGGAAGCTAAACTCACTAATGACACATAAAAGGATAAGGACTACACTAGGAGATGGAGCCGAGAACTGGCTCAAGGAAATGGAGAAGTACTTTGCAATAAGAAGCTTCTATGAGGAAACAAAAGAAATATGGGGAGCTTACCAATGTTTCCTATGAGGCATCTTCTTTGTGGGATATCCATAAGGCTGAGTTAAAAATTGATGAAACAAACATCACTTTGTATTAATTCAAAATTATTTTAGGAAACAATGGCTGCCACAACTTTACTATGATAAGAAAATGATTGAATTTCAGAACTTAGCTCAAGGAAATTTAATCAGTAATAGCAGAGTACTCTGGGAGAGGTTTACTAAGCTCCTTAAGTACATACCTCAATATCAAACCCGATGAGAAATTCATAATAAAAAAATTCATTATGGGGCTAAATCCCATTATAGGTGGTAACGTGGATGTTCACAACCCAACCAATATGGAAGGGGTTGTTGAAAAATCCATAAGGCTGGAGAAAAATTGAAAGCAATCTCTACCCATAAGGAAGAAATCAGATATAGGTTCCAAATTCTTCTTTGTTCCTTACACCCAAAAAGGGGCCATGGAAGAAATTTGGTATGAAAAAAATGTTGCTAATAATAACAGAAAAATGCAAAAATAAACCTCTCGCTAATGTAGAGAAACAACTTTCTCAAGAACAATAATAACAAACATAAGTCCTATGGGGGTCTGAATGATAACTCTAAGGCTGGACATAAATTTGAGCCTAAGAAAGGACATGGAGGAGGCAGTTAAAATTATGGTAGGGATCATTATGCAAATCAGTGTCCTTTGAGGAAGGATGACAGAAATCAACAACATAAGATTCATGTTGCAGTAGCTGACAAATTGGATGAAAAACATGTTATGCCTATAGAAGTGCCAGGTAAGTTATTTGGTATACTTGTAACTATAATTTTTGATACTAGAGCTACTGAATGCTTTATTTCTACTAAATTAGCTTCAAAATTAAAAATAAAAGCTGGAAAAATGGATAAATCATGGGCTGTACATTATGGAAATAATGTTGTCCACACAATTAGTATGTGTATTTTTAGAGCAGTCCTTGACTTACCTAGTTTTTCCATTGAAGTTGATCTTTATGTTGCTCCTTTGGGGTCTTATGATGTAATCATAGGTGTTAACTAGCTAGCTGAACATAAGGCAAAGTTAGATTGCTTTGAAAAAACATTAGTTGTCTTGATGACCTGTAGAAAACATCAGACATTTAGGGGATAAAACATGAGATTTCAGTTAGGAAATTTTTAGCTATGCAACTAAAAAGGGAAAAAAATAAAGGCTACACTTTGTATGCAGTAAAAATTTCTGAAATGACCGATGAAATTAGTGATTTCTTAGAAAGATACCCACTACTATGAAATTTCAGTGATGTATTTCCGGAAGAGTTACCTGGTCTTCCACCAAAATGGGAGTTTTTATTTCATGATTGAGATCAAGCCGGGAACTAAACCTATTTCCAAGGCACCGTATTGAATGACTACCATTAAATTAGTTGAGCTTAAGGCATAGTTACAAGAACTGTTGACTAAAGGATTAATAAGGCCAAGTGTTTCACCTTGGGGAGCACCGGTAATTTTTGTGAAAAATAAAGATGGAACACTTAGATTGTGCATCGATTATAGGATGTTAAACAAAGAAAAAAAAAAAATATCCACTTCCTAGAATTGATGATCTATTTGATCAAATGCGAGGTGCATCAGTGTATTCTAAAATAGATCTTTGATCTGGATATCATCAGTTAAGAATCAAGGATGAAGATATTCATAAAACAACTTTTAGAACAAGGTATAGACATTATGAATTCATAGTTTTACCATTTGGTTTAACGAATGCACCTACAACCTTTATGAATTTAATGTATAATATTTTTCAAGAATACTTGGAAAAATTTGTGCTTGTATTCTTGGATGATATTCTCATATATTCTAAATGAATTGATGAGCATCACGAGTGTAGTCATTTTTAAACGCATCACAAAGGAAAGAAATCCCATGCACACCGGCCTATCACCTAGCAAGCGTTGGGCACTCACTCGAGGCATGTGCGGGTGCTTGAGTCTCCTTTATGTGAGCTAAGTGGGAAACCATCATCTATGTCATGAACTTAATGAATAAAGGTATAATGAGACATACAATCATCATGAGGCTTATAACGGCCTCTAGACAAATGTAATCATTCCAAACAGAGGGTATTTACATATAATGAGATAGAAATACAGCGAAAGGAAAATACATAAGGATTTATGTCTATTCTATAACATCCATGAACATAAATGAAAAGATATAGCTATGAACCAAATCAATTACATTCATACTCATTCATGTTGTAACCTCATTACATTCAATGGATCAATTAGAATACCACAAATTGATCATATTAAAGTCATACATCACAACAGGGATCATGTCCTTCATCCATACAAAGAAAAATTTATAACCCATCCCCTTAATACATTAATCCCTTATAAATCTTCTACCCAATCCCACAGAGTTCTCACGTGTATTTTTGCAGCTTCTCTCTCTATATTCTATCCCTTATTATCTCTATGTGGGTGCTTGTATATATAGGTTTCTTCAACCACCGACTTGATTTTTGGGGCTACAGATCTATTGCCAAGTGCCCAAAGTGGTCCTCCATAGAAGCACGATCCTTGAGATCAAGATCTCCACTCCTTGTAATGATGTTCTTCTAGAATCCTCGATTACTAATCATATTCCTTTTATGGGCACTACATTGCCAGGATGGCACCTTATCCACTTCTCATTCACTGTCGGGTCACGCTTTTCTCATGTCCTACCCAAAACTCCCAATATAGCTAAGTTTTGAAACCTTAGCTCTGTCCGCAAGGGTGCCACGGGTTTTCTTAAACCCTTCCTTAAACCCTATCCTACGCACCTTTTCCTTGCGCGCCTACAAACCTTTTTGTACTTAGCCAATGTTTTGGGGTCCCAACATCACCCCATACTACGCCTGTTATCCATCTGCAGGAAAACTTCTCTAATGAATAAAGAACTACAATAGACTTTATTTTTGGAAAAATAATAAGGGGATGAATAATTTTGGAAAGAAGAAATAATGGGGAAGTGATGGCATTAATGCAACAAGCTAGGAAAATCTTTTTGTAAGTCGGCCTCTAACTTTTTCTAGGTATTGACATAATTTTGCGCTCTCTGAATGAGGTGGCTGACTAGGGTACTCACCTCCCAAAACTCCATCCATCTCCTTGATCATTCATAGTGTTAAAATTTTTCTCTAACTCCTTGCTCATGTCTTCAAGTGCGTCCATCCTTTTGGTAATCTGTGGGTATAGTTCCTTCAACCGGTTTTGATTGAACCCCTTAAGGTTTCAATGGCCTCAAATTTATTTTCAACCTCGGAAAGGATTTTGTCCCTTTCTGCCCTATTTCCCTTATTCTTCTCTTGAAACTCCTTCATCTCTACTTCGTGAGTGGTGACCAAGATGCTCGCCACTCTATCCTCCGTCTACGTAATTATTGTAGACGTGGCCTCCATAGATTGGGTAGAAATATTGACATCTGCAAGTACCTTGCTATACTCAGCAATGATTTCTACCACTTTCAATTTGTCCTCCCTATCCAAGCATATTTCCACTTCTTCCGTGGACTCTAGGGCCAACAGTTGTCTCTCCATGGTGAGGATGCATGTCAGATCTTCTAAGCGACCAAGAGTGGATCTTTGCTTACGTGCGGGTGGCGTTAGGTCCGGATGCCTCAACATAATGGTACTTTTGATAGACTCCATATTTTGTATATTTCATGTACCTTTTCATTCTCATCCCTTCATTTGTGCCTCGGTTGTGCAGCTTTCGATCAACTTTTCTTATTTTAAGCCCTTAGTCTTCTCAGCTAACTCCTCTTCCTTCTTTTCTAGATTTCCCTCTAGAAATCTTATCCTGTCATTTCTTCCAAAGAGCCTAGCCTTAGTCTTGACCGCGACCTTGTTCAACGCATTACATAACTATTCATCTGAGAGTTTTGGGAATTTACCAAGGGGTTAGTTCCCTTCGAATATGGTAATCTTGACATGATTTCCCCTTCGTATACTTCAAAATATGGCTCATCAATATGGGACTCAAATTCCCAAGAGAGAATGTTCCTTGTCCTGGGGTACGCATCCTCCTCGTCAAATGACTCCATAGATAGAATTTATTTTGTGGGTACAATGCTCTGAAGTGCATGTGTTGTACCTTCATTTGGTCATCAACATAGCCCATGACCTTTTCTCATTCTATATCAAGGATCTTCCTTCCCAAGCGCGCGGATTTGGGGAAACTCACTACTAGACTGGGACCTCCTCCCATACTGACTTGTTCTATCTCAATGCTTTCCTCCTTACCCTCTTCCATCACTATGTCAAGATCACAGCTCTAATTCCTCTTACTGCAAGGCCTCGATTATTTTCATTCCTTCTCTTTCTCCACATCGTTTACTTGCTCCTACGTAAGGTTTGGATATTTTCTACTTCGCATGCCAACCTCCTCACTTCTTCACATGTCCCGAACACCTTCCTAGCTACCCTTGTCCTACATGAAAAGGAACCCATGTTCTTTCTCGCCCTCTCCTTCGAATCATGCACACCAAGACAAGTGGCTCTTGATCTTCTTCAGGATCATCCTCTCCATCGTCATCATCCTTTTTACCTAATTAATTCTCCAAGCTCTCAGTTTCTTCTGAGTCGGTCTCTTCTTCTATCCTCTGCTTCTTTTTGAGAGGTGACTCTTCCACAGGGGATCCGACCTTCCCTGCTTCCTCTGGAAACTTCTCCTTGGCGAGGGATTGCTATGGCACCTCTTCTTCTAGGGTCTTTTCCTTTACCGGGGATTTCTTCCTGCGTGTATAGGTGCTCGGTTTGGCACTTGCCATCGGTGCACTTACTAGCTGGGTAGTCTACACACTTGGTTCTTTTTCTTCTTCTCTTACCCTTTTCTTGGGTGTGGGCTTTCTTCTACCCATGGGATCTTCAGGTATGGAGACATCATTCTCTAGGTATGTGTCTTTCTCAAAATTTGGCCTAATGTGGAGATATAGACGTGTCGTTGTCTTTCTTGCAATTGTTAGAGTTAGGGGTTTCATCATTCGACTTCATGTGCTACCTACTTTTCCATGTATGCACACTTCTTGGGTAGAACAGTGTCATGCACATCTCCTATGGTCTCTTTTCTTCTTTGAACCTATTAACCCCCACTTAGAAGTACTCTGAGGTGAAGGAGAATGGGAGTTTAAACCATGGGCTCATTGTTTCATCTACCAATATGAGTCTACCTATGTAGAAGTGCTGGTACAAAACAAACTCAATTATCCCTCTGTAAGTGCCAGTAGTTTCTCTGGGATTCTCCAATCTACCCCAAATGCATCCCTTAAGCAATTATACCATTTGTCTAGGTGCGCCTTGTGGGAGACTATCATTGTTTCACATGTATTTTTTGAAAATATTTTCACCGGAAAGGAATCTTCAGCTGGATACTCCCAAAAAAACTTGTCTGCCATGTTAGGCACTCCTATATCCAAAAATACAATTGTCAGGAGGATATTTCTAAAGAGTATCTTGTCTCCTTCCTATTCACTACTAATTATCTCATCTGCAATGAAAGCTGATAAATTGTAAATTGTGCCTTGCGATAATTTTTTGCACACATTCAACTAGGTCTTATTCACTTGTGTCCACCATTCTTAATCATTTAACTTTTTGACCAAGCACGCATCCATTATCATGATGGGATCTAGGATTTTCACAATATCAAAATACCTTGACCCTTTCTTGTAATCATATGCAACAACGGTTGCTTTGATGGCATCCTTGTCTCTCAGGTCATCATCTATGCTTTCTCCCTCATAGATGAGGCCTGTAAACTTTGAAATCAGCTGAGGGGTTATGCATATATTGTGCCTAGCAAAGTAAAAGTGGTCCTCATGTACGTATTTACATCAACCACTAATAGAGGCACTCATGATTTCCAAAGTAGGGAAAGTGATAGAGTTGTAATAACCCTACCTTCTCCAACTTCATTTTTACCTCATTACTATATATGGGAAAACCCTCCGTGTCGTTTTGTTCAAATCGAGCACACTAACTCCAGTGCCATTTCCTTCTCTATTGTTCTTGTGTGATGGTTATAATTTCTCACCACCATCTTTCTCAAATGTGTTTCCCACTCCTTCCTAAGAAAAACTCAATCTGGATACTACATTTCTACATACCACTCCTCATTCATGCTTGTGGTGGTTATTGTTGGCTCTCTATCCTTGCCCTTGCCCTTGCCCTTTTGCTTCTTAGGTGAAACGATTGGTTTATGGGGTGCCATTTTCTAGGTCTTCTTATCACTTAAATATCTTCTTGTTACTCTACTTTTCCACTTCTTCCAACCTTATATCTCAAACTTGTGAAGAGAACTTCTTAAACCCGTGCCCTAGTTTTTCAAACCCTAATTGGGATAATTCCTTCACAAGATAGTGCCTTCTCATAACTTCTCTTACACCTATGAAATCCCTTCCTTCTAGTTTACAAATCCAAACTAGTTACTCACACCCAAACTCTTCAAATTTCTTCACACGGATCAGTCCTAGAAGCCCTAGTTTGCAGTGATGCAAAAGCGCTTCTTTCTTTGTATATGCAAAGTAAATAATGAAATGCCTCAACCCTTTATTTATAGTTTTTCCCGCTTTGTAACATTAAATGATACCTTACCTACCACCGTATTTTAACACTTAATGTAGATTTTCAACCAAAGTCTGACTTTAGCGCTTTAACTCATGCACCTAACATTGCACGGAAAATTCTCCAACCTTATGGCACACAACCAATCCATCTTGACAGAGAGTCTTGCGCATGCGTAACCAGTGCCAAAGGAACTTCTTCAGTCATGATTTTTTCTCACCTACCTCATGTTACTTTTTGCATTTCTTCCTTTCTTGTATATGGATCCCCAATGTAGCTTTATCCTGACACCGACCATCCATTTCACCTTTCCTTGCATGTACTTTCTTCACAGGGCCATTCAACTGGGATTTCCAATGCATTCCTTCCTGGCGCTTCACACTTCAATTTCTTCCACCTTACTCCATCCCACACTAAAAATGAGCACAATCCTCTATGTAGTTATAACCTTCAAAAAGTAATGAGATTACTCGCACCCAAGGTGCAACGCAAAACAACAAAAGAAAGGGAAACAAAAGAAAGGAAAATGTGTTAAAGAAAATCCTAAACTAACTAGCAATACTGCCTTATTTACAAAAACCAAGAAGACTTATTTATAGTAGGGCTTCGACCTACTCCCATTGAAGTGTCCTGAAATCTCATCCCATCAAGCGCTTGTAGCTGGCATGTGCCTAAATCAAGGATGTACGAGATGGTGTAGGGACCCAACCAATGCAATTTTAACTTCTTAGGATGTTGCTAGAACTTTGAATCATATAGCATTACCATCTGGCCAGCCTCAAATTTACTATTCCTAATGTGCTGATCATGCCATGATTTTTACTTTGATTTTTCTACTGTTTGGCTCCATTTGGCTAGTGATCGCTTTTCATCCAAATTCATTAATTTATCAATCCTTTCTTCTAGTAATTTCTCATCAGCCATCCCTCCTATGCGCGCTATTCACAGATAAGTTAACATGAACTCAACTAGTAGGACAAATTCCATGCCAAACACTAATTGAAACAATGTGGCTTTGTTCAACATTTTATAACTTGTCCTATAAGCCCATAATATGGATGATATCTTGTCATCCCAATATTGTCTTTTGAAATGACAAATATTTATCGGGGTATGACTCAATATTTTTTTAAATGCTTCCACTGTTCCATTTTCTTGTGGGTGATAAGATGTAGTTTTGTGATGAGACACCATGAACTTTGCTAACAAGATCCTCATGGTCTCATTAAGGAAATGTGTACCCTTATCGCTGGTTAAACTTAAAGGGCATCCATACCTTTGATAATGTTCTCCCACAAAAAATCTTATGACCGTAATTGCTTGTACGAGTCTTTAGTTAGCGATGCCTCTTTCCATCTTGTCAAATAGTCCGTGCAAGTGATTACATAGTGTGATCCAGTCCTATGCACTATTGGTGTAATAGGGCCTATAAAGTCTATTTCCCATTTCTCAAAAGGTTCAGTGCTAGGGATAGGGCGTAAAGGAATTTCATCTCTCCGTCTTCTTGCTAATGCACCGACAATGGTCACACACTTTACAATACTCCTTACAACCCTATACAAAGTTTCCCAATATAATCCTGCCATTAATATTTTACGTTCGGTGGCATCACTTGCATAATGTCCACCTGCACTTTCTCTATGTTCTTCCTCTAAGATGATGAAATGCTCATGCTCTAGTACACACCTACGTAAAACTTCATCATGCCCTAGTTTGTATAAGTCCCCACTGATCAACATGTAGGGCACAGTGCATATGGCTAGTTTCTTTTTCTCTAATGTCTTCATCCCTTCCGGTGTCATACCTATTTTAAGGAACACATCAATATCCTCCAAGTCTGAGGGTGCACATTATAACCTAAACAACTACACATCCGACATGGTATCTTCAATGCTTCTGCGCATCCTCCCCTAAATCAATCCTAGATAAATGGTTAGGTCCGAATTACTTTTTCCTAGTTTGACAACCACCATGAACTCAAACTCTTGGAATAATAGCACCCACCGACATATGTGCCCTTGTAGGATGGGCTTGTTCACCAAATATTTTAATGCCATGTGGTCAGTGTAGAAGATAAAGGGAGTTGCTAGCAGATACTTCTTGAACTTATGAAGTGCGTAGATCATAGACAATGCCTCACACTCAGTCATAGTGTAATTCTACTCTGCTGGTGTCAACTTCCTACTTATAAAGCATAGGGGGTGATCAACAATTCCCTCACCATCCTGTGCAAGCACTACCCCAATAGACGTTTTGGAGGAATCTACATGAACATGGAAAGGATTCTCCCAAGAGGGAAATGTAATATAGGCCAAGTGACAAGCCTATCCTTCAATGTGTCGAATCCCTTCTACTATGCCTCTCCCCAATTGAAGGAATTGCTATGTCTGAGTAACTTTTATAAAGGCGCAATGATCTTGGTATACCCCTTGATGAACTTTAGATAGTAACCCACGTGTCTAAGAAACCCGCACACTACACTTTGACTAGTTGGCTCCCCTAATCCCACAATTACTATAATTTTGGTGGATCCACTAGTAGGCCTTCTTTGCATATGATGTGTCCCAACAAGGTTCCAAATAAGGTAGCAAATACACACTTCTTGATGTTGAGGGATATCCTCAACTGCCGACACCTTTCAAACATCAATCTTAGATTGTCACAATGGTCTTTGACCAGTCCATACACGGTCTAATAATCAAGGTAAACTTGGAGAAACTTGTGGATGAAGTCCTGGAAGGCCTGCACTACAATGCGTGAGAACATAACAGGTGTGTTATTCAACCCAAAAGGCATGACCGTATAGGAAAAAATTCCCCACTCGGTGGTGAAGGTTGTCTTTCTCTGGTCTTCCTTTGCAATCCTCACCTGGTGATAGCCTGAGAACCCATCCGTGAAAGAGTAGACTTCACACCCTACCACTCCTTCTAATATTTCTTCAGTGAATGGGGTTGGGAAGGGATCAATGACACACACTACATTCATATCCCTATAATTAACACATATCTTTATCCTTTTGTCCTTTTTGATACTAATCACCATTGGACTTATCCACCTTGACTCTTCCACAGCCTCTATGATCCCTAATGCTATCATCTTGTCTATTTCCTCCTTGACCTTCATGCATAGATTAGGATTCATTTGATATGCTCTCTTCTCGGACCAATGGCGCACCTTCCTTCAACTTAATTCTCATTTTCCCTAAGGAATGGTGAATTCCTTTGAGTTCATGATATCCGTGTGGGAATAAATCCTCAAACTCACGTAAAAGATCAATGATCTTAGAGAATTCCTTATATGACCAATAATTTCCAATGATAGCTTCCTTGGGTTCCACCTTTGACCCAATATTAACCTTCTTTGTCTTTAAAGGCTCATGATAGGCACACATTATTTCATCAGCACTATCCATCACTTCGCGAGCCTAGAGAATGGTTAACCTCCAAATTTTCCATCTCTTCACCATATATGACATAGACCATCTTTCCTTTTTCTTTCTCTACACACATGTGCTCAAACTGTACCTCATCAAACTCATCTTCACTAAATTTTCCCTCCAAGCATGGATCTCCTAGAAATTATACAAGCCTATCCTCTACCTTTGCACTATCCCCCATCGTAAGGTGCTTGACCTCCTGCAATGCCTTATCCACCGATGGTTTGGTGATTCGATACTTAAATGATTAGACAAGATCGGATGATAGTTCTCATAAATTCCCTATCTGGTGGCATGTCTCAGAGTGGATGTACCATGTGCGCGTGTAACCCTACAGTGTAGAATACAGTTTGTGTATCTCAAGTTATCCAAAATGAGCCCCTACTTATTTTGGCTAACTTACCTTCATTCTTTCCTTCATTGTGCTTCAACTTAAATTTTCACACATTGCAAGCACTCAAAGATTCTGAAATGGATTCATCGATAGGATTTTTCTTCCCCTTTCCAGAAAAGTAAATAAGTCCTCCTAACTCCTTGTATTTTTTGAGTTATGGCTCGACAGAGTTTGGAAGGGAAATTTTCCTAAGGTGGGCCCGTGGAGCTTGGAAGAGTTTTGTGCCAAAGAGACTCGGGCCGGCAAACCTGGGGAAGCATTTTTTCTAAGGAAATTTGGTGAGTTAGTAGAGGTGCAGAGAGAAATTTGACACTTAGCCTTTTGGATAAAAAACTCAAAGGTAAAAAGTTTGCACGCCAGCCTGCAAAGGATAATGGATAAAAATTGGTTAAGGCCCCGCACCAATCATAGTGCGCCACGTGTCCAAGTCAGTAGCAGGAGTTAGGGGTTGGAAGGATTTTGGTTTTTTTCCAAAACCATAAAAGTGAAAAGGTGAAAAGTTGGACCGCATCTCCACAATCAATCAGAAGGCGCCACGTGTCCACATTAACGGTGGGGAATTCACCTAAAGATCTTGGAAAATTTGCCCTTACGGCAAAATGGGTAGAATGTGATTTTGAGACCCACATCTAATCAAAGCGATACCATGTGTCTCGAGTGGTGGGGTGGTGTATATTTTTGGAAAAACTTCCCAATTTGAAAAAAGAGGGAAAAAGGGAGGATTTCAGCTCGTGAACCCGAATTTTGCCCTAATTTTGCCTTTTTTCTCCCAAATCTTCAGAAGGGCATATCTTTCGCACCAGAGTTCAGATTTTTGTGATTTTGGTATCAAAGGAAAGATATTTAAATCCTCTACATGATGGAATATTCAATTTTAAATTTTGATGGATTTTTGTGGGAGAAAAATAGGAAAATGTCTCTGGCATGGAAAAATTGCAGAAAACGACCCCAACCAACAAAATTAATGAAGTACGGGCCTCTATTTTGCTCTAGAAAGAAATGTATGATGAAGTATGGGTTTTTTTCATGGAAAAATGTCACTTTTTAGGATAATTAAATGGATCTTGTCATGGTTAGAGTTTTAAAATTGATTTGGCTGCATTTTCTCATTTCCTTCATTCTATTCTAGCAATAAAAGCCAGTTTTGGCTCATTTTGAAAAAGGTTGTTCATCCTTCTTCTTTTCCTCTCCCTTCTTTTCTTCCCCAGGGTCGAAAACAGAGTTTAAACCTCCTCCCCTACTTTTTAATTGCATTTTTTCCTCTTACCCGTGAAATGATGCACTGTGTAAATTCTGAGCAATAAAAAATGTGTTTTTGTGATGCATTTGTCCATCCTTGGCTCGTTTTCTTTGTTTTTTTCCTTACCTCTCTTCATTATAGGGTATTTGTGCATGTTTGGATGTTCATTACAGGTTTTAGAGCTATGTTCATGGAGTTTTGGAATATTTTCTATGTGAAATCCATCTTTTGTCTATGATGCACTTGTCCATCCTTTCCATTGCTCACCTCTTCTTGTTCCATGATAGTTTTGATAGATAATCAACACTTTCCTTCTCTGGTGTATCACCATTTTAGTGTAGGCTCTGTTTTTCCTTGTTTTCTTCCTCTCCTTATCTCCTTGGAAGTTATATTAGGTTAGATTATCTTTCCTACACTGGAATAGCTTGTGGCAGGTAGTTTAGGAAGAGGAACCAACCTTCTCTGGAGAGCTTTCCCCATTTGCAAAGGTCCCACACTTTGGGAAAGCTCAATGTTGTGAAATCACACCAAATGAATTTACCTTAGAAAAGAAGATCCATAACTCATTTGGGGGTGTTGTGAATTTGCACTAATAGTACCCAGAGGACAAAGTGGAAAATATTTTGTGCCTTCCCTCCAGGCTCTCTCACAGGCTTGGAGGTGGAAAGAGGCAGGCTCCTTACCGTGCTAGTATTTTATAGCCATGGGCACATTGCTCTTGAAAAAACTTACAGAGAAGGAAATTATCACCTTGTGCCATTCCAAGAGGTTCTCTTGATGTGTTTCTCACCAGTGCGCAACAGTTCCGAGTAGGACGTAACTTAGCATCCCCCTTCGTTCCTTTTCCTTCTTCCACTAAGCTTCCATCTCCTGCAAAAAGATATTAGGGAAGGATCCTCCTGAATACTTAGGTAGCTCCTTTCCTCCTAGATGCCAGAATGTATGCACATTTTTCACCTTTGTCACCGATCCTTTTGACTTTCTTCTGATTAACTCATAGGTTCCATGCGCCCAATTATCACATGTGAGACTAGTGGTGTCACTTACTGACTGAGCATCCTCAAACTGGATAACTCTCACAGTAGGATGGATTATCTCTAGATCCCTGATTGAGAAAACATATATTCTATCGAGGTCCTCCTCTCCCAAGGGTTCAAGATAGGGTGTTGATTTTCTATCACCTAGGGATATGATGACCTTCCTCCTTATTTTCAAAGCTTATGTATCCCTTATTGAACTAAAGCCTTGCATTGTTCTTATAACACCACAGCACCCAAGTAATGCTAGGGAATTATCTACCTCAGCAAGTGCTAAGAATTCAAACTCCCTAGTAAACTTAGCTCTATGAATGGCGATAGCTACATCTATTAAGACACCGATGGGCGTGCCTTCATTTTGTTTTCCATATACAACACAATCGAAGATGACTCAGTAATACTGTGTCTTCCCATCCGATGCCATGCATCCAAGGTGAGAACATTGACTTCCATGCCTCGTGTCAATGAGGATATTACTGAGGAGCCATCCATCCTTGATCGCATCTAGTGTGATATCCTTTTCATAGTCAAGGTTGTTAGGGGGAAGGTTTACATGTAAAACCTACCTCTCATGCTCTTCTCTGGTGCATGGTACCTTCTCTTTCAACCATGCTCCTAGAAAGGGTATAATATTCTCTTGCCTTAGCATTTTACATACCTCCTTGACCTCATCCAATTCATCCTTGGGCGCCTCGACCTTCCTTCTTGTCTCCTCCCTCATGGACTGCTCCTTTAGACATTGGATTTCTCCTTGTAAGCTTTGAATGACATCCATGGTATCTTGATATACCTCCTTTTGATGCACAACATCTGGGTAGTTCCCATGTACCACTTCTTCCCTTGAGACCAAGTTCTTCTGCCTTGGTATTTACTTTGCACGCATGGCCTCTGCTCTTGTTGTTACCATGACAGATTCCAAACTTGCATCACGTGTCACCCATGGCATCCGTTGTGTGTCATAATTCTTAATGCTTTCCATTACATCACCCTTGTATTTTCGGTGCTCCTGATTCATGTGCTCAAACAACTTAGGGTACTCCTCATACTTGTGTTTCTTCCTACACCATGAGCACTGCAATAGATCTGGGAACTCTCATTTGTAATGCTCTGTAGACCCACAGCTTAAAATAGGTCCCACATGAGAATTAAATCCTTCCTTCCCCATGGTTACCTTAACCACATAATCCTCCAAGAAATCCTCTTTCATGCACACCTCCTTCTACACACTCCTACTAACAAAGTGATCATCACTTTAGAACTACGGCAATGCCGATCGGGTGCACCCCATGATCAATGGGCTCATGGATCTAGTCAATAAGCCTAAAATCCTTAGTATCATGGGTTGTAGAGGTGCATATCTTATAGTAGTGAGATACATTCTTCTCGAATCACGTGGTGTAACAAGGGGCATCTACTTGCATCATGGTCCCCATGAAAAATTTAAGTTTACTTGTCATGGTATGTAATATCGTTTAGGGGCAACTATCCTTGGAATGCCCTCTACTTAAAAAATATTTACACCATATACCACTACGAGTCTCATGGGCTGAGTTTTTAGACAACTTCTCCATTGCTTAGCCATAGCAGCAATCTGAGCTTCCAAAATGGGCTAACACTATTATCAACACTTTTGAGCAACTTCGACGTGTATAGCGCCTTATAACGCCTCACTCGTGATTTGTGAAAGTTTTATGAGATATAGCTCTTATAATATCAACCCCCAAGAAACCATTGAGCATGTTGTGAAGGGTGAAAATCATATGATAATTTTGACAGAGGGTTTTGAACCATGCATCATATTCTCGGCACACTCTCTTCCATTCCTGTCAAATATCCTTCAGGATGTTGATGCTCTTCTGTTCAAACTCAGGGATTTGGAATTCTACCAAGAAGGTGTTCTTTAAAGTAGTATAATCCACCAGTATTTGATGATGGTCATATTCAATATACCAACTATGTGCACGCTCCTATAAATTCATTGCAAACTGGCTTGCCCTCCACTCTAAGGTTATGATCCCCTTTGCGCGCCATAGCAGTTCACACTTGTGAACATGTTCTGCAGCATGTTCAATACCTCTATAATCTGGAAAGTATAAAGATATTTTAAAGAAGACTTGAGGGGTGGTCAGGGGCCCTTTTCCTCCCGAGCGAGCCTTAGTTCACTCCAGGTGTTTACTCCACCGCCGATCCACTGTGTCCCGTGCCTTCGAGCCACCAGATCCACCAGGTCATGTTCCTCCTGAGCCACTAGATCCACCAGATCCACCAGGTCCACTAGGTCCTGTAGTGGTTGTGCTAAGGGTCGCTAAAGTTCCAATGAACTGTGTATCGATGGTCTGTATTAATTCCTCACTACAACTAGTGTACCCCATGCCACTCCTAGATGGGAGACCGAAGGCTTGTGTACTTTCTCCTTGTCTAAAAATTCCTTTGAATACTAGAATATGTGTAGCCATAGAAGTGAGAAATGAAAAATTGTATCTCCTAGGCATAGATCTATCACTCCCACTGATACCAATTGGGTCAACGATACTCCTTCCTTGATTTGGAAAACCAATAACTAGGTTTTGGTGACTAGGTGGGTTCAGATACATGCCAACAAATCTTCTCTCTCCACACAATGAAATCTCATCAGAAGCTAAAGGGGTCTATCTTATGCACTTGCCAAGATGGGGTAACAAAGACTACTTAGGGTCCACATCCTCTGTATGAACCTCAAATCCTTCCCGCAATGTCTTCCTCCATAGATCTATCACACTTGTAACCTTGCATTGTCTAACAATCTTCCTTCCACATGCTTCACTAGACTTGAGTCATCTCTCCTCCATTTCTTTCTCCATCGTAATATTTGCCATCTTCCTTCACACTAGCTTCCTTTCCCAACGCCCAAAATGGTTTATCCGTCCATTTGAAATTCCTCTAAACTCAAGGTAACAATCAAGATATTCATTGCCAAAGGAATAACATGCAGAAATGATCCTCTAGGCTCTGCCAAGAACTCAAACTCAACAAATTTTGGACAAGAATACATGGAAATAGCATATTCCAGAGTGTAGCTAGCCAACACTCCCTTCCACCAATGATCCACAACATGAGTCTATGTCAGATATGCATCCTACAGCATCTAGTATTCTTCTTGGGTCCACACATGTGATCTATAATACTAGCTTGATCTAGATGCATATGCTAAGAGCCATTCATACAGTTCTACTAGGAAGCAACAAAAAAAAGTTTCATACAAATCATGGTAGAGGTTATCTTCTACCCATCTACGTGCATCAAACTTAGATCCAGTGCTGAATCTCTAAGAAAATTCATCCTTCGTGCTTTTAAACCAGGATTCAACACTTTCCAAGGTTAAACGTCCTGTCATCACTTAATGTACAAGTCATGATATATGCCATTTCCCACTACAACTTTGAAAATAGGTCCCGAAAATAGAACTAAGATGTAGTCATTTTTAAACCCATCACAAAGGAAAGAAATCCCATGCACATTGGCCTATCACCCAGCGGGCACTGGGCACTCACCCAAGGCATGCACAGGACCCAAGTCTCCCTTTTATGTGAGTTAAGTGGGAAACCATCATCTATGTCATGAACTTAATGAATAAAGGTAGAATGAGACATACAATCATCATGAGGCTTAGAATGGCCTCTAAACAAATGTATTCATTCCAAACAGAGGGTATTTATAGATAACAGATAGAACTACAACAGAAAGGAAAATACATAAGGATTTACATCTATTCCATAACATCCATGAATAGAAAAGAAAAGATATAGCTATGAACTGAATCAATTACATTCATACTCATTCATGTTGTAACCTCATTACATTCAATGGATCCATTAGAATACCACAACTTGATCAAACCAAAGTCATACATCATAGCAAGGATCATGTCCTTCATCTATACAAAGAAAAATTTATAACCAAGACCATTCATACATTACTCCATTCTAAAGCTTCTACCCAATCCCAAAGAGTTCTTGTAGTATTTCTGCAGAGCTCCACTCTCTATATTCTCTCCCTTTTTATCTCAATGTGGGTGCTTGTATATATAGGTTTCTTCAACCACCGACTTACTTTCTGGGGCTACAGATCCATCGCCAAGTGTCCAAGTGGTCCTCCATAGAAGCATGCTCCTTTAGATCAAGCTCTCCACTCCTTGTAATGATGGTCTTCTGGAATCCTCTATTGCTAAGCATATTCCTTTTGTGGGCACTACGTTTGCCGGCTGACACCTTATCCACTTCTCATTCATTGTCAAATCACGCTTTTCTCATGTCCTACCCAAAATGGCCAATATGGCTAAGTCCTGAAACCTTAGGTCTGTCCATGTGCATGCCACAGGTTTTCTTAAACCCTTCCTTAAACCTTATCCTACACACCTTTTCCTTGCACGCCCTTCTTCAACTAGGCCTTACACACCTATGCACATTTTTGTACTTAGTCAATGTTTTGGGGTCCCAACACGAGCATTTGAAAATAGTTCTAAAAATATTAAGAGAGAGAAGGTTGTATGGTAAGTTGTCTAAATGTTCCTTATATGAGACGAAAGTGCACTATTTGGGACATGTCATAAGAAAGGATGGAATAGCTGTAGATCCCTAAAAAATTGTTGCGATAACTAGGTGTCCTGACCTAAGAATGTACATGAAGTTAGAAGCTTCATGGGTCTTACTAGTTATTATAGAAATTTTTCAAAGAATTTTCAAAAGTTGCTGCACCAATCACTTTGTTGTAGAATAAGGATAAGAAATTTGTGTGGAATGAAAAATGTGAATCTGCATTTAAGATTCTATAAGATCCGCTAACATTTGCACCTATTTTGGTTGTACCTGATCCTAATGGAGACTTTACTATAGTAACAAATGCTTCGGAAGGGTCTCGGAGGTATTTTGTTGCAAAACAAGCATGTTATAGCTTATGAGAGTAGAAAACTCAAGTTACATGAACTGAACTATGCTCCACATGACCTAGAGCTTGCTGCCATTGTTCATGCACTTCAGGTATGGAGGCATTATCTTCTTGGTAGACCTTTTGAATTAAAGACTGATCATCTTGGGCTGAAGTATATTTTCACTCATCCAAATATGAATGCAAGATAGCGAATATAGTTAGAATTTCTATCTCAGTATGATTTTGACATAATTTATATTAAATGTAAGTAAAACAGAGTGGCAAATGCGTTGAGTCGTAGGAAGCATATTTCCGCTCTTATAACATTGAGAACTTAGTTTAAGTATGAAGTGAAATGCATCATGGAATTTTAATCTTCTTTTCAGCAAGTAAAAACAATACTTGTTGCAGATCCAAAGGATGTGAGATATAAAGGTTTTCACTTTGGTGAAGAAGGAATCTTGAGGTTTAAAAATAGAGTATACATACCTTCATTAAATGAATTAAGAAGGAAATTGTTAACTAAATTTCATAATTCACCTTTTTCTGGACATCTCGGCATTACAAAAATACTTGCTAACATAAAACAACAATATTTTTGGAAAGGGATGAAAAAGGACATGATTAATTTTGTGACACACTGCTTAGAATGTCAATGTGTTAAAGCTGAACATATGCATCTAGTTGGTTTATTGTATCCTCACAACATACCACAATATAAATGGAAAGTAATTAGCATGGATTTTGTTCAAGGGTTGCCTATGTCAAGAAATAAACATGATGTTATTCTAGTTATTGTTGATAAACTAACAAAAGTAGCACATTTTATTGTTGGTAATCTTAAGGATGATTCACCTGTTTTAGCAAAAATATTTGTGCATGAAATTTTCAGATTACATGGAGTACCTGAATTAATCATATCAGATAGGGACCTAATCATGACATCTATATTTTGGAAAACACTTAATGCAACCCTAGGGACTAAGCTGAATTTCAATTCCGCATATCATTCGAAAATAGATGGGCAAACTGAAAGAGTCAACCAAGTTTTGGAAGATATGTTACGAATGTATTGCATGGACCAGTAAGTATAAATGGGAAGAGTGTATTTCATTAGTTGAATTTTCTTATAATAACATGTATTACACCTCTTAGAAAATTGTACCTTTCAAATAATTATACAGAAGGAAATGTAGAACCCCAGTTAGTTGGGATAGCATTGAGGATAAAGAGGTAATCATGGTTAAACCCATCTGAGTTTGATAGTTGCACTTAAGGAATCATGAAATAAGTCAATGTAAGTCTAGTGGGATGAATGAGAAAGTGCTAACACCTAAAATAAATTGTTTCCGTATTTGTTTAAACAAATTGATAATGATAAAATGTTAAGAGTTTACCATCTAAAAATTTGAAGAAACTAAATTCTTTAGTACAAAGATGAATAATTAGGAAATACCTAAATTTGCATAATGCATTTAACTTTAGATGATTTCTATAACAAATGTAATGACAAAATCTAAACACCATCAAAGAAGCTAAACAAGATCAATACCTAGCATAATGCATTTAACTTTGATTTAAACAATGCTAAAGTATTTAAACCTCTACTTCTCTAGATTACCAACAAACAAGTAAATGGACCTAAATAAGCTCCATGGCAATCAATATTTGGTTGTCCTTGATATCTCCAAGAACCTAGGAATGGGGGCTTATCAAAATTGGGCTACAAGACCCTTTTGACACCTCCCATATGACCTAAGCACTTTAGGCTAGAATAGGAAGCTTAGCTCCTCAAGATGATGAACTCTCAAGAAAGCAAGGTGCAAGCTCTTAGTCTCTTTGCTATATGCTTTGCATTTGCTCTCTAAGGAGTTTAGGTGTAAGTAAAAAGGTAGGTGGAGGGCTCTTTATATAGCCCAAAGGATAAAGGATTCAACACATCCTCATGAATGTGGGATAAATGTAAAACATGATTAGGAATGGATAAGGTTGCTTTATTAAAGGTAACCTTACTTTAGAAGGGTTTAATACATGTTTAGCAAGTCATGGGAGTTGGGGGTGCTTTAATTAATCAAAGGTGATTAATTAATAGGTAGGTGTAAGCTTATAGAAGCCAATTAGAAGAATATTAGTGTGATTTAGGCTATTAGAAAGGGATTAAATCAATTAAATATTGATTTACTAGTTAAATGAAGGGGAAGACTAATTAATTAATAATAATTAATTAATCTAGATAGAGGAAGTGATTAATTAACAGAAGGTCATTAATTAGGTTGTTAGCTAGATAGTGACTTAATCAATTAGCATATTGTAATTAATTGATGACAATAAGAGGGAATATGAGTGCTTTTGATGATAAGTCATCAATTTGTGAGAAAGGGATAATTAGCGCAATTTAAGTATTTAAATTGCTTAGGCGTAATTATAGGTGTCTACATTTGCCCCTCTTTGGGGTGGCGTAAGTGACGTCACTTCAAAGATAGTAGATGGAAGAAATTTTGAAGGGATAGAAGAAAAATTAGTAGGAGGGAGAGATGCCCCCTCGAGTGTCGATGGGGTGATGGAAGAAGTCAATCGACAATCGAAAAAGGTGAGATATAGATAGAAGAATGGGAGGAGGCAAGATGCCCCAGTGAGAGAGAAAATTAGGGGTGAAAAGGGAAGTGGTGTAGAAGAAATGAGGAAGAGGGGAGAGAAGAGCTTAGCCTCTAGCCACTGTTTATGTGGAACAAATTTGATGTCATCATATTGCCATAGGAACTACATCATTGGCCCTTATTAAAAATATAAGCATACGACAAAGGTAGAATGACATGAAAAGCCATACTACGAACAATTTCCATTGCTGAAAGTACCAACTCCACGCAACATACAAAAATGCAATGCAATACGAGAAGGAAACAAGCTCATGTAATAGGGAAAACAAGTATGAACGCACATATCTAACCCAACAACAATCAAGATAGTTGTACAAATGTTTTGTTATCAGTGCTGAAGAGATCCACAAGTTCATGATTGACGAAAAGGGTTAAAAATGATGCCCCAAGAAGGATACATGCAGGGGAATGAAAATGGACACGGGGTCCATGAAAAACATTTATGCGCAATGAAACAACACTAGGCAACCAAAAGTGCCCCAGAGTACAGACGAAGCAAGCATCTAGCTTTGTGAATGGTTGTGAATCCAGTGATCCGCGAGTCGTATTAATCGGGAAGATGTGAGACAAACCAACATGATATGGAGAAAATACCATGTGCAAGACACAAGTTTAAGCCATAATAAGCAAGTTACCATTTTATAGGGTTTTTTTACTTTTTAGGAATTTTTCAAAAAATTTTGCCTTGTTTTTGGATTTTTGATATATTATTGTTTTGGATTTTTTGATGTATTAAGTGTTTGTATTATTTTGGCATTTTGAACCATGGTAAACAATAGAAGAAAGGAGAAGAAGAAAATGAAGGGCCTAGGGGCAACAAAAAGTTCCCTAGGTGGAAGAAAGAAGAAACAAACAACAAATAATGTCCTTATTTAGTGGAAAAATTAAGAAAAAAAATTATTTGAAAAAAATTATTTACGAGGTGTGAAGAAGAATAAAAATTCCAGGGAGCAATAAAATTGTCCGGGGAGAAGAAATGGGTATTGGAAAAAAAAATGCCCCAATATGGTGAAAAAGAAGATAAAAATAATTATTTAATAAAAATAATTATTCCACAAATGAAACAGAGGAGAAAAAGGTGATCAAAACGGGTTTCCCGGCCCTCCAAATGGTGAAAAATAGGTTAATATACCCCGGGGGGTAAAAACATCGCAATCAGTTCATTTTAACCACTCAGTTTAGAAAAATTACCATGAGGCTCTGACACTCAGGAGAGATGGTGATCACACGAGACCATTTGAGGCATGCTGACGTAGTCCGGGGTACCAGAGGCACGCGGATGAGGGGCCATTTGTGAGTATCACAACCTTGCCCTTAAATTTTGTCATTAATGCATTAATTAGGGTATTTAGGCATAGAAAATGTGTAGGCATGCCTACGCGTAGGCACAAGCATGGGTTAGGCGCGCATGCACCACTTTGGGGGTGTAGGCATCTATTTAAGGGCACAGGTGCCAGGGCTATGCACACACACACGTAAGAAAAAATTGCATTCACACACAAATGCATGCATGCACATGCACGCACACACATTGCATGGGAAAGGGGCGCACACACAAAAAAAGCATGGCGCAGGCATGGGTAGTTAAGTGCACACAGGAAGAAGCACATATGCATGCGCAAGCACCAATTAGGTGGTGCACATGCCAAAAAGGGTGTGTAGGCACCCAAAAGAGGGCACACACGCTGAAAAACACCCGTGCATAAGCACACGTGCCGAAATGTGGCGCACATGCCCAAAAGGGTGTGCAGTGCCCTAGACAGGCAGAAAAAAGATAGGAAAGTGTCCAAAAATGTGACACTTAGAAGAATTTTTAGGATTTTTGGGTTAACCCTAAAAAATAGAGATAGATTTTTAGATGAAATGCTAGAAACTAATGAGTGGCATGTTATTTTGCAGAGACGACTACCAGTGTTGTAGACACATGGAGCGTCACTCCTGGATTGTTAGTTAGAGGGCAGTATGTGCCGATGCGACCACCGAGAGATGGTGATATTACTTGGAGGCAGTGGGGCTGGGCCCCGTGACTCGGATGCCATCCATTGTACTAGATCACGGCCTCCTGACTGCACTTGCCAAGCGATGGCACAACGAGATTCAGTGCTTTAGACTGCCCACAGGTGAGATGACAGTGACGATAGAGGATGTGTGGTGGATCTATGCGTGCCCATGATGGGTACATTGATCGAGTATAGCTTAGATGTAGGGTTGATTAGAGCAGCATGTAGTGCGTTATTTGGTGTTGATGACATCCCACATGATGGGATGACTGTGGCCTTACACGATTGCATCTCGGACCCGACATTGCATCGGGGCCACTTTATATCATGGCACTTATCAGTGGGTTCCTACTCACTGATAAGATAGGGACTTCATTCCCGAGAGGGTTGCTACCACTAGTGCATGGATTTATAGTGGTGAGAGGTATTGCTTGGGGTCAGTGTATACTGGCCCATTTATACTTGGGATTTACATCTTATCACATACCACGGTCAGAAGACCGTGGGGCCGACATCATTGTTATAGATATGGTCATGGGATCATATAGCCATTGGATGCCCTATCGGTCCATTCCGAGTTTGAGACCCGAGGAGCCATCATACATGGCTTGGATAGCAGTTGGTGAGAGACATCCGTGGTCACCTTGGTAGCCTATTCAGATATAGGTGGGAGTTTGATGAGCTAGCAGCGATAGACATCATTTGCATCCATATAGACACTTCTAGTGGCCAGAGGATGCCACAAAGCTTAGCATGTGCTTGGTGGAGCACTTCTTGATCAACCATAGCTACATCATGGAGTGTATCACGTTGTGCAGTGCTTGAGCAGGCAGATAGGCCGAGTACAGGTCATCTCGTAGGCCGGATATCTGGCATGCTCATAGGGACTCTGAGAGGTAGACTATGGGGCCTCGGATTGTGGCCCTTTGAGCCGAGCCGGGCTGCTTCCTATAGGTGATCCCCTAGGCATGGGATCCATTGCGATAGATTAGAGATCTAGGGACCATAGTTGATTATGTAGCGTGGTATGCTACAGTGTTACCCCTGACACTTACTATTCCAGAGGCAGCATGGGTAGCAGGCATTCACCCTCCTGTGGAGGTATGGCATGGGTCAGAGCACAGGGCCAGAGCAGTAGCATTGGGGCTAGACCCTGAGGATCCTTTTGATGGGATCCCTCATGATGGATAGGGTGCCACACATGGGGCATAGAGATCGAGGCCATAGGGCCCAACACACAGGTAACTATGCCTCCACCCCGGGAGTATTTGAGCGGGGGGTAGTCTTCAGAGTGCCACAGGGGAGTAGTCCCTTAGGCATGCATAACTTCATAGCTAGTGGCACGAGATAGCCACACACATGTATAGGTACAGGTGGCTCTTAGCCGAGAGAGATGCGGTGAGAGTAGAGAGAGACGAGGCTCGAGGCTGGTGTGTGATGACACCACAATAGAGTAGGATGAGGCTCGAGCCCATATTGTTACATTAATTTTAGATGGGATGATCAAGCTCGGGCCCGAGGCCGGGCCGGCTAGAGATGACAGAGCAACATGGATGAGCCAGATCGAGAGACAGTAACCAGTGGGGCACGAGATCTGAGTCTCTTACATCAGTCCCATCATAATTTGTGGATGGTCGTGGCACAGAGACCACGTGTATACACGTTATCAGGAAGCAGTAGCTAATATGCCCAGAGGGACCAGGCCCATGCGAGCTATAGGTGATGATGATGGAGAGAGATCGAGAGGCTTCCACCTCTAGATAGGCCGAGGTAGACCTGGGCCGGGTTACAGGTGAGTGAGACACTACCCTTCAGGTAGCGCTCACCTCAGGAGATGCCGATTTGATTCGGGATGCCACCAGGCTTGGTGGGGAGGCACTTTTTATAGGAAAACATACTACAGAGTGGTGCCACTGCTAGAGCAGAGAGTGGATTGCCATAGTTATCAGGATCGAGTGCATCTGGCTCTCATTCATGGAGGTCTGGGTAGTCCACTAGATCAGTCAGACAACCCCTTCTAGAGTAGCCTGGACCAAGACCAACGCCAGCCCGCCTACGAGATATCCGGCATCCAAAGGAGGATGACACAGGAGCCCCGTAGGTGAGGTGAGAGCTGTGGTTGATAGCCACTTTTGTATTGTATAGATTCTATTTGTATGTATGCCTCTTATGAAGGCTGATTTTGATGTATAGTGATTATAGACATGTATTTTTTTATGATGCCTCATGATGAAGGCTTGATTCTTTCAGATACATGCCCCTTTTTGATGGCATTGTGTATCACCGATGTATTTATATTGAGCACTGATCAGGACATTGTGTATTATACAGACATTTTTGATGTATCCCTATTGTACGCCTCAGCTGAAGGCATTTTTGATATAGAGTACAGATTTGTATGTATCCATTTTTGATACAGATGTATTTTGACACACATGTATATATATATATGAGGACTCATTTTGTTTTGGCTCAGATACACATGGTTATGAGATGAGGCACATCTTTTGTTTTTTGATACATGTATATGGATGGTTTTTGCATTGTCTATAAATATATGGGGAGCCAATTGATGACGGGACATGAATCGTGTTTATGTATCTTGAGCGGGCTTGTTTCCTGCATTGGATTCGATGCATGTTATTGTCTTGATTCAGCATTTGTGGATATTGTTATGATGTTTTCGTATGATGCCTTGTATTGTTGTTGTATTTTGATGCATGTGGCATGAGTGGGCATAATTCTATGATGTGAAATACCCCTTTCTAGAAATTACTATATGTTGATTCTCATTGCATGTTGCATTTGTTTAATTCAGCACGTATGGAGGTGTTGTGACATGAGTGGGCATACATTGATTCTCATTGCATGCCGCATGTTTTGATTCAGCACTTATGGATGTATTATCTGATTTTGTACTTTGTATGTATCTGATTCCGATGTATTGATGTATACATGTGCTGTGGATGTTAGATGATAGATCTGTAGATGATACCAAATGTTGTTTTCATGTGTTATTTTGATGTATATGGATGGGATGATATGATGATATTGGTGCGGGGGATATATTTTTGATTATGCGCAACCCCTCTTGCCCCCATTGATGATACGATAAGTGATGATTAGCTTAGCATACATGCATGATGTAAAACTTAGCATTTTTGTTTATATATGATGTATAGATGATGCTAGATGTGATGATAGTGATGGTAATGATAAAAAAATAGAGCACATGCAAGAAACACAATCTAACAAAGAACACCAGGAATTAATGCAATACATCATGAATCACCATGTCTTATTAACAAGTAACAAACACAACCAAATGCCTAAGAAAGAACATAATGAATTAACACACTACATCATGATTTCCCAAACTAGCATGTCGAGACACACAATATGCACAAGCAGAATGAATCTAATCTAAGAAAGAAAAGATGAACTATGACAAAAGTACACCCAAGCAACAAAAAACAACTCAAAAGCAAGCACGCAAACACTATACAAGCTGACAAGCAAAAGAAAAGCAAGAAAACAAGACAATGCAAGTAAATGTTTTTGTAAGATATGTTTTCATGCATCGATTTTTTGTATATGTTTTCATGTGAAGACAATTTTCTATTGTTTTTGTTTTTTGTTTTCTATTGTTTTTGTGTTTTCTGAAACAATTTTCTATTGTTTTTGTGTTTTGTGAAACAATTTTCTATTGTTTTTGTGTTTTCTGAAAAAAAAATTTTCTATTGTTTTTGTGTTTTCTAATGGTTTTCAAAGCTATGTGTAGGTAACCAAGAAAGCATGGATGCCCCTAGCATTAGGTGGGGAATATACAAGGGCAGAAGCCACACACTTATGAACAAGAAGGTGAAGTCATTGAGTTACCCCCAGCGTAAGATGGGAAATAACAAAAGACCACATCCCTCACAAATGAATAAAAGAAGACAAAGCCGGATCAAGGCTTTGACGATGGATGTGTGCAAGGAAACTCAAAAACAGAGGTAGAACCAGTCCAGGCCAAAGACAACTACCCTTCTAATATAGAATGCTTGTGAACAATGAATCCTCTGAGGCACTGCCGAAAATTTTTTCACCCAAGGACTTGCCCAAAGTGCCATAATTGCGTGGTTTTCACTAGTGGACGACCTATTTTCTCTTTTTTTTTTTAATTTTTTTTATTTTTTTGTGTTTTTGATTTTTATGACTTCCTTGTGCCATGTTCAGGCATAGAACCTCTTAAGATGCATGGCATTCATGGGCTCCCGGAGCTCATCACCATTGGGGTGAGCCAACTTGTATGCCCTTGTGCCATACCAGCCAACTATGACATAGGGTCCTAACCAATGTGGTTTGAACTTCCCTTTCTTTTCTCACTCTTCTCTGGTGTTGAACTGGTTCTCCTTCATGACTAAATCACCAACCTCAAACTGACGAGGGATGATTCTCTTGTTATAGTTTCTGAGACTCTGTGTTGATATACTTTCAGGTGATTAAGAGCGCGAATGCGCCTCTCATCCAGTAGCTCTAACTTAGCCAACCTTGCCACTCGATAATCTTCATCCTTATCCAGATAGTCTCGAAGAGAAATTCTCAGGACGGAAGTTCAATTTCTAAGGGGATGATAGATTCTATCCCGAACACTAGGGAATATGGTGTCGCACTTGTAGGAGTGTGAATGGATGTTTGGTAAGCCCAAAGGGCTGGATGAATTTGTAGGTGCCAGTTGCGACCTATTTTGCTGACCATCTTCTCCATTATCCTACCAAAGTCTTGTTTTTGCCTCGCTTTCCATTACCTTAAGGGTAATATGGCATGGACCATTTCAATTTGATTTGGAACCGTTGGCAAAGACCCTTCATAGTTTTGTTCTTAAATGACTTCCCATTATCTGTAACAATGGTTGCAGGAATGCCATACTGAAAAATAATGTGATTCATGATGAATTTAGAAATTTGTGCTCCTATGACATAGGTTAAAGGGACGACCTCCACCCATTTTGTAAAATATTCAGTGGCTATGATGATATGTGTATGACCATCAAAAGAGGTAGGAGTAAGCTTCCCTATTAAATCGAGTCCCCATTTAGAGAATGGCCATGGGGTAGTGATTGGTTGCAATGGTTGTGACGGAGCATGGATAAAATTTCCATACTTTTGGCAAAGCACACATTTTCTAACGTAATTGCAATAATCAGTTTCCATGGTAGGCCAATAGTAACCTACTCTCAACAATTTCTTAGCCAAGACCATCTCATTTGTATGTGCTCCGCATACTCCTTCGTGTACTTCCTTGATTTCTTGGATTGACTCCATCACATCTAGACAACGTAATAGATTCCCATCGTAGCCATGATGATAAAGTGTACCTCCTAAAAGGGTGTAATGGGCTATCTGGTGAATTAGGATCTACTTTTCAGAGCGGGAGATATCGGGAGGGAATGTACTGTCCTTAAGATAGGTGAAAATGGGTTCATACCATGGTGAATGGGGACCAACAACCTCACAAGCCAGGTAAGATTCTGGCATGTCATATGTAGGCTGGCGTAGATTTTCTATGAAGAAAGGCATATCATTGTTCCCTGGTGGAATATGAAGAATAGATCCCACTATTTCCATAGCATCCATTGATCTATTCTGCACTCTTGGGATCTGCTCAAAGGTGATGCACACAAAATACTCCTTTAGAGTTTCCACTAACTTTTTGTAAGGTATGAGTTTGTCATCCTTAACCTTATACTCATCATTAACTTGTTTAATGATTAACTGTGAATCACCTACAACCTTAACATGATGAATATTCCACTTGATGGCTAGCTTCATCCTGCAATGAGTGCTTCATACTCTGCAATGTTGTTCGTGCAAGGGAAGGCCAAGTGGAAAGCTTGTGGTATAGGATCACCTGAAGGAGTAATAAGGACCACTCCTACACCTAAACCATGAAATGTAAAAGATCCATCAAAATGTATCTGCCATATGATAGATTCTTCAATGTAGAGCAAAGAGGTGTCTGGCAGTTCCTAGACTCAAAGGCTCTGTGCTTTGCAAAGGTGCTTCCTAGCTGATCTGCAAGTACTTGTCCTTTAACTAATTTTTGATGGACAAATTCTATATCAAACTCACTAAGTAGAATGATCCAATTAGCCATTCTACCTGTAAGGGGGTTTGGACAACAAATACTTGAGTGGGTCGACCTTCGATATGAGCTTGGTCTTAGTATTCAGTAGGTAATGGCAAAGTTTTTGAAAGGTAAAAACAACGGCCAAGCAAGCCTTTTCAATCTGAGGATAATTAAGTTCATAGGCAATGAGGGTGCGACTCAGATAGTACACCACTTTCTCCTTATGGTTAAGGTCGTATTGGGTGAGCAACGCACCAATAGTGTATTGTGTAGTAGAAATATAGAGCAAAAGTGGTTCTCCTGGGAGTAGGGGCATGAGGACGGGTGGATTAGTCGGAGTCCTGTTTAAGCAAAGAAAAGGCTTGCTGTTGCTTGGGTCCCTAGATGAAAGTGACATCCTTTTTAAGAAAATGGGTGAATGAGTGACATTTATCTGCAAGCTAGGAGATAAAGTGGTGAATGGCTTGAATTTTCCCCTGCAAGCTACGCAGTTGCTTGATATTTTTAGGTGGAGGCATTTCAGTGATGGTAGACACTTTAGCAGGGTCTACCTCAATACCTCATCTTGACACAATGAAGCCCAATAATTTCCCTGATAGCACACCAAAGACACATTTCTTGGGATTCAACTGACTTTGTATTCACGTAGGCGTTCAAAGATACGCCACAAAATGATAGGATGATCCTCTCTTGTTTTGGACTTTCCCAAGATGTCATCTACGTAGTCTTCCATGATGTCATGAATCATATCATGAAAGATTACTGTCATGGCCCGATAAGTTGCTCCCACATTCTTAAGGCCAAATGGCATTACCTGATAGCAAAAGGTGCCCCAAGGAGTTGTGAAAGTTATTTTGTGTTGGTCCTCCTCAGTGATTTTAATCTAATTATAACCCAAAAAGCCATCCATGAGTGATAGCATTTCATATCCTGTTGTTGAGTCAACAATCATATCAATGTTGGGTAATGGAAAGTCATCTTTAGGGAAAGCCTTATTGATGTCCTAAAATCCATACAGATTCGGATACTGATAGGTTTCTTCTGGACCGGAACAATGTTTGATATCCATTCAGAGTAATCAATTGGTCAGATGAATCCTGCTGTGAGATAACTTTCCAACTCTTCCTTGACCAACAAGGCCACTCTTGGATGCATCTTTCAGAGTTTCTATTTGATAGGCTTGGCATCTGCGTGCATGACTAGGTTGTGCATGACCAAAGTTGGATCTAGGTCGGGCATGTCTTTGTAAGACCATGCAAACACATCAATGAACTCTCACAACATAGTGAACGTCTTTTGTTCTCTAGCTGAGAGTGATGCCCCCAATTTTACTATCTTGGGATCTTCTTTGGTGTCAATATTGACATCAATAGTTTCTTCGACTAACAATTTTGATAAATCCTCCATACGCGTAGGATCAGGAGGAAGGTTGAGATCTTCATCCAAGGATGTCTCCATGAGATTTTCATCCTTGGCATGGTCACTTTGTTTGTCCTTTGATTTTATTATTTGTTTGTCAGCCAGTGCCTCAAAGAGGTTTTCACTGTGCAACTTGGACTTTGATTTTTGTTGAGGCTTTTCTTTAGAAATTTTGCCCTCGCTTTTCTTTAAATTTTGCTGACCATGAAGTTCATCCTCCTCGCCGAAGTAGACGTAAATGTCTAATTCGATAAAGAAACCTTTCTTATGATCTCAATGGGGATTATATCCCTTATGCCCATGAACTCTAAAATAACCTCATCATTCTCAATAAATCTAGTGGCACATGATGTTGTTGGTCCCATTCAAAAGGAAGGGTATACAAGGTCAAGGATTGGTTCGAGTGGGGGTAATGGTTAGGACAATGTTATTCATGAAAAGGTTCGTGGAGGCCGATCCTCATATTGGCTACAACGAGAATCCATATCACTTTCTAGGTAATCGAACTATCCTCATGCTCGAGAAAAGTCACATGTCTTGATCATTGGGGTGCACTCCATAAGGATGAATCCCGATGCCATGTATTTTCTTTTTAAATGTGGAAGAGGGACTGGTTCTCATTGTCCTTATTCATTCCTCCCACATCCTAGGCCTTTGTAGCCCATGGAGTACATCATTACTGCTAGATTTTCATATTCGGGGTTTGATAATAGGATGGCTGGTGTCCTCAGGGACCCAAGTAGTAGGTGGATCAAGTAATTTCTCCTTAGCCAACAAGCCTCCAGGCAGGAATGACCCAATAGTGTGTTCTTCTCTAGGTCTCCTAAAGTGGTAGTTGGGTCATCCTCTAGTCTTGGGTGACAAAGAGATCGACACCAAGAGAGCTTGTTGTACATTATACTCCCCACAGCCATATTCCAAGATTTTCATCTCCCATGAATCAAATGGAGATGTTGAAGTAGACGCCCCATGAGCACAAGAACTAAGTGAATCCGAATCCACGTGGGATTCCATAGCCTCAGATTGAAGAGGAACAACTATATCTGTGGAGGGACATGCATATGTACCCTTTCATGCAAAGCTATTGAGAGCTCTACAATGAGCAAAGGGCTCTGAATCTCTTGGTATTGTTATCGTATGTCCCTCATGCTTCAACTTGATGCATTGATGAAACGTTGATGGCATGGCCTGCATGGCATGAATCCATGGTCAGCCTAGAAGCATATTATATGGAAGTTCCAAATCTAGGACGTGAAACTTCATCTGATGACAAGTGGGGCCCACCTCCATGGGCAGCGTGATGGTGCCTGCTGACTCTCTTTCCACGTTGTCATATGCGGTGATAGTGATAATATGGGACTCAAGATCTTCCTCCGTATGTCCCAATTGTTTGACCAGCTTAAGTGTGTAGATGTTCAATCCTAATCCGTTGTCCACAAGCACCCATTTGATTTTCCTGTGGGTGACAACTACCTCGATGTACAAGGGAAGATTATGTGTAGGATTCTCGGCAGGGATCTCCCTATGGTTGAAAGTGAGATGCTCACTTGGTGCAATGTTTGCCACCACAGCTTGAAGGTGTGCATGATCGACTTCTAAAGGCACTCCCGACCCCTGAAGAGTTTGATATAGGATGTCCTTATGCACATTGGAAATCTTGAGAAGGTCTAAGATTGAAATCTTAGTGGATGTCTTCTCAAGTTGTTCTAAAAGGTTATACTTACCAGTATGCGGGGTCGAAGGAGAGGGTTCGAGAATTACAAGGTAGGTGTGCACTTGTTACTTACAACACATTATTTTCCCTTAATCCAGATAGTGTTGACACGGTCATCAAGGGGAGTGAATACATCTGATAAGTGAATCATAATGATTGTTATCTCTCTTGGTATACAAGTAATTCGTGGCTTTATAAGTTTGGGATGACTCTCCCTGATCCAGCTTTTCCTTTTCGACTTATCATGCTTTGGGAATGGTTCCTTATAAATTCCCATTTTCTCATTAGGTGTTTGTGTGTGGCCGGGTTATCCACCTCTATCTCCCCATTGTCAATGAGGTCTTGAATATAGTGGTGAAGTCACAAAACATTTGTCTATTTTATGACCTTTAACGTGATGCATTTCACAATATTCATGCTCCTTATACCATGAAGGTTTAGGAGCGTTGTCATCAAACAGTTGTGTTGTAGGATAGGTCATCATGTGGGCCGCATCCAACTATTTTAGTATGACTGAAAATGGTTCATTGAGAGAGGTGAATGTTCATTGTTTTGGTGGTGGTTGAATTGGGCCCTTGGTCAGTTTAAAAGGTTGACCAGTTTGGACCATTTGAACACATTTGGAATCAATGATTCCGTCTCCCACCACATTTTTATTTTTGTTGAAGATCTTGGGATTTTCCATTGGTTTGACACTTTGGTTGTCTTTAGATTGGTTTTTAAGGGTGCCTTTGGCAATGAGAGCCTTTTCTATTTGAATCCCTTTCTTGATAACCTCCTCAAAAGTATGGACACAATGCATTTGGAGGTGGAAGGCGATATCTGGGTTGAGATTGGGAATGAAGATACTGACAACTACTTTTCAGGGAAAGCACAAGGGAAGTGACTGGCTATCCCTCTCCATCATTGGAGGAAGCTAGCAAAGGTCTCATTTGGGTGTTGCTTGGCACCGCACAAGTCTGCCATGGTGACGTCACTCTCTATGTTATATGAGAAGTGACGCACGAATCTTTCTACCAATTTTGGCCAGGTGGAAATTGATCCCCATGGTAAGCGTGTAAACCATTCCAATGCTTGACCTCCAAGACTCTTGGGAAAAAGTCTGATAAGGTAATTATCACTATAAGACACCTCTTGACATGCCATGTAAAAATATTTAACATGATCCCTTGGGTCTCCCTTTCCTTTGTATTTGTCAAACTTTGGCATATCAAATTTCTTTGGAAAGGGTTGAAGGGTCATTGTCTTGTCAAAAGGATAGGGGCATACTCTTCATATTGATATTTCCTGATGCTCCCTATATTTCTCTCTTGTAAGATCATGCAAGCATCACTTTCATAGACTGCACTTCTGTGTGAGAAATTGTTCTTTAGTGGGAGAAGTAGGGATGTAAACATGATGGTACCCTATGTCTTCTTCTCCTTGTTTTTCCCGATGGAGTTCATTGATCTTAACCTTAGGCCTCACCTTTTGAATGTTCCTGTTTGCATCTTTCTATACATGGGAAGTAAGAAAAGCAAGTTATTGGCTTAGGTTGCTGATTTGTTGTTGGATTGTGGCTTGGTTTATAGCCTCTTCTTCTAAAGGTTCCTCCTCTTCGTACTCTGGAGGTTCTTCCTCACTCTCAAGTTCTAGTTTGTTTCTTCGTGGCACTTTGACAAGGGGTATTCTATGCCCTACCACTTTATCATTTTCTGCGTAAGAAGTGGAAGCATGCCAGCCTTTAAAATATCTTCCATATTGATAAGGGGGCATTCTTCCTCAGTAGTGTCATTTGTTTGTAGTATTGGTTCATTCTCGATGGAAATTTGGCCCCTAATTCGACAACCCGGGCCAACACTCTGTCTTTGTTTCTAAGAAGAAATTTGTCTAGTAGAGTAGGATCAAAATCAAAGTCCGCGTGGTGACTCTAATTTGTTTCCACTATGGTTGACCATTTCTTTTGTTTCCTTTTCTACAGAAAATAGTGGTCCTAGATCATGTCCGATGAATGGGTTTGATCCTTATTTGTTAGAGGTTTCCCAAGCTTGTGCCTGTTGTTCCTCATATGTTTGTTTCTTTAACCCTAGACGCGTCTTGGGAGCCATGTTTTCATGATAAGTTTCACTAGGGTAAGTTGTAGATTTGTTCAAAGTTCAATGACTACCCCTAAGTGAAATGCAAGATGTACGTGTTAAGAGTAAATTAATAGTGTGAGAATACCAATGTGATAGAGTGATAAAATCACCAATGAAGCAATCGTTTGGTATCAAAACTTGATCAAATGAAGTATTTCCTAGACTACGTTTCAAAGTAATTTGCGACACCAGATGATTAACAAGATGTCTCCACTTATGCCAAGTTCAAGGGAATGAACAAGATGTAAGTAAATACACGAAGTTAAATGTGATCTCCCAATCAAGATATACGACGAGCAAGCTCAAATCCGATTAAGACCTATATCTCAAAAAGTGCCAATTACGATTTGTGAATGACACAACAATATCACCAAGATATGTTAACCCACTTTGTAAGAAAGTGAAGTATTGATATCGAGGTGTTATTGATATAACACACACAAATGGTAATGCCTAGCACCTTTTGAAATCGAGGTAATAATAGAACCAAACCAAAAATCTCAAAGTATAGCTAGGAATAGTTAAGAATGTGTGCAACGTAACCATACAATATAGGTATTTATGTCGAGTTTACAAGAAACAAGACGTAAATATCAAAATTGTAATGATATGAGACAAACAAGCTAACTCTTCTAAGGAAGTCCGCATGGTGATGAACCATGCCTAACTATGATGACGATCTTGATGTGGGTATCAAGATCACAATGGCTACCAAATGATGTGAAAACACCTCCACTCACTTTAGATGTTTAACTAACCCAGCCGCAAACATGGATGGGCATAAACGGACATAAAAGTGAGAGAAACAGTCGAATGGCAACACAAAGGTAATCACACCTCTTTTGATCAACAAAGTGTCAAAAGAATATGAAGGAAATAAATCAAGAAAAAAATGATGAAAAATGCTAGCCTCACTTCGGCAGAGTTTCACCTCGCCCTAAGGCAAGTAAAAACTAAGTGAAAGTAACACGTCACACATTTCTCAAAAAAAGGTTCATAACTCAACACTATTTTTAAAATGGTCAAAGTGGGCTCTGGCCAAAGTATATTCTCCTAGGTGGTTCTCTCACCTAGGTGTTACAAAGTTGCCACGAGCGAGCGCGATTTACCCAAAAAGTCACAACTAGTTTGGGAGTATCTCGGCTTTACTTTACCCCTTCAAGAACAATAGGCAACTAGTGCATCTACGTGTACTATCACTTGGGGTCACCCACAACGGACACTGTAACGCTATCTCACAAAGGAATCACTAGTCAAGTAGGAAGTGCGGAGCACTTCCCATTTCATCCACAAGGTTCCCTCTTGCGTGGACTACTTTGGGGTTTTTGAACCACCCCCATTGTTGTAGCTTAAGGCGTTATGCCAAAGGGTTTATGTTCTAGTTAAGTGGAGAGGAAGTACCCTTTTCCAAAACTTGCAATACAGTGTTTTGAATATGTTGTTCTTTTTATCTTTTTTAATTTAGATGTGGTTTGCTTGAACAACGTTTGGCAACCTACAAGAACATGTGTATTAGAATTTTTTTTTACTTGTGTTTCATTTCCTTCGTTCTTTGACAAGCATTTTGGTCCTGAATGATGATGATTAGTAATTGTCCATCAAAAGAGAAGGCACCATTTCTGATTCTCCAGATCATCCAAGGACACAAGAGAAGAGCATACGTGATGTCATCACAAATCTCAAAAAGATAACCAAATGGAACAATACTTTAATTTCAACAAATGCCAAATTGACCAATTCTAACTAAAATACTCTTAACAATCTTAAAGCGGCGAAAGGTTTTAAGAATCATTTCTGATTCCCAAGGTCACCCCAAGGGATGTGAGGGAAGAGCATATGTGATCTCAATCCCGTTAGTAAACAATGTGAAATACTACCTAATCAAATACCAACATGTAAAAACAACTTGCAAAGATGAATATGTGATTAGATAAACTTGCAAAAAAGTTAGCACATCAACCCTTTAAATCCAAAAATGTAAAAGGATGCTTCTGCTACGCCTTTTTCTATGCTGCACACGGGTTAGGGCGTATGTGCCACCAAAGGTTGTTTTCGTAACACAGTGTACCTGCGCCACCCGAGAGATGTGTGCGCCCCTAAAATAGTGCCTGTGCCCCTAAAACAACACCTATGCCACTCTATGGATTTTTCATATCAATTAAATGCTGCGCCACCCGAGAGGTGTATGTGCCATGAAAACAACATATGCACTACTCTAAGAAAATAGACAGAAAAATAGATAGAATAACCGTATTACTAGAAAAATATACATGCGCCACTAAAACCGCATGTGCGCCCTGGTTAGGGTGTGTGCCATTCTGATAGGTTTCTAACTGCAACGAAGGTACAATATGAAATGATGTGTGTGCCTGGGTTAGTGCACCTACACGCGGGTTAGGGTGGATGTGCAAGGGTTAGTGCACCTGCAGCCGGGGTCGGTAAATAGAATGACAGAGTTTAACAACACGCTGTGCCACCAGAGAGATGTGTGCACCCCTAAAATTGTGTCTGCACCCCGAAAATCGCGTCAGTGCTCCTAAAATCACATTTGCGCTCCTAAAATTGTGTCTGCACCAGACTTGCAACCACAGTACGGAAAAGGACACAAAAAACTTCACAATACTCTAAATTTTGACAAGTTAGTTCAAAAATGGCAATGACCCATTAAAATTAAGGCTATAAACATGAAGTAACACATATTAAATGAGCAAAAACTCCAAAAAAATGGAAATTAATTACTACATGTGCATATCAAAAGTTAGCCAAAATAATGAAATTTAAACTAAAATGCCATGGGACTAAGTGTCCCACCGGGCATGCCAAATGTGTGCATGGTTTTGTGCTTTTTAGCTAAGTTAGATGAATGAGAACTAACACCTAAATAGTTCTATAACAAAGCTAATGACAAAATCTAAACACCATCAAAGATGAGAGCTAAACAAGATCAATACCTAGCATAATGCATTTAACTTTGATTTAAACAATGCTAAAGTATTTAAACCTCTACTTCTCTAGATTACCAACAAACAAGTAAATGGACCTAAATAAGCTCCATGGAAATCAATATTTGGTTGTCCTTGATATCTCCAAGAACCTAGGAATGGGGGCTTATCAAAATTGGGCTACAAGACCCTTTTGACACCTCCCATATGACCTAAGCACTTTAGGCTAGAATAGGAAGCTTAGCTCCTCAAGATGATGAACTCTCAAGAAAGAAAGGTGCAAGCTCTTAGTCTCTTTGCTATATGCTTTGCATTTTCTCTCTAAGGAGTTTAGGTGTAAGTAAAAAGGTAGGTGGAGGGCTCTTTATATAGCCCAAAGGATAAAGGATTCAACACATCCTCATGAATGTGGGATAAAGGTAAAACATGATTATGAATGGATAAGGTTGCTTTATTAAAGGTAACCTTACTTTAGAAGGATTTAATACATGTTTAGCAAGTCATGGGAGTTGGGGGGTGCTTTAATTAATCAAAGGTGATTAATTAATAGGTAGGTGTAAGCTTATAGAAGCCAATTAGAAGAATATTAGTACAATTTAGGCTATTAAAAAGGGATTAAATCAATTAAATATTGATTTACTAGTTAAATGAAGGGGAAGACTAATTAATTAATAATAATTAATTAATCTAGATAGAGGAAGTGATAATTAACGGAAGGTCATTAATTAGGCTATTAGCTGGATAGGTGACTTAATCAATTAGCGTATTGTAATTAATTGATGACAATAAGAGGGAATATGAGCGCTTTTGACAATAAGTTGTCAATTTGTGAGAAAGGGGATAATTAGCGCAATTTAAGTATTTAAATTGCTTAGGCGTAATTATAGGTGTCTACACCGGATGATGATTCTTTTTAGAAGGGAGGCATGTAATTCCCCTAGCATGACATGTACCTAAGTTGAATTCTACTTTAAATGATACAAACATCAACATTACCTTAGATCAATTCCATTGATCCAAGGTATGCTTTTAAATTCATAATTTTGTGGTCATAACGACCAAGCTTGTCGATTCGATTGATTACTAGAATCGATCTATAGAGAGAATTAATGAGGTCATCGGACCCAAAAACATGTTGAATGTAGATGTCATGGCAGTTTCTTCTTTTGTAAGCATGCAATATTGCTTTGAACAAGAACCTATTGTAATTACGACTAAAAGTTAGTAACTTAAGCCTAGAGCTAAGTCTAACCTATGTCTTTTTGGTCTCTTGAAATTAAAATGTTAAGACCCTAACTAAGGCCTACCTATGGACCTATGTGGATTTCCTAAGCTAATGTTAATCTAACTTAAAATGTGGCTAACCTAGAGGGGGCCTATGGAACACATGGATGTTGGGTGGTCGGTGGCATCGGTTTCAAGGTAATTAAATGAAGTTTAATGCATCCTTATATTTTTCTACCACCAAATTTGGCATGGGCAATGGAAAATTTGGGGAGAGCTGAGTTGACATCTCCACTGAATTTAGTTGCATGAAAAATTGAAGTTAGTCTTCGTAAAAATGGAGATGGCGGTGGCGTGGAAAAAGGAGGGAACTATCTAGTCCTTTGCATTTAATGTTTTTGAATTTGGTGAAAAACTACCTAGGAGAATGCATGAGGGGTTTTGCATGGTTTTTTTATTCTTCGATTTATTTTTTTAGCTTGAGATCTGCATGATGTTCTTTCTATTCGTCGAATCTTTAGTTTGACTGGTTATTTTGCATTACTTGGAACTATTTTTGGACTCTGTGGAAACTATAAGAAGAAGGAATGGGAAAGAGTTGAAGGTTCTGTTGACATTTGTGGAAAAGAAGAAGGTATTGAAGTTTTACTTAGAGATATTCTATGAAATGTGAAGGAGAAGTGCTATCAGGCATGATAGGCTCTACCCATTAAGTTTTTTTTCTTTTACTTAAATGTTTTCATAAAAACAACTCTGCTCTTGGAAACAATTGATTTTTGCTTGGATGATTGATCTCTGATCTTGGGGATAAATGGGTTTTTGCTAATGTTATGATCTTGTTTTTGATGATTGTATTATTTACTGTATTTTATTGTTTGAATTAATTTTTCTTATGGATGATCTGTTATGATTCCCTTGTTTGGAATATTGAGTTATGCTTAACTTCTGATTGTAGCCTAAGATGAGGTTGTAACTTTGGTACTTTTGTTGAGTTGTGTTAAAATTTCAAGTAACTCAACTACTGTTCAAATGTGAATGAATATTCTTAGGATCAATTTGGTTTAGCATGATTATCTAGTTTATCTCTACTTGTGTGACTTGTGGATTTTTTTTAGTGAATGTTGTTTGTGACTTCTCTAGTGTAAGAAAAGGGTGGTCTAGATTTTGTTTCTCTTGATTCGACTAGCTGAGTATGCCTTGTTATTGTTACTTAAACTTGAGGTAGAATTGATACTGTATGATCTCTTGATAAACAATGTTGAACTATAGGAAGCTCAGACACTTAATTTGGGGAAATTATTCGAGAGAAATCTTTTTACACTCAAGAATAATACTTTAGAAGATTAACGATTGTTTTCTTGTTTATTTTTTAATCATGTTTGCATCTTTAAGGAGATTAAACTTCTATAACACTGGCTTTAGCATATTTTTATGGGTTATGGGGAAATGATCAAAATGTGGAAAGGAATGTGAATTCTTATAACTCCTGTGTTGTGATTTAGTGTTTTAGCTTATGTATTTTTCTGTTGTAGTCCTCCATCCTTGCGATTTTGAGGAAAGTTAAATTGTTTTGAACTTATTTTACTTGGATTGGAAGTTTTCATCTGTTTGGACTTCTTGAACTCAGTCATTTTATTGAGGGTATGGTTAATGAAATCATGTTGGTTTCTTGAAGGGAATTATTTCTTAAATAGAAGTATACTTTTCTTGAAATCCCTAAGGGAAGTGTTATTCTATTCTATTCCTTTATGTATTTGGGTAACCTATGAAATTCGATCAGTTGTTGCTAAATAAAGGAAAAGGTTATTTGGGTATTAGCGTACTATTTTTCTATTGTTGTGTTGTCAACTTTAATGTTTGACAACTCGATGGACTTTGTTGATGTGTTTGGTTGCATCATTTTTTTCCTTGACCGTTGAACTTGGTTCGATCACTCTAATTTTAGACAATGTGTATTGATAAAAATAATCGATTACCCTATTTGGATTTCACTATGTTGATTCATTTCCTTATATAATTTGGGTTTAAGCTGGAGGGTGGGTTATGAATCCTAATTTTGATATCTATTTTAGGATTTTAGTTTGGTACATTTTATGAATGACCATATTAATATATGTTATTCATTCTTGATTCTCTTTTGATCATTCAAAGGTAAAATAGGAAAGTGGTCTCTCCTTCCAATTGTACTAGGATAGGTTAGCTAAAGCTAAGGTTGCATGGGAGAATTGTTTTGTTTAAGTTGGAAATATTATGAGTAAGTCTTTTATTTGGTGAAAAATATTTGAATGGATGCAGGAGCTATAGATGATTGTTAATTCTCTCCATTCTTCTATTTTGATTTAAACCTTGGTAATGACATATCTAGTTTGGGAATGTGTTGTTGATTCCAATTGCATGACAAGTTGATCCCATCCTTTGTTAAAATTTATTAGTGCGGAACTGAACTTGGATTGGTTTCTAACTCTGGATTTGAATTTTAGGATTCTTTAATTAGAAACTCTTTCCTTAAATTGTTGTTGTTTCATCCTAAATTTATTCCTATGTTTGATTTGAACTTGACATCTCTTATTCTAGGATGGAATTGGTTGAAATAATGTTGAGATGGAAATACTATTGTATTATCAAATGTTGATCTATTCCAAAGAGATAGTATGGATAGTTATCTTCTCATGATGAACAAGATTAATTGAGAAGTGAATTATGTAAAATGTCAATTGAAAGGAAAATTGTCATTTGATGAAATTAGTACTTATCTTGGATTAATGTTTTAATTCTTTTTATGCAAACAATAGTTGAAAGTTGATGTTGATATATATCATGATCTAATTTTAATTATGATATAGTTAATCACCTTACCTCTCTCTCATTTGTGACTGGTATTTATTTTCGGTATGTCTTTCTGTAACACTTAAACTGTTTCATAAAAGCAAAGTTCTCTTTATGAAACAGATTAGCTAAAAGCACATCGTTTTAATGCTTAGTTCTTATCATGCTCAGTTTGATGAACTGACCCGTGCTAACAATTTTTGCATATGGACTTCGTAAGTGATGAAAGGATAAAAGACATTTAAGAGCTTATATCTGTTTATCAAGAGGTTGGATATTTTATGATGAAATATGGATCATTATTTAAATGCATTTGTTGGAAATAGAAGTTTTCTTTGTAATATAACTTGATATTGCTATTAAACACTATAAATGTTTGAATTGTGTGGACTTATAATGTATGAATCCCATTTTATGAATGAAAGAGTTGTGGGTTTGTTTGAACATAATGTGTAATCCTTGTGGGTATTCTCGTGAATGGAAATGATAAGATTATTTATATTTCTTATATATATATATATATATCTATAATATACCCTCTTGGGTTGGTTTAAAAATGAATTAGAGGTTAAGGGTACTAGATGTACTACCCTTTTTATTAATGGAAACTTATGAAGTTGACATACGTGTTTGGGCATTCAACTAATTAATATGGCTTACTAAAACAATGGTGTTGAGTATATGAAACCATGATAAAAACTTGCAATATTATTATGGGGTTATAAATGAACCCTAACCCCTTTATAAGGAAAAAGGGAAGGCAACTCCCCTGCAATGATTAATAGACTGTTTTAAGAACTATAAGAATTGAATTTGAATATTATCTTGGATAGAGAAAGGTGTGATTCCTATTGATTAATTCCTTAATATGATTAAGAATAATGAAAATAAAATATTAAGGATTAAAATTCATCCCGTGAAGTCTAATAAGGAAAGAACTGATTCGAACTTAAACAAGCTAATACTTAGATATGTAAGTTAAGTTAACATCACTTTGATTAAGTATGTTGAATCTATTTATGAAACATAAATTAGAATTTTAATGCATTAAAAATCAAAACCTATGAAATGGTTAGGGGAATATGTATCTCAGCATACCAACTCTAATTTCAACTTTTAGTTGAAAGCCTAATGGTTAATGAACCTAGTGTTTAGTAGGTTACTTTGCGTAATCAACCCTTTATAAGGAAAATTTAAAGAAGTCCTTAACTTCTTTCAATGGTCTGCTCATCTAGATGAGTTGAAATCAGATCGATGTTGGCACACGCTAACTATAGTATAATACCTTCATGAAGACTTGGGTCTTCGTGAGGATACTTGTGTTGCAATTGACATATTGCAATACCCTTCATAGTTTAGTCATCTATATTTACATAAATATGACTTGGTCATAGTTCTGCCCTAGGTAGAGTTAGGGGTATGATCTAGTGCAAGGATGAATTAGGGTAACTAGACACATGCAATTGAATTAGGTCGATTGGGTATGTCTATGTACCCTTAGTCAGTACGAGTAGTCCTCCACACTAGAATATGTTGCTAACCTTGGCTAGGGCTAAACCTTAAACAAGTGGATTGATAGGAGGCAAAGAAGACCATTCTAGATAATGTATGAAGTGGATTGAATTATGTATTCCATTTGATGAGTATTCTTTCTAGGTATACAAACATGAACAATATGTTTTTAATTCTTTGGCCAAGGTATCACAAGCGACTAATTGCATTGTCCTATATCACCTAGTTTAAGAAGCGGGATTTCAAATGAATATTGGTAACATATATTTATATAGGCATCTTAAACAGAACACTTAATACCCCAAAAAGGGTAAGGGAACCAAGTATACATAGTATACAAATCAATAAGTTAACATGAGATATCAGTATGATACCAAGTCATGGAATGAGAGATCGGTGTTTCATCAAGTCATTTACAACTGCATATGGTTTTTTGTTATGAGATTGATTGCATTAGAATGTGTGTTCTACATTATGATTATTTATAACAAAGAACATTATTCAATTTTTTTCTGTTGCTTCTAATTTCTTAAAATGGGAATGTTACATTTGAACAAAATATTTCGTATCGAGTCCTTATTAGGGTTTTAGGCATGTTTTGACTAGTTTTGGTGTTAGCGATTATTCATAAAGGATAGGACTTATAATATAAAAATAATGCCTAGAATTATTATCTAGGACCCTTCCCCATCTCTCATAAATAATTTATAGTCTCATGTAGAGGTTTTATGTGCCTATGAACACCTAAAATTTCTTCTTGGGTTTGAATCCCTCATTATGTGAGATCAAGAAGGCCTAAAACACAATTTCTTGCAAAATCCTTCAAAAATGAGTTTAAAATAAATCAAAATACCTAAAAATAATTATATTACCTCTTTCTAAGCTCACATATGAATTATTGATTTGAAAATTTATCATCATGACTCATTAGGTTAGGCAGGGTTTATGAGGGGTCTAGGTGCAAACCTAGAATGAAGATTTTACCCATATAGGTCGGCTCGAGTGGCTTTCCACCTCACTATCATGCTCAAAAATACTAATACATTCTTCACATGCTTGTGACCATCCATGCCTCTTCCATATATATTTATGCATCATGACTATGCTTCCTATCCACTTGATCATGACTAGGCTTTCTCAACAATGACATGTATTTTGCAAGTTAACCTTGACAAATTTCAAGTTGTCTTCAAATTCTCCCTCATTTGTATTCAACATCAATGAGAGTTATCTATTTATCCTCAATATGACATCATCAACCTTTGACATCAATAGGACACATCATCAACCTTTAATAATAATAGGGAAAATCATCAACCTTTGACATCAACAAGGCACATCATCAAACTTTGACATCAATGACAATAATCAAAATATAGGAAATTGTGGGTATTATCATAAGTTTATAAAAGAATTTTCATGCACTACATACAATGCCATTGGTGAAGATTATACACAAGATAAAAGAATGCAAGTGGAGTACCAAATAATAACATGATTGTGAGAAACTCAAATAAAAGTTAGCCTAAGTGCATATTTTACGCCTCCTATATTAGAACACACCATTCCATGTGCACGTAGATGCCTCGTGGGTATGATGTGGGAGAAATAATCACGTAACCAATAGAAGGAACTCTTGATCATCCAATTTAATTTTTGAGTCAAAAATTGATGTGCACGGAGAAGAATTATAGTACCACAAAGTGATAATAACTATTTGTGGTGTACGCACTTCACAAATTTCTACACTACCTCTTGGCAACACCATTTGTGTTATTTACCGATCATATGACACTTAAGAATTTAGTCAACAAGGAAGTATTACATGGGATAATTTTCAAGTGGATAATACTATTATATTAATTTTAGTTTTGAGTAGTTGTCGAGCCATGAAAAAATAATTCTAGTCCTAATCATTTGTCCCATATTGATACCGATGAAGAAACTAAATCTATAGAGGAAGGTAAGCATGATGCTTAGTTACTTACCGTAAAAAGTAAATTTTGAGAACTATAACATGTTATTTACTTCCTCCACTTTGTGTCATTACCACACCCATGTGGTTTTCATTTTAATGAGTTATTAACGAGCTCCGATATCAAGAAACTTGTAGGACACGAAGACCAGTTTCGGTATGTTGTCCGTGACCATGAAAACATATCGGCACTTGCCATCGTGTTCTGTAAGCTTCGGATACCAAAACCCATATTGTATACCCTATGCATTTATATTTTACTTTGATGTAGGAAATAATATGATTGTTCATCTTAATTTTGCATGATGTTTGGAAAGTAATTTCAGTTATGCTTTTGATATTGCAAACAAAGTTGATAATGATAACATGTTGATTTGGATGAAAATGAGATTTTTGTAATTAAATTTTCGATTGTATATAAATGTTGATACTTCATTATTGTTTTCTCGGTTCATGACATAGTTATATTGAAATCTCTATAAAATGTCTAATAATCTAAGTTTCTCTAATTATGAACACAAGATTATATTTGTTAATGCAAAAAGGAAGAAGCCTTAATAAATTGGGCCGATAAGAAAGAATATGGTAAGGGTAAATTACTATTTTTTTTTTTAGGGGAAAATGAGGGTTAAGTGGTCCCTCCCCCATACATAAGAGATCTCCTTTATAGAGGACATATATAATTACATTACAACAAGAACAAAAAATAATAGCCGATAATATAGAAGTAAACTAACAACCTAACAACAACAAAACACCGGAGAACTAACAACATAAAACTAACAATAAAAACAACATAGGGAAAAATGGGACCCACAGTCATTCAACATATTTTTCAATGTTTTCCAGCATAGTGGCCTCCTATTTGGCCATATTTTCAATAGAGATACCCAAGTTAGCCGATCTACCTCAAATAGGCTTCTCTTCCTTTTCTTGTTGGTCTCATCTTCTTCACATTGTTTATAGGCATTAACTAATTGGGCCAACAACTGGAGATGTTGGATGGTTGACTTAACATGCATCATACTCCAGTTTGTGACATGTTGTAGCAAGTCCTTCAAACATTCCCCTTCTTTTTCTAGCATTTTGCATTTTTCATGAAGCACCTCAATACTTCACATTTATCAAGCATCTAGACCAAACCATTGAATTTGTCCCCCAAAAGTCAAAATTTTTCCCCATAGAGTACAAGTCATTAAGGATGAACTCTACCATTTTTTTGGTGAGTTTGGTATCGATATTTAGGGCTTTAAGGTCCTACTCCTTATCACTTGTGAATATCATGCATTTGATAACATCCCCCTCAAAGAATGACTGGTATTCTCCAACACTTTCCTTTCCACCATATATTTATTTCCTTTATATAAATCCTGAAGACCCTTCACCACTTGCTCATTATTTTTTTTATTCACTCCCCTCTTCCAACAAAGGGTTCTCACTGGAAGATTCTTTCAACTTCCACATAGTCTTCCTCCATGCTATTGTACCCACTTAGGACATGTGCTAAAGGACCCGGTAGCTCACATGATTTGTTTATATCGGTTGAATCTCTTTTAACCATTTTCCTTATCATCCCTTGATGTAACGACACCCAAAATTTACCCTTTTGATATTGATCAATGGTGGCACATATGGACTTAAACAAATAATTGGGAAAACTATAGTTGTGGCCATGCCGTAGAAAGTTTAGCATGGGAAGGTGGTAGGAAAAAATATACCTATGGTGTCCTTCCAGTGTTATGAATTGGATTAGGTGTAATGCAACCTCACTAAAAGGTTCAGGTAGAGAATCCCTTAAAAATAGCAAAATGATTGGTGAGATTTTCCTTACCTCTTAAAAAAAGATTCAATTCTTCAACACAATCCTTTTTGGGCTTGTAGATCTCCCATCCATCCATCTTAAGGGTCATCATAGAAGCCATAGATTCAATGGATATCTCAATCTTAACACCTCTCAGGATCACCATACCCCAATTCTACGTAGTCGAAGACTTCCAGGATGTACTAAAATCCTTACTAAGCTCTTCATTATGCCCTTCAAAAAGCCTAAAGAACTATACCAAATCCTTATTTTTAAAGATTTCTGGCACCTCTGGTTTGATTCCTTTAATATCACTATGTTCTTTTTACATAAGATCCCAACCCATTTTCACTCTTTGAATGCTAGGCACACCAGAGAAATTACAATCTTTTTGAATAGGGGGCTCGAAATTCCATGTGACAATACTTAAAGCCTTTCTCCTTTCAACATTATAAATGCACTTACCCAAAGATTTGTATGACACACATTAATTTGGAACAAGAGATATCACAAGATGATCTATGGAATTATTGTAAGTGATAACACAATGTTTACATTGATTCCTTGATTCTTTCCACTCATGTTACGGCTACCTCTAGATATCCTTCCATCCTCGTTCCTTAATTTAATTAGTATCCTTTTTACCTTCATAATTGTCCTTAGCAATTTGGGCCTTCATAGAAGGTTCCAGGTCATCATAACAATTAACCAATTTCATACCATCACTATGAACTCCTTTGTTAAGCAAAGTAGTTTGCCAAGTCATTAGTTTCTCTATAGATGTGTTTGAAGGTGATACCTTCAAATCCATTTCCCTTATAATTTCAATGGGGTCTTGTATTGATATGGATGTTGTTCTAAATTTGATAATACTATTTATAATGTTCAAAGAATATATTTTGATTTAATTTTTTATGAAATCCTTTTGACTAACTATGCTAATCTCCTAGTAAGCTGCAATTTCCTCTCGCTATGTGATTGGTTTGGATCCCAAGATTGTAATAGTACCCTAATATAAAGGTTCCATTATGATCCCCGAAACCCCTCCAATTCCTTCTTTTCCCGGGTTCCTTTTGATTCTCCGTCAAAATTCAACTTAATTCATTCGTCACTAGGTGTTTTCTAGCCATTTAGCTAAGTTGGATTTAGGATGGTTATTTTAGACATTCGTGATTCCCCAATTTCTAGAAATTTTACTTTCCGACTCTATGACTATTTTCTTATTATTTTGGATAATGGAGAAGTTTACATTTATGTCATTACAACATCTAGCAACAACTCTTTTTTCCGATTCTTTCTTTCCCTTGAAAATTCTCCTATTTCTCTTCTTCCATATTTCCCAACATAGAGCGTAAGCGTAAGGGTCCACAAGTTCTTTAGGCCTAGACTCCTAAAGGGAAAATACCATTGGCTCTATATCAACTTTAAAGAAGTAGGAAAGATCCAGTTAATCTCAAAGAGGGATAATAAGGAGTATTTGAACTTTTCCAAGAAGGAGCATTCAAGGAAAAGATGGATGGAGTTTTCCATTTACTCTTTACACAACACACACCTATTAACCATATAGAAATTCCTTTTGTTGAGATTATTCACCATTAGTATTTTATCATGTAGGACCAGCCACCAAAAAATGTTGACTTTAGGTAATAACTCTTTAACCCAAACACTGTTCTAGTTGAAAATTTCATCATTTGGTTCATCTTCAAAATGAATATTGTAGGAACTCTTGACCAAGAAGGCTCCATTCTCTTCCTTTGACCAATAAATGTTGTCTTGTTCCTACTTCATAACCACAACCATACCACACAACATGTTATTAAGGGAGTGAAATTCAGTTTTTCTTTGTCCTTATATTTGGAGGACTTTCTAAATTTGGTAAGGGTCTTCCATGTTGAAATAATCCATCACTTTAGAGCCATAATTTTTAGTGGCAGCCTATTGTAAGTTAGGAAAGGTTTCTTTCAGTGGTCTATCCAATAGCCATTTATCTTCCTATAACTTAACAGCTCTCCCATCACCAATTTTCCATTTACATCCTTTAGATATTAAGTCTTTAGCCCAATTTATAGATTTCTAGAAAATGGATCCCTTAACAAAAGTTGTGCTGAATCACTAATAAGAAACATTTTGACCTCTCCAATATATATTTTTTATTATAGAAGTCTAAATACTCTCCTCTTTTTCCAATCTCCAAGCCATTTTGGATAGCAGGGATTTGTTCATTTTATCCCAATATCTTATTCCAAGACCCCATTCTTTTTGGCAAACAAATCTTGTCCCATGTTATGAGAGGGATTCTATATTTATTCTCTGCTCTACTCCAAAGAAATATTTTTGTATTCTATAAGGGTAAATTACTATTTCATTATTTATAACTTGACTGGTTTCTTATTGATGACCATCGTGCCATAATGAAAATGAGACATAATTTCATCTAACAACCATACTCGGAATTTAAGTGTCACCTGTGGTCACATGCCATATGAATGGGTGAGTATTAATTGTCTATCAATTTTTGGCTGAGTTAAGGTTCCAATTTAGTTAAAGGATTATTTATAATAATCTGGTCTATATGTTAGGAATTCATTTTTTTAGTGCTCTACATTAGTATGTTTGTAAATGGCAATTATTATGGTTATTGTTTATATGTAAGTAAGTGGTTAAAACGTATATATATTGTTATAACAATATATATTACAAGAATATAGTTTTAGGTTGGTTGAGATTGTTAACAACCAACACCTTATTTATAGGATTGATTATCTCCTATATATTTGTAACCTGTGATATTCAATATCAACGAAGCAATATAGAAGTGAAACTATTATATTGTGTGGTTATTAATCTCTGTGCATTCGGTCTCAAGTAATATTTGCATGAGATAAATATTAGTATAAGCTCTTCCAAATACTATCAGTGGTATCAGAGAAGGCTTCATATTATGGAGAACAGAGAAGAATAAGGGGGCAGTTGCGTTGTGCTTCGCTCCTAAGATAAAAGAATAATTTGAAGATAGTCCCCGTGCATCTACCACACATTTAGATGACCATCTAAAGATACATGTTTTCGAGCTTGTTGTTCATATGATCAGAGTGCTATCTTGAAATCAGACTCGGTACTGTTAGTATTTCTGTTTCACTCTTTCAGATTTCATATTGCTACAAAAGTGTTTTGATCAGCATCACATCTCTCAGGAAATTGCATTTTTTTGGATATTTGACCGCAATGGACCGCAATGCTTTACATCTAACTCGCTCAGCCACATCTCATCATGTTGCTAGTGTATGAATTGTAATTTCCAAATGGATGTTGTCAGTATATCCACAATTTACGCGGTACAACACCAAGAAATCCCGTAGATTTCTCAAAAGGATTCCAGTAATATTGACATCTATTGAAATCTGGGTTTTGCATTATAGATGCATTCAACTCAGGTTTTGAATATTCGCATGAGGAATTAACTCCTCTCAGATCGCCCCCGGTCTAATAAGTTCCTCTACAAAGACGTCCCCACATTTGGTTTTGTTTCAGATCGCAGCCACTGCACAATTCAAGCTCACGACGACCTGCAGTATCACATCTCCTTTGTGCATCAGTTCGTGCATTACAAACATTTCAGAGATCTCCTCCACAACAGTGTATTCCTCAATCATACATGCGTGTGTTAGATCCACCCACGTCAGCTTGTATACTACAGCTCATATCCACCTAGTTGAATTGACGGTTCATGCCTACCATCAGTCTTACCATTACTTCTTCCTCACCATAGTTTGTTCTTTGGTATGCGCTCCTAAAATCATGGTTAACGGTAGTTTTAAAATTATAGTGTGTTGAGTATATTTTTCATATCATGGGTTAAGAGTCTAGTTTCATAGTCTTGTTTTTGTCATCTAAGGCCAAAACTCTGTGTATAGTTCGATGCCCATGATTAAAAGTGTGTCCATAGTATTTATATGCTATCAATTAAATGTAGTTGGTTGAAAAGTCAAATGATGGTTTATAGTGTCATTAACAATTGTCTTGTTATTCGAAGGAGTCTCTTTTGTGTCTTATTGTATCTAGTCCAATATCAAAAGTCCTCAATATGTCACAAATAGTATTGTGTGTCAATTTTTGTGTCATCTAGTTTCATTTAGGTTTAGGATTTCATCAAAAACAAGTGTCAATAGTTGTCAAAATATCTCATTGTTAGTGTCGTCAAAATCGTCTTGAGTCAAGTAAATCCAATATTTAATTGGATTTAGTAAATGGACGCAATATTGCTTGTACGCAACATCCTATTGTAATCATTGAGCTTCATCAACACATTTTCTAACTAAGTAGCAGAAACATTGGAGGATGGAGGCATAGGAGGATGGAGGTCAATCAATGACCTCTCGTCATTCACCACCGACGAGGCCGCATATTGATTTGGTGACATATGTGAGTGTGTGGTGTTTTTAGAATAAATGTGTTATGGAAACTTCACATTGTGGGGGAAATGACACAATGCTTCAGTTTGTATGTGTGGATTGTTATGTTTGCACTGTGATGGATTCCAAAATATTATCTCCAAAAGAGAAACTATGATGAGAGTTGAAGGATGCACTGGCACATCACGATATGGTTGTAGGTAAACCATTTGAAAACCTTCACCCCTTTGTGGTTTGTGGTCAACCAATGGAAAACCACCTTACTCTCGGTTTTTGGTTAACCGATGGAAAACTAACTTGTGGTTTGTGATAATCCAAAGGAAAATCACATGATCGTGAAATTAGGTGCAGTGTAGTATGGAGGTTTTCCCCATGTTCGCACTAAGGGGGGAAATGTTAGGAATTCATATTTGTTAGTGCTCCACATTAGTATGTTTGTAAATGATAATTACAGTGGTAATTATTATGGTTATTGTTTATATGTAAGTAAGTGGTTGAAACACACACACACACACACACACACACACACACACACACACACACATTGAGTATGGGAATATAGTTTTAGGTTGGTTGATATTGTTAACAACCAACACCTTATTTATAGGATTGATTATACCATATATATTTGTAACATGTGATATTCAATATCAATGAAACAATATAGAAGCGAAACTATTATATTGTGTGGTTATTAATCTCTGTGCATTTGGTCTCAAGTAATATTTGCATGAGATAAATATTAGTATAAGATCTTCCAAATACTATCACTATAGACCATATCCTAAGTTGAAATATTCAAATGATCATCGATTATGGGTATATTATTTAAAAAAAAAAAGAGTATATGGAAATAGGGTGGTAGCTCGGTCGAGCACCAACTCCGAGCTCGCTTGGCAAGTGAGTGGACATGACCACCACCCGAGCTAAGGTTAAAAGTTGTCATAAATTTTTTATTGGCCAATGTGTCGGCCCAACTAGAATTAGAATTAAGTTTTGAAATGGTCTTTGACCGTTCAATGAAAAATTCCACCCCAACTGTATGGTGGCGATTGGTTGGAAAGTCATGGGGATTGCCAAAATTGACAGATGATAGTTAGACTTGGTGTTTTGGGAGGGAAACTTCGAGTTGGTACCTATTGCATTAATGAACATTAATCCTATCCCTATAGTCCTTGGGTGAAATGAGAAGCTTCTTGAGGAAGATACCACCAACCTTAATGTTATTTTTGACATTCAGTTTAATGGTTATCCTTTTTCTCTCTTTCGAGCTCTGCATGGAAAATATGGTGAAGCTATTTTTAAGCAAGCCATTTTAAACTTTGCATGTTATTTTTAAAATATAAGTGAGATTTTTCTAGGCTATTTATGATTGCTGTGGAAATTATAATGGGGTTACTCGGTCGATTTGGAGATAGTTTCTTGTTTGGATTTCTTGAGTGCTTGTGGAAGTTTACTGGAAATTATTTTTGGACTTGATTGGATTGGAGAAAGAATTGAGGAGATTCTATGCTAAAATATATAGGTATGAAATCATTTTATTTCCCCATCTTTATTTTTATAGCATTAAAATGTTTTTATGATTAAAATCACTCTGCAAATATCCTTCTAGGTGTTTATAAGTTTCAAAAATTTAGGCTATTGTTGTGGGTGTTAGCATATGATATCCCCTACTATACATTTTGTTTAGATGAATGATGGGTGTGAATGTATGGTTTTTCTAGGTGGGACTATCTAAGATTTGATTTTGGTCGACTTGATAGATTTGGCCAATGACTATGTGGTTACGTATTTCATGATTGTGTGCCCTCATGCTTGTATCCTTGAAAATTTTGGTTAAAATTATTTATGAGTGCAATTATATCTCGGGTATTAGATATAAAGGCTATAATGTATTATGTGAGAACCCATTTCGAGTTCACTTGGTTTGATGGTTTCTCATACTGGAGTTTTAGTTCTTATTTCTCCAATAACCATTTCAAGGGAAGCATTGATTTATGGGTGATATTTACACACACACACACACACACACACCTACATTTAAATTTATTATTATATTGACAGAACAACAGTATCGATCGTTCGATTGGGTTATTTGTTGTAATATATTGTGTTCTAAAAAAAACCCATATGGGTTTATGATTTGTGCATATATAAATTTGTATGTGGCATGTATAGTAATACACAATCACCATATTCTTGTAAAAACTCTCAACATTTAGGTCTATTGTTTTTTTGAGTCCGAAATGGATGGAAAATGGCTATACCCATGACAAATGGATAAATAGTTACCCTTTTATTCAAACCCATTTGGGGTTTTTCTTTAAAATCGACCACCTTATTGATTGATGGTATGAGTAAATTCATTTTACCATCCTCGGTTTGAGATTTTAGTTTTTGTTTGTGAATTAAATGTTGAAGAAGAAAATGGGGTTACAAAATAACCCATTTATAATTTGTTTCATTTGTTTTGGGCCACTATGTGAATTTTATTGGGAATGGATAGGATTATAAAATACCTAAGATGACTATATGGGCTTAGCAAACTCAATTAGACTCTAAATAATTGTACTATGATTATTGTGTTGTTTCTAAAGGAAAGGTCACTGTGGTTTCACATTTACTAAGGAAAGTTTGATGTTTTTAAGATAATGTTCATAGATAACATATCTTATATGAGATAGTGTGTTGAATTTTATTATTATTGAGTTCACTTTGGATAATCTAATTCTATTCGATAAATGGATGCTCTAAAGGATTAATTGGGGTTTAGTTTTTGATTAGATTAAACATCCATTGACTTAGTAACATAAGTCATGATATTGATAAATGATGGAAAGGAATGATTACTATGTTTGATGTCTATATAGTTTAATGATTAATGTGTTTGATTTCATATACAATTAGGATGTTGTAAACAAGTAGATTTTCTTGAAATGAATACTAATGGTTAATTTAAAAGTATTTATTTAAAATCCAAATCATGTTAAATAGAAGTTTGTGTATAGTGAGATCTTAATATACATTGTTTTATTTTATAATATTATTATGAAAGAAAATAAAAATGAAAAAGGGAAATGGTAGTATGATCTATTTTATTTGATTTCGGAAGATAATTGGATAACGGTGTTTGATCATTGAAATATTTTAGTGTTATAAATTGTAAAGATAAGGTGGATGATCTTTTCATGTAAGTTCTTTCAAACCCGATTTTACCATTTCTAACATTTTTATAGATGGCAGAAAAGTAATTCATTTTTGGCGGATGATTTATGAAGGCTATGTCTGATCCAAATATGTTTAATTAGGATTTTAAGTTGTATTTATAAGTATGATATTTTTAGTAAAAGTGAGATTATGCTATGCAACCGTATTTCATGAAAGTCAAATTAGCTTTAATTACTATTGTACTATTATGAAAAGGTATGTTTAACTTGTATTTATTACTGATTTATTATTTATAAAGTGAATCAAAATTGATTACAAGTTATATTGATTATACTTATTAAATTCAACATTATGTGGCATAGGTGTGGTTAATGCTATATGATCCTAAAGTGTTATGTATCATCATATTAAATGATTAATGAGTAATCAAGATATAATTATACATATGGAAAAAATACAACTATGAATGTTTGGTAAACTATTTCATTTGATAAGTTCAATTAATTATGTACTTGAGAGATAATACGACAATGTCGTAAATAATTAAATTATGGGCCATGATAACAACACAATAAGCTATCTTAAATTACATTTAAGATGCATAATAGATGTACATAAATAACTTATGGAAATGAATAAGACCTATTAAAAAGATAGGTTATGAACCTTAGGAATGTATTCAGATGCGATAAATGCATCACTGCGATATAAGGGAAACCTCGTTGTAAAAATAATTCATTTATAATTAAATAAGTGTTACGACGTTCCTAATAAATGGAACTCGGAAAGCCAAATTTGGATGGCTGCTTGTAAACTAGTATCCATTTAATGACGTGGGTCATTAATTGAATATTATTATATAGAATATATCCTAAGTTTTCCTTCAAGGTCCACTTATTACGTTTGTCGCAATCCATTAAAGAATTGTGTTACGCTTGAGTTGTGAAAGTTGTTTATCCTGCACGAACAAGTCACCTCGGTACCAACATATTTTCGCTACAAGGAAGGAAATGTTTATGTAATGACATATGTCATTATGTAATCACTTTCTCTCCCATAGGTAACCTAAGTTGGCACAAATGTGCTTCTTTGCACATGGTTGAACATGTTTTGTATCCTATGCGTAACATGCAACTAATTTTCTCAAATAATTGATTTAATTCTGATAATTAAACAAAGTGATATGGTGATGGGACATGTTTCTATTAATGAATGTTCTATCTAGAAACTAAGCATGCATGCATTACTCTTAAAATTTGGCAAGTAGTGTAAGTCTTTACACTCTCAAGTTGACCAATTTTTAATTAATAGTGTGAGATGTTGGATGGGATTCGATTGACTAAATTCTAGGTAGACACTTAGAATCATCACTTGTAATCAATGCCTAGAAAAGGTACTAATTGTATACTTTGTATATAGAATCAAAAGAGTAATCTATGGGGATCATGTTAATCTAATTGACCCATAGTTATGTACATGATCTATTGACTTTTTATCTAATGAATTATATTTACATTGTTGTTGAATTTAAATGTAATGTTGTATGTTTAAATCATTGAAGGAAAGTTATTTTGGGAAGTTTTAAATAAAAATTCCCATAATTTAAAGCTTTGAAAAGTAGGTGTTACAAGGTCATTGCCTAAAAATTACAAGTTCAACCAAAGTGAAAAATTTAGCTATCAAAGCTACACCATACCAACTAATTACAAATCAAATATAAAAAATAGGGCATTATGATATTTTATGACGATGTATTTTGGATCATAAAATAAGTGATATTTTATGTTAAGCACATGAAGGAATTATAGGTGGACACTATGTAGGTGAGGCTACCATGTGAAAGATTCTTAATGAAGGGATCTACGCCTAAGTTTATTTAAGGATGAAAAACAATATATTAAATATTGTAACCAATTCAAAAGAGTTGGAAAGCCAAGAAAATATGACAATATACCTTTAATCTTGATAAATTCCCAGAGCCATTTGAAAATGGGCTATTGATTTTTTCAGACCCATAAATCTTGCCGCACGAAAAACAGTGCATGCTATATTATCGCAGCCACTTATTATCTTATATGATAGGTAGAGGTCGTACTTAACAAAATATTGTATAGTAGAAACAACAACAATATTTATTTGGGAAAAAATCAGTAAATTTGGCTGTCCCTTGAGCATTACTAGTGCTCGAGGAACACATTTCCTAAATGACATGATTCGTATCTTCTTTGTAAGAATTCATTGTTTCACATCACAAAATAAACATGTATTGTCCACAAACCAATGGTACAGTGGAATAATTCAAAAATATAGTAGCCCATATGTTGACACCATTATATTTATCCCCCATTTAGAAACACTATGGAAACCACTCTATTTTTTCCCCATTTTGAACATTAGACACCATTCTCCCCTTTTGACATTAATGACAAAGAGATACCTACAACTTCTTGGATCACACCTAAAAATTACCATACTTGGAAGCATAAAAACATGCTTCACCTATCTCCATGCATACCTTATCAACACTAATTTCTTTCGTTGGAGATAAAAAACCATATGATTATGTCCCCTAAGTTATTGACCTCCTTAAAAATGCTAGGAACAAGAATTACACCCAACTCCTATCTTAAATGTTCAAATGTTTCCTTTGGAAGTGGCTTGGTTAGAATGTCTACAATCTGATCCTTAGTAGATACATACTCAAGCTTAACATTTTATTCACTAACCTTCTCTCTTAGGAAATGATATCTGATGGGAATGTGCTTATTCCTTGAGTGCATGACTAGATTCTTTGAAATGATTATGACACTTGTAATGTCACAATATATGAGAATTTGACTATCATGTTCCACCTTGTAGTCTTTTAAAGTTTTTCTCATCCATAGAAATTAAGTACAACATTAAGCTAATATAATGTAATCATCCTCACAAGTAGATAAATAAATTGAAGCTTGCTTCTTACTTATCCATGAAACTAGGAATTCTCCTAAGAAAAATCCCTCAACTAGTTCTCTTCATGTGATTTAGAGCCCCCGCCCGATCAACATCTCTGTATAGGCTCTCAAGTTGAACTCTTTTCTCTTTGGCTACCAAAACCCAAACTCCTTAATCCCCTTGAGATACCTAGGTATTTGTACGTACCTGAAATTGTAAGGTACTGCACCGCCGAAACGATGATACACATGCCCTAATGATGATACGAGTCTCCTTGCAAGGTGTTCGGAATCTAGAAAGGCTCGCCAAGTATAAACTTGTATCCCACATGCCCCGCTCAGCCTCTGCATTCTTTTTTCCCCTTTTCCCCTTTCTTCTTGTATTTTGTCTTTAGTGACGAAACCACCACCCAGGACAGGGGTGGCGGTCCCGTGAATCGCTACCCTTCATAAGACGCGGCGGTCCCGCATGCATTTTCCATATCCTTCCGAAGATTGCGTCAAATGTAAATCTTGGATTTTACATGCTTTCTTCAACCACTTTGGCTTTCATTAATGTTTTCTGCTCCCTGGGAATAGTGTTTTTCCTTTGTTTATAGTAAAAGAGTTCTAATGGGAGTTACCCTCTGGTAAATGCATTGGTTATAAATAGCCAACTTGTTTTCAAGCAAATGGCCCCTCATCCTCTCAATTTTCTTATTCAATCTCTCAATTTATTGCTTAGAATTCTGTCATTTCATGTTTTGCTTCCATTGTTGGTGTTTTAGAGCTCATATCATCTTCTTGTTTCAAGTCTTGTTTCATTGTTGCTACATACAATTAGTTCATACATATAATAACTTCATTTCTAGACTAGAATCCATTAAAGTTGCAGGTTTTGTTTTGTCACAAGGATAATTTCTAAAACTCTCGGTACACTTGTGTTGTATTCCCACAATAAATCCCACTAGGAATTGCATAGTCAAGCTTTGTTCACTTGCGCTATCCCTCTCCTACTCGCATTATATTCGGTCTATATCCAAAGTTGCCATTGTTCGATTGCTATCTTCTATTGATACTATCATATACACACTTTCTAGGATTCATGAGGACATGAAGGAACGAGGAGATCACACTAAGGGGATGAAATCACACACAACTGGATTTACCATTGTTCTATAAATGCCAAGTTTGAGCTATCAAATTTCTAGTTACAACATATCAAATAGAGTAGTGAATTATTTCATTTCAGTTAAAAGTTCACTCTCGGTATCACCAGGGAAGTTGTGGGGATTGATAGTTTCTGAGAAACTATGATTCATTCCTCACTTCTGAGGTAGGATCGAGAGCCTTTCAAATTAATATGTTTAGTTGCTTAGATATTTAGGATAAAATCATAATTGCACAGGAAAATAGCCATACCAGGCTACTTTGTTTGTTTTCATTCAATTTCTAGATTATTTGTCCATTTTATAAATATACTAGAGTAGCTGCCCTTCAATTTCATTGAAATACGTCATTAGAAAATACAAAAATAGAAGAATGCTTATGTAGTATAATACCTCTTTCATAATCAGTTTATTAATGTTAGTTAGAGGTTGAATCATCATTATATGACAATCACAGGACCTAGAGAACCAAGAGAATGTATATTTGAACCTATAGTACCTCAACCAAATTTACCCACAACTTTAACTGATATAGATCAGGACCTTAGGATACAGGTCTTTCGAGCAACAACAAACTTACAAGTAATTAGTGAGCAACTAAGAGGATTGAATATCAAAGATGACAAAGCTTACACATTCTGGTCAAACCATCCAAACTATAGATTGCCTTGATAAAACACCTGAATGACCATGCAAGGGTTTGAACGAGAAAAAACATTTGGTTGCATTCCTTTGGTTTTGTAGCCTAATGCAGAGACTTCCTTGTTGATATAGACACTAGCTTACGTATCCAAGTTTCCAGAACACCTGTTAGGTACTCCGAGAAAATCATACAACTTTTAGTTCTAAACGTAGAAGTTGAAAAGGCATACGATTACTGGATAGTCGGAAGAAGGGATTGATTCTTCACATGACCATAACAGGTCCACAACAACCATGCACTCACGGTTGTGATCCCCAAGTCCCACAACCCAATGGGCCAACAAACCAGTCAAGTATTGACATCGGCTTGCGAACACTAGTGTTTAGATCCTCACCACTCCCGCCAGATATTATAGTATAGTTCTCCATATTAAACATAGAAGCCAATCAATCCAATATTTTCTGGGCTAGACCAGAAAACCATCCATAGCTAACCACAAAATCCACTAAAACGAACTACCACTACTTTCATGACCTTGTCTGGATATATATATACGAAGCTCCCACATGTCACTTCTCACGTATCCAACAACCAAGAAATAGGATTTCGTGAGCTCGACATCAATTGGAGCCTCCGAGTAGCCATTATATCTAAACGATCCATCACACCAATCCAGGTTAGGAGGGCCTTCTTCGCCTTAGATTTGTATATTCCGTTATTGCGTATTGAGTATTTAAGATTACCCGATTAGCTCATATATATCCATTCACATTCAACATTCACTGGCTGTCTCGACATGACCTCGGAAGTCGGGTACAAGGAAAGGGTACTTGTAGATTCCCATGCTCGCTTGTCACTTTTCCATCGTACAAAATTGGTGAACCCGACGTGAAACAAACTAATATTCCTCTTTCTATTTTCATTTCTTCCATCCACCTTCACTCTTTCCCATTATTCTATGGGTATTCATATACCCCCCGAATATGTCGGGATATGATACATACTTCTTGCAGACACTTTGTGCTACAGTTTCTTTGATTGTCAAGTCTTGTATGCTTGTGTGCTGAATATATTTTGACAACATATTTAAAGACCTACGTTGAATTGTAGCAACAAGCTTTGCCATGTGTGGAACATATGACGAGAAACTGACTGGTAATTTACTTCCTACTTCACCATTTTTTTCTCTTTAGTAGTTATTATGGACATTCACTTGGAAAAATACTCGGGGTTAAAATTTCATACATGGAAGGTGAAGATCCAAATGCAACTTATGCATAAAAACTTATGGGGCATAGTAGATGGGAAAGAGAAAATGCCCACCGACACTACCAAATTAGTAGAATGGAAGTGCAGAGATGATAAAGCAAAAGCCATTATTGGCCTTTCTCTCTTTGATTCTGAACTCCATCATGTTGATATCAATAAATCTTCCAAAGACATGTGGGATAATTTAAATCAATTATTTGGAGTGAAAGCAGTGAATGCGAAGTTTTCCCTAAAACTTCAGTTATATAGATTAAAAATGGAAGAAAGTGTTTCTATGTCTAGCCACATTAATAATCTTTGGTCTCTGCTCTGACAACTAGCATAAGTCAAAGCTATGATATAAGACAAGGATGCCAAAGCTATCCTATTAAACAGTCTATCTTACAAATACAACAATGTTGTTTTTACTCTCGACCAAATACGACCTAAATCTTTAGATGACATGATCACGACTCTTCTTGTAGAAGAAAAATGCATAATCGACGATGCTTTTAGTAAAAGGTGATACTCAACAAGTAAGTACATTTTATTCCACAATTTTTTTTTTTCACAGTAAATCGATAAAAATAAACAAGGGCCTAAACAAGAGATTGAATGCCACTATTGTCAGAAGAAAGTTCATACAATGTGGAACTGTCATAGCCAAGCAAGAGATGTTCTACAAAGAAATATAAAACACAATGGAGCTAATATTACTCATATAGAAGATCCATAAGATTCTGACGAGAGTGAGAAAGTTGTCGATGAGATTGTCTTCACATCATCTCTAATACTGTTAGCAGCAACGAAGGAGGATGTAGGACAACAAAGGATGGAGGAAATCCAATGACCTCTTGCAAGTCGTAAGCGATGAGGCCGTTGACAGATATTGTTGCGAATAAGGTACTGAGGACAAATTCCTCAATTTTGGTTTGTTTATTTCAGTTTTGTGTTGGTTGTTCTGTTGTTTTTCAATAAAGTGCAGATATTGCATAGTTTCTTGTTAGGGACCTCCTAAATTGAAAAGCATCATGGGGAACAGAAAAGAACTGAAATCAGCACATGGTACTCGAAGTTGGGTTCATGGTAATCCTGTAAAACCACCGAGGTATCATACTCTTGGGTTCATGGTACGCCTGTAAAACCACAGAGGTAAAATCCTCTTGGTTCACGGTAAGCCTGTAAAACCACCGAGGTGAATAGTCAGAAAGTGCTCATGTCCCTCTAGGTTTATGGTCAACTTTAGAAAAACCATGTGTATCAAGACCATGTAGGCTCATGCTCATGTGAAGACCCTCTTTGCATTGTTCTCATTAAAGGGGGACATCCAAAGATCGTGAAATGTATGTTTGTATGAATAATGTATTAAGGGGGGGAATGTTAGCATTAGTTTAATACATTTGTTTGTTAGTGGACAGTTATAACTGTCCATCACCTCATGCAGCCTATATATGGCTCTTCTCTTTTGTTTGATACACACACATTGAATACATTTGAATATTTCTTTATTTGATCTCTGATCTATCACATCCTTGTTGCTAATTTTTTGTTTCAATATGGTATTTATGAATATGCCTTGGAGGGAATTTTGAATTTTCTATTTCCTCAACTTTTTATTTTTCTTCATTTGTCTCTATAGCTTCTTCTTCATTCTTGGAGTCCAAATTCTGAAAATGTGACTTCTTAGAATAGGTCTCATCAACCTTCACATTGGTTCTTTCCACTATCTTCTACAATCTCTTACCTAGCTCTTCCTTCACATTGGTTCTTTGCGCCATTTGAGCTAACTCGATGAATATCCTAAAACTATTCCTTCATCAGACCTTAAATAAAACTTACCTAGCTCTTCCTTATCTCTTTTGATGAAGAATTTTATTCCAAACACTCTAAAGTGATCCACATTAGCAGGTATGCTTTTCCACATCTCATAGGGTGTTTTATTACCATTAATCCTTATCTATACTCTATTACAAATGTAAACTACAATGCTTACTACCTCTCTCTATTAGATATTAGATAGCCTTGACCCATTTAACATTTTCCTTTCCATTTCTTGAGCTATTCTCTTCTTTATTTAGACTACCCCATCTTACTGAGGTGTCCTTACTATTAAAAACGTCTCCTTATTCCATGAGTGTCATAAAATTTATCATATTAATTTAACCAAAACTCTCCTTATCTTTTATACCTTAAACACATGATTTTTACATTTTTTCATTTTCAATTAGAGCCTTAAATTCCTTGAACTTATTAAGTGATTCTAAATTTTCTTTCAAGAATGATACTCATCTATGAGTAACATGAAGTAGATTTCTCATGAATATTATTAATCTTTGTAGGTCCAAAATTAGTTTGAATGATCTCTAAAGGTACTGAAGTAGAACTTATTCCATATACTTTAATATCCTTCTAGTTTTCTTACCATGTTGAACTTCCTTGCAAAGTGTGTTTGCTGGTTTGGTGATTTTAGGAATATTATTCACACACTTCTTAGATCTTATATTGAATAGGTTATCAAAGTTTAGGTGGCACAAACTTTTATTATGTAGCCAATATTCATCCATATTTCTCATAAAGCATCTCTCCTTCTTGATCTCAATCGGTATGTACATATTGTTATCAGTTTTCTTAGCCTTGGCAATCAGTCTTCCTAATTTGGATCTTCTTATATCACACCCTTTTTCATGAAATATCAGTGTGTATCCTTGTCTACACATTTGACTTACACTCAAAAAATTGTGTTTCAAGCCTTCTACATACAACACATTTTCTGTCTTGGTCTTCCCATTTTCCAAACTCAAGGTACCCTTGCCAACAATATTGGAATATGTGTTATCTCCAAATCTCACTGTACTTGAAGCATTCTCCTTCAATGAAATGAACTTGTTATTGTTCCCTATCATGTGGCCTGAGTAATCACTATATATATACCAGATCATATATTCTTCTACTTTAGTCTTTTTTTCATCCTTCACCTTATCCACATGGTCTAACCTCATGATGTACATATTTTTGCATTGATTGATCTTCCTCATTTTTCTCATCTTGTAATATCTTACAATATGTCCTCTTTAATGATAGTTGTAAAAATTATAATTCTATTTTTGAAATGATAATTCATTTCATTCCTCCATGAGGAATTAATTCTACAATCTATATCTATATGTCCATATTAATTGCATGAAAAACAATATTTGAAAGAATTTACATACCTTGTATTTTTTATAGGAATTGTCTTTAATCTATCAATGTCATCACTCCTTGATGATCCAATATCGTTTGAGGTACGACTCTCCTTGTTCTTCTTTTGATATTATTTGAAACAAAAACCTTCCTTATCATTTTCCTTGATCTTCTTTTGGTCTTCTTTGAAACCAAGACCTCCATTACAATTTTATTTTCTCTTATTTTGGTATTCTTTGAAACCAAGACCTTCCTTATCATGTGGAGACCTATGACTACTCAAGATATCAACAAGAATTTCAGTTCTCTTTTCAAACTTCTGATGTGTCTTCAACTTGTTTGTTTGCTCATCCAATTCTTCCTTCAATGACTCCATCTCTATTATGAACTTGGTGCATTCTTCCTCCTTGGTCTTAAGACTTGTTGTTACAATATTAACCTAATTTTTCTAGTTGTTTGATGATATCATAATCTTCATTAACCTTATTATTTTTTTGTTCCCATAATCCTTGATCAATGAACTTAATATCTGATTCTTACTTATTTGGTTCTTAAAATCATCTAGAGAACTAAAAATTATTCCTAAAGATTCACTTTTGCCTCTTCTTCATCTGAATCTTCATCTTCCATGAGGATTTTCAATATTGAACAACCTTCACTACATTTTTCTATGACCATGAATATAGTTTCATTTCTATCACTATTATCATCACTCGATGGCACAAGATAAATGTCTCAATGAATGATTTTATTCAATGTGTAAACAATGTATAAATACATGAGAGAATGCGGTGGTTAGGAGGTAACCACCTGTAACTATGTAAATAGACTAATCCAAACTAAACAATGTACTAACTAATGCGCTAACATTCCCCCCCTTAATACATTGTTTCTACATATGTACCCCTAAACAAATCAAACTTCACCTTGCCGAGAGGCTTGGTGAGAATATCTGCAACCTAAAAATCGGTAGGGGCAAGATCTTGAAGCTGAATTTGGTGGTTCAAGACCTGTTCACAAATGTAGTGACATTCGACCTCAATATGCTTTATTCATTTATGAGAAACAAGATTCTTCATAAGCTTCAACACACTTTGATTTTCATAGTGAATGATGGGAGGTTTCTCTTCTGAATCCCTATATCTCTGCAAGAATGCGACGTAACCAAATCACTTCGCACCTAGCTCCTCGTGCGGCATAGTATTCAAATTTCTCGGTGGATGAGAGAGCAACAACAATTTGCTTCTTGCTAACCCACAAGATAGGTCCAGATCCGAGATGAAAAACATACCCTAAAGTGGATTTCCTGTCATCAACGGATCATGTATAGTCTGAGTCTGTATATCCCTATAAGAAGAACTGAGTGTTCTTCTAATACTTCAGACTCAAAGTCAATTATACCTCGGACATATCTCAACACATGCTTTGCTACTATCCAATGACATTTCTTTAGCTCCCCGCATAAATCAAGCGAGATAGCTCACCGTAAAGAAAGATCGCCCGGTATAAGTCAAGTAAATGAGACTCCCCACAAGCTACCTGTAGTGAGTGCCATCTACCCGTGGTGAATCCTGGAATCTATATAATTGTAAACCTTTTTCCATAGGTGTGGACATTGGTTTACAGTCTAACATTTAATATTTATCTAGGAGAGTCTTGGCATATTTCATCTGGGAGACGAAGATATGATTCTTCTTCTACCATATCTCTAAGCCAAGACAGTAGTGAAGCAGCCCTAAATCGGTCATGTTGAAGGATTTCTTCAGATAATTCTTTACATCATCCACAAGATTGTCAAAACTTATTGTGATCACAAGATCATCTACGTACAAAACTAGAATAACAATCTCTGTTCCTACCTTCTTGATATACAAATTTGTATCTGAGGGGCTACGAGTGAATCCATGCTACAATAGGTGATCATCAATTTTTATATACCATGCCCTAGGTGCTTGTTTGAGTCCATAAAGTGACTTTATCAGATGACATACCTTGTGTGATTGATGTTTGTCTACAAACCCTTCAGGTTGGGCCATGTATACTTCTTCTTTGAGATCACCGTTCAGAAAAGCACTCTTGACATCCATCTGCTGAAGTTTCCATCCATTTTGTGCTGCCAATGCACAGACAACTCTGATGGTTTTGATCTTCACAGTGGGTGCAAAGGTCTTGTCATAGTCAATTTTTTCTTGCTGAGCATAACCCTTTGCAACAAGTTGTGCTTTGTTTTTTGTCGATTGAACCATTTGCCTTATATTTTGTTTTGAAAATCCATTTGCAGCCAATGGATTTCTTACCTGGAGGTAGATCGACAAGTTCCCATGTCCGATTCTGAATTAAGGAATCATATTCAACATCCATAGCCTGTTTCCACTATGGTTGGTCTAATGCCTCACGAACAATGTCAGGTTTGGTGCTATCAACAATTGAACTCATGAGTGCAAAATTTACCTCATGTCTGGCTTGACTTCATGTTCTGACTCCCATAGAAGTGCCTGGAAGTGAGTTCAGGTGTGCATCCCTGATGTGAAGATGTGTTTTCTAGTGTGCCTAGATTAACATATAAGTCTCCACTCATCTCTTCTTCTCTCTCAGAAGAATCATCTTTCCCATCATCTAAATGTGTGAGCAATCTATGTGACGAGGTTGGTATTGGATCTCCATTGTGTGGCAGGGAGTCAAAGGATGACTCATCAAACACCACATCTCGACTCTCGTAGATTTTCTCCATCTCAGGATCCATGAGATGATATACCTTTGAGGTAGCACTATACCCCAAGAAAAGACATGACAGTGTCTTTGGATTGATCTTCTTCCTTTTCTCATCTAGAACATGCATATATGAAGTACAACAAAAAACTCTCAAATGATGGATAGAAAGTTTACGACTAGTCCATACCTCTTCCGATGTCCTGTTCTGCAAGATCTTTATGGGTGCCTAGTTGAGTAGATACACTGCTATCTATATTGCTTCTGCCCAAAAATGATCCTCCAAATTGGTGGTGGAGAGCATATAACAAGCCATTTCCATGACAGTCCTGTTGTGTCGCTTGGAAATCCCATTCTGTTGGGTGTGTAGGTGCGCTGATGTTATTGAATGCCATGTTGCTTTAGGTATGCTAAGAAATTATTCAATACAAATTCCCCTCGATCTGAGTGGAGGAGAAGGAGAGGCTTCCCATAATACCTAGTGGCCTGTTGGTAAAAGGTTTGGAAATTGGAAAATGCCTCACTCTTCTTCTAGAGAAAATATACCCACATTTTCTCGTGAGTAATCATTAATGATGAGATGGAAGTACTCAAAACCTTGGAAGCTAGCTAGCAGGGGTCCGCACAGATGAGTGTGTATAACCGGAAGATGCTCCGTAGAATGATAAGAGCTCTGTTTGAACAGACCTCTATTTTTTTTGCCCGCAAGACATCTCAAGCAAACAGGTAAGGAATGGGAGAGTGGAGGAAGCCCTCTTACCATTTCCTCGCACTTGAGCTGATGTAGGTCCTGCAAAAAGATGAAGATATCAAAAGTGCCATAGTGCGGTCAAATCCGTCGTTGAAGCAAAGACAACAATGTTAGATGAAGTGACCGCATCTAGTGTAAATAGATCGCCTTCATAAATGCTCGATCAATTACTAACTCGATGATTAATAAGTTGACTCACAGACAAGAGATTTGAGGTCAAACCTAGAACATATAGCAGCTTCGTGAGTGTACATCTTTGTGTCCCAAGAGGAATGATGACATAACCAATCCCCACAAAGAATATACTCCTAATTGTCTACAATGGTGATCTAATCTCCAATGGGCTGGTCACTCAGGGTATGGAACAACTTCTTATTGCTAGTCATGTGTTTGCTGGTGCCCGAATCAATCAACCAGACACTTTCTGACGGCTACAAAGTCTATGAGACTAGGAAAATGTCTGGATGAGTTGTGTCTGGAACCTCTTCATTGGAGGTGGCATCCTACTGAGTAGCAATATGACCCTTCTACCTCTGATTATGAGCATGCCATCAAGATTTATTGGAATATCCTTAGCCAGAAGTGCTCTCTTCGCTAGAGTTGCCATACTTACAACCATTGTAATAACAGTTGACATTTGTGTGTGTATCTGTGGAGAAAATGTGGCACCATCGATCCGCCTTGTTATTCTACTACTTCTGGGGTGACCACTGAGAAGGTTGGTGCTATGGATGATGCTTCTGATTCTAGGTGGCTGATTGCCCTTTCTGAGGCTTGTTGCTATGATTTTTCCTCGTGATGAGAGCCTTGTCTTTGAAGGCTTCTTAAACATTCTAAATGGATTCTTCCTGCTAGAGATAATTCACCGGTTGAAAAAATCACCTCCGTTGAGTGATGGTCAACATGGTGATCAGTGTCTGAAACCGGGAAGGAAGAGCTCACAAGGTGAGTGGGACTAGCAACTTGTCATCCACCGGTTCACCGAGAGCAGAAAGTTCTACGTGTAACTCAGCCACATGCCGCAAGAAGGCTTCTACTGATTCACCATCATGCATACTCAATGTGTGAAGCTTTGTCTAAAGATGCAACGCATCATTGTCAGATTCTTGGCTTCATAGATGGTACACAACGCGGCCCATGCCTTAGAGGAAGTGGTTGCTTCCCGAATGTGAGGTTGAACCTCATCATAAAGGATTAGAGTGATAAGCATTAGTGCTTTTACATCGGCCTTTTCATACTTAGCCAACAAATCAACATCTCAGGAGGGGTGTCTCGTGCTAAATGATCCCCCAAAGATCTTCAAATTGAAGAATCATCCACATCTTGGTTTTCCATGCAGTAAAATTTGGCCCTTTGACCAACTGGGCATTCGACAACAAAATGCAAGGTGCAGACATTTCCAAAATCTCAAAATTGTATTTTATTTATTTATTTTTCAAAAATGGTTACAATTCTTACTAAAGGAACCTGTCCCAAAGATGGGCTCAATAGGCTCGTGTAGTCGACGCGGATGATTCTCGTGAATTCTACTTCATGTTCATCATCTGTATCATATCCACACTCTAATTCTTCACGGATTTGGTGTGCTTGATAACATACGTCCGAACCGAAATAGTCAAACAATCCTTGACAAACCAATTCGTCAAATAATACGTTGCCGATATTCAACAATTCATTGAGTAAGGAAAAATAGATGCCGGTGGTGTCCTCTTGGGTTCTCAAAGGTGACCTAACTGAAGGGTTGCTCGTAACACTCTCAACATTAGAGATGTACGACATGTACTTGGTGAGGTGATGGTTTTTTTCTTTGTAGGGCTGTCTTCCACATGCTGATTTCACTAGATCTCAACACGACCTCTAGCGCCAAAAAAATCCAACTATCTCGCAAAATGCCTCTTCACCATGCAGGTCTAGTTTTTGTTTGGAAGGAATCAGTAGGCTAGGAAGGGCTTTGGTAAAGCAGTGTAATCACCAGTAGCCAAAGCAAAGAAGCACGACTATGGCAAGGAAAAACGCGTATTGGAATCAGTTACAGACATCAAGGACATCGAACTCATGGTGGAGGAAGCAGAGGAGGCAGGCCGTGTTTTCTCCGCTAAGAATCCAGATCCCGACCTTCTCATTAACCTCGACTTGAATTCAATGAATAATGGTTTGTTCAAAACATCCTGAGATCTGCAAACTGGTCGCTATAGGTTTACACGCATAGGTCACTCCCACACATCTAAAGATCTGCAAAAAATGGTCGCTACAGGTTTCTTCCCCACGTGCCAAACAATTGTATCTCTGATACCAATGATGGCTCAGGAGAAATGTATAAATGAATGATTTTATTCAATGTGTAAACAATTTATAAATACATGAGATAATGTGGTGGTTAGGAGGTAACCTCCTCGTAATCGTGCAAATAGACTAATTCAAACTAAACAATGTACTAACTAATGTGCTAACACACTCTCATATGTACAGATGTCACATATATCAAAGGAGCTAATGTTTTATTTGGTATAAAAATTTATCTTGTTATTGAATGACCCTTTCTTTCATTCACACTTCTTGAAACTCCTTTTGTTCTTTTCATGCTTATAGGAATTCTTATCCTCACTATGCTTTGTGAATCATGCTCTCCATCATCCTTATATGTTTTATGTCACTTGGATGAAAAGTGACCAACCTTACCACAGCTTAAGGAACTTAAACGGAAACTTATCTTTATACTTACCCAATCCTTTCCTTATTTTTATCAAAAACATGGCTTCTATTTTTTCATCATAAATATCATATCAATATCATCCTTGACCTTTTTACCTTGTGACTTATTCTCATCTTTGAATGCAGCTTCCTTCTTAGAGGGTCTTCCATCACTAGTTCTCATTTCATATAAATTAAATATTCCATGAATCTCATCCATCTGTAATGTGTTTAGATCCTTGATTTCCTCCACAACAGAGACCTTTGAATCAAACTTGGATGTCAGAGATCTCAATACCTTTTGTACCACTGTTGATTCTTCCAAATTTTCTCCTAGACCTTTGATGACATTTACCACTTCATCTACTCTCAACATATAAGAAGCAATATTCTCATCCTCCTTCATTCTCAAACTTTCAAACTATCTTCGGTGGGTTTAATACTTCGTAAAATTTACTTTGGTGTATCCTTCATAGATTGTCTACAAATTTTCCCAAATGCATTTGGCTGTGTTATAATGCATGACATTGAAAAATTATACCTCTAAAACACCACATATGATGGCGTTCATTTCTTTAGAGATGCTTTCAATATCCTTTTTCTTGTTGCATCAATTGGGGATATATGAGGTTAAGTGTAGCCATTAACCACTGATTTCCATATGTCAAAACCTAATGACATTAGTAAGTTCTTATTTAGATGCTAAAAAATGCATAGTTAGTCCTATTGGTTGAGAAGCCTCATTGAACTTGACTAGACATTTTTGTGCTTTTAGGATCTCCTTTAAGCTGTTAGGCATACTCCAAAGGACCAAGCTTTGATACCAAGTTTTTGAAACAAAATTCAATGTGTAGGGAATTAGTTACCTTACAAACTTTATTTCAATTATATATTATCAATCAATACATATTAACCACATCATCCTTATCATGCATTAAATACCATTAATAAGAATACAAAACAAGAGAGAACATACATATATGAGTGAGAAACCATCAAGTGGAAGAAAACCCTTACAAATGGACTATTGTCCTATAAATTATTGCAAAAGATCAAATGTAGTTGATAACCCACTTAACATGGAGCACCAACCCTAAATGAGTTAATCACCTACTTAACTAGGTTTTAACAAACACCAAATTGCAAGGAAGAACCAACTCCCTAAGTGACTAAAAAAAAACCTATCCACATCTATACTTTTTCACCTTTTTAACCCTATATTACTTTTTCAATAAATGATGATCATATTTCTATCCTTTTCCTATTGATCACTCCTCAAACCGAATGTTATGCTTCTTCACTCATGAACCTTCTCCACCTTGATATAGGCATGTACATATTAAATTTCATATGCTAAACACCTTTATGATATTAAACATAAAAACTTTTCCCATAGTATAAATGACCTCCTAATACTCAAACATGCACTATATTTTTCTCATTCACACTCACACCTCTAATAGGCCTAAAACTACCTTGCATATATATACATGATTCATGAACATATACCACTTGGTCGGTCATAAACAACTAAAACCAAACTAGGTCGACATATAATATTCCTTATAATATCTTATAAACATGAGTGAATAACAACTTAAACCATTTTTGGTCCGCCACAACTTAAAAAGGCCTTTTCACCTTTAGGTCTCATGAATACCTAATTGCATTAGGTCTTCCAAAGATAACGACACAACATGATCTTCTTGGGATAACATAGCCTTATAAAAACTAAAGAGTATTTAAAAACTTTGTATTTGAACTCTAATGACCTCCTCCATGCTTTATTATCTCTGCACCTTGCATTCATGCCATGAAAGCTCCTTAAGAACAAAATGTCAAATCACCCCAAAACTAGTCATGACAAATTGACCTCATATGATCACTTTAAAACTAGAAATTGTCCAAAAACACCATATAAATGAAGAATGGGTCTCTAAGACCTTATTTCATCCATTTATTCATCCTAGACAATGAAAATTTTGAGAGCTACAAAAACTTCTTGACAAATAGGCTTGTACCGCACATTTTCTCTCTCATCCGACTAACCACCCTCACTTAGAGTCACTGGGAGATTTTAATAGAGGCTATAATAGTTTATTTGGAATTTTGAATCCATTTTGAGTTTTTTTAATAAAATATTTCCTATTTTGGTGTTAACGATTGTTCATAAAGGATACGACTTAAAATCCAAAAATAATGTATGGAATTGTTATCTAAGCCCCTTCCCCATCTCTCCAAAATACTAAAAGTTCTCATGAAAAGGTTTTATGTTCCTATAAACACTTGAAAGTGCTTTTCGGGTTTGAAACCCTCATTTTGTGAGCTCGAGAAGGCCTAAAATGCACTTTCTTGCAAACTATTTCAAACCATGTCTTTAAAATATATGAAAACACATGAAACAAATCACCTTACCTCTTTCCAAGCTCACATATACATTCTTGATCTGAAAATTGATCATCATGACTCATCATGTCAGGAAAGGTTTAGGAGGGGTCTAAGTGTAGACCTAGAATGGAGATTTTACCCCTATAGATGGACTCTAAGTGAATTTCCATCTGACTATCATGCTTAAAAAGTGATCAAAATCCTTTACATTTGTATTACCATCCATTCCTCTTCCATATATATTCATGCTTCATGACTAGGCTCCCTATGCACTTGAGCATGACTTGGCTTCCTCAACAATGACCTATAGTTTGCAAGCTGACCTTGACAACTTTAAAGTTGTCTTCAAATTATCTCTTAGTTTTCTTCAACATCAATGATAGTTATCTCTTTATCCTCAAGATGACATCATAAAAATTTTACATCAATAAGGCACATCAACCTTTGACATCAACAAGGCACATCATAAACCTTTGACATCAATGATAATACTCACCATCTAGGACATTGTAGGTATTATCGTAAGTTTATAAAATAATTCACATACATTCTCGACACCATTGGAGAAGCTTATGCACAAGATAGATGAATTTAAGTGGAGTTTCGACCAAGAGCGGATTTTATGAAACTCAAATAAAATCTAATACAAGAACCTATTTTTTTAATTCCCATATTGGAACACACCATTCCATGTGCACGTAGATACCTTGGGAAATAATGTGGGAGAAATACTCACATAACTAATGGATGGAACTCTTGATAATCCAATTTACATTTCTAGTTAAAAATTGACACATGCAAAGAATAAGTATACTACCACGGAGTGAGAAGAACTATTTGTGGTGTATGAACTACATGAATTTTGAAACTAACTCTTGGAAACACCATTTTTGTTTTTACGATCATATGGTGCTTAAACATTTATTCAACAAGGCAATGTTGTATGGGAGAATTTTTAGGTGGATAATATTATTCAAGGAATTTTACTTTTCAATATTTTTCAAGACATGAAAACATAATGCCATACCTAATCATTTGTCCCGAATTGATACTTGATAAACAAACTCAATATATAGAGGATGATATTTAGGATGATTAGTTACTTACCATCTCAAGTGAATTTGGAGAGTTATAAGATATGATTTACTTCCTACAAACCTGATCATCACCCGAATATTATAAGGTTAATCGGTGAAAAATTTAGGTGTCAAAGTTGTGCCATACCAAATAATTGCAAATCAAATATACAAAATAGGGTATGATGATATTTAATGACAATGTGTTCTGTAACATGAATGAAGAAATATTCTATGTGAAGAACATGAAGGAATTGCATATGGATACTCTACAGGAGGCTACTACGTGAAATATTATTAATGAAGGGATCTCGTGTCTCGAGTTTGTATAAGGATGTAATGTAATATGTTAAAGATTTTAACTAATTCTAAAGAATTGGAAAGCCAAGAAACTCGTGAAAATATGCTTTTAATCGTGATAATTACCTAGGAACCATTTGAAAAATGGGCTATTGATTTTTTCGCACCCATCAATATTTTCACATGAAGAACAAATCTAATGTATATTATCACATCCACTAATTATCTTACATGATGGGAAGTGCCCATGATATCAAAATATTATATAACAAAAAACAACGACAAGATTTCTTTGGGAAAACATCATCAATGTATTTGGATGCCCTTTGACTAGTGATTGAGGAACACATTTCTTGAATGACACGATTCATATCCCGTTGTAAGAATTCATGGTTCCACATCACAAAATAACCCCATATAATCCACAAGAAAATGGTACAAAGGGAATAATTCAATAAGATAGTAGGCCATACGTTGAAAAAAATGTGATTTTGGAAGAAAGGATTGGGATGACATGTCGACGTAATTTCGTAGATCGAACTACATATAAGTAATTGAATAAAAAAAATCCCTTTCAAATTGTGTATGAAAAGGAAGTTGTTCTAGTGATCGATTTATTAGAACACTCATTAAAATTTGCATACGACATAGACTTGGGTGATGAAGAATAAATTAAAAAAACATATAAAAAAACTCTAAAGATAGAAAATACAAGTCTACAATCTCGATGGTCACAAAACATTAAGAAGGTGCATAAAAAATCTTGGTATGATCACAACCACAAGAGAAAGACTATGTAGGAAGGTACCAAAGTTTTACTTTATGACTCTAAATTCACGTGACATCTGGGAAATATTAAGAATCATTGACTAGGACCATATGAAATAGTGGATATACTACTAATATAGGTATGCAAGATGATGGATCTGAGTGAAAAGCTACTTCCGTGGATACTTTAAGAGAAGTAGACTCGAAGATGCATTTTTAGCCATCTTGGAATGAATTGAATAAGGCATATTGCATTAGATATTTTTTATTTCCTTTCTTAGGTTAAGTTTCTCTATACATTATAATAATCATTGGAATTTTATGTAATATATTGTTTGCATTGACCGTGAAGAATATGCTAAAATAATCATCTTACGCAGAGGAACGTGTAACACTTTCAGATGAGAGAAGTATATGGTGAAGGATAATGGAGAAGGAATTTTCAAGACACAATGATAAGGGGAGGGTGCAATAAAAGAGAAATAACCCACATGAGAAAGTAAGAAATAAGTAACAAAGGAGCTAAAACAAGGATGAAGTGTGGTGGATGGGGAAATTATCTTCCAGGAGGAGGTTATCGTAAAATGGAGATATGGGGGGAGAAGTACAAAATAAAAAAGTTGACGAGACTTGGCATAAGAAACAATCTTGACAAATGTAGCTAGGGAATGATTGAGGAATCGATAAGGAAGAACTCATAACGCACATGTAACACTCATTTATTATAAAGTGGGAAAATGGGATCAAATGACAATTGTCAACCGGGAATTAATGGAATTTATGGGGATTTAACACCTCACACATACAAATGATAAATTAAATGAGCATTTATTGCTTACAATAAGGGTATAAATAAGTAGGGGTAAATCATTTTATTTACCTTACGCTTAAAATCAAAGCTTTGGTTTAAAAAAATGAAATGAGTTGCCTAGATGATTCAACTCCGAGCTTGTCGAGAAAACACATTTACATTAGCACTACCTCAACCTTTGATCCAATATAATAAGACAAGTAGAGACATATTATAATCTAATAAATCAAACTAGTCTCAACTACCATTAAAATATGGGGGTCATCAGTCCTTGAGAAAATTATGAACTTTGGGGCAATCAATCGCCCGGGTAAACCCAAGTGCTTTCTAGCCGACGAGAAAAAGGAAGGAATGAAGAAAAAGTGCGAGAAGAAGGTAAAACGTAGAGGGTTACTAATTCAAAGAGCATGTCTTCTTCTAAATATTCAAATGACATAGAGTCCACATTAATATGGGAAGAAAATAACAATGAAGAAGAGGTTACCCTCATAAAGGAGACACCATCCAAATAAGGGAAAGTACTTATGTGCTATAAAAGGATAAGAACAAGATGGCCACATGAAATGAACCCACAAAGAACCAATTCCCTAATTCCTTAGATGTTAATATTAAAATACAATATCTAGAGGATATAATTTTTTTTTGAGAATGGACCAATCATGTAACCTCCAAAAAGATATCAGAATGCAATCATCTTCTCGTGTGGGCTTAATGGAATTATTGAAAAATAAATGGCCCATGCCACCGGATAGAAGGATAGTCAAGTTAATAAAGTTTATGATAATAGCCTAGGGAATACTTTGGAGAAAATGAGGGACCTATAACTTCTCACGCTTCCTTACTTTGGTAAGATATTAGAGTTTTACCAATACCTCATTTCACGATTCCATAAAGGGTAATTTTATTTTTCTCAAAGATGCATGAAGTTGTCATACCATCTAGTCAATAAGGTGACTAGGTTTAGTAACCATGGAGAAGATTTAGGTAAGTATTGGAAGATGTTTCCTCTGTGGACAGATATTAGAGACCTCTTAAAATATAAGCACATGAAATTTTATGTCTATAAATGATATTCAAAACCCTAGAAAATATTTATGCGCAAATACTTATTGCTAAAGTGGTCACAACAGTAAAGGTGTATGAAGGTCAACAAGAGGTTTTTGAGTATTACACATAAGGTAGTTAATGGGATGGATTTCAATTATTCCTAGTGTATCATGCAAATCATAGTAACAAATGCATAACTCACTAAAGAGATGAAATGATTTAGGTACCGATGGGGCATAATTTTGTTATTAATAGTCTTCAAGGAGCTATGCATAACAGAAGGGGAGGATAAACAAACATGGATATACACCTTAGCATATCCTTCTATAAGCGATGACATATAAAAAAATTATGGTTACCCCAAATCTTAATAATGCACATAAGGATATGTTTACAAATGGGTTAAAACACTTACATAATATATTTGAGAAAGAATGGATAATCCCACACATCACTTACATAAGGAATTAGATGGTAAACCGTAGTTTTGTCACACCATGAACTACTCATTGGCAAGGATTAAAAAGGATGATGAGAATTAGACACCATGGGCCAAGCTACCTTATTCCTTTATAGTATATTACTTCCTTCAATATGTCAAATGGATCAAGGGGTAAATAAGTTCACTTTGAATGTGTACATGATGGACGAAGACATTAATAAGATACACACAACATACAAAAACCTTGATTGAGCCATACATGAAGGGATTCAAGTAAAAATATATGTCAAATCACCAAGTGGGACACTATTGTGGTCAAGAATGAAGCACAAAAACTTTTCTTTTATTTGTTCCCAAAGAAAAAATCTAACAAGGATGACACAACATATGAAGAGTGCAATGAAGAAATGGTGATGCCTAAGCTTTAACACCGAGGATCATAAGAATATGTAGAGAATTCTGCACATGTACAAATAGATAAAAGAGGGAGGTGTTATTCGATAGACCAACCCACAAAGAGAAGGAGACTAAATCCAAGTCATGCACCAATTGGAGAATAGTAAGAAAAATAGAAACAAAGTCTAGGGTGAACTCAAAGTGTAAATCCTATAGAAAGTTCATTCCAAGAGGACGCGTCACTATTGAAGTCTCCAGCTAAAAATATCTACTTTAGGAAATCATGGGGAAGATCCAAACAAGGATATGTGAAATGTGGAGAACAAAAATATCTACGTCCAAGTTAACCCCAAAGGTGGTTTTATATTGAAGATAATCTAGAGGATATCGAGCAAAGTGTGAGCATTGAAGAAGGTCATGATAATATAAGGGGATGAGAAAATAAGTTGAAAAGATGCGAACTACCCAAAATAGGAACAAGAAACTAATAACAGAGAAAGAACTAGGACAAGAGGAGGAGGAATAAGAAATACAAATATACCCTAGTCTCGGAAATAAATTCATGTGAAAAAAATACCAAGAGGGGAAAAGTAATTATAATATGTTCTAATGGATCAATACCAAGGATACTATAGACACTTAGTTCTCCAAGAAGGAATTGTCATTTTAAATCGATGCATGCACTCAAGAATCACTCATTGAGTTTCCAAGTGGAAACATTCATACGTTTCCATCCGAAGATGGAGATCTAATTATTTTCTTGACAAAAAATGTTTCGAGACTTAGGTTAGAGAAAAATTATTGAAAATTTCTGGGAAGTAGTACACAAAAACCTACATTCCAATAATGAGGCAAGAGTCTATAGAGTAAAGGAAAGAAAATATGAGGAAGAGCTCAAGGAAACAAAATGTCAGTTGTGCAAAGCTCAAGATGAAATTAAAGGCCTTTGAGAGAAATTCTCATGTATAAAATTCAAAGTTGAAACCCTAAAGGTGTGGATCGTGTGCAACAAGTCGAAACTTCTAGAAGAAAATCCACTCATGCCTAGTGAACCCATAGACGAGCTTGAGAAATTATTGAATATAATACTTAAAGAGATGGAAAAGGAGTGGAAGTGGGTGAAATGATAGGGGATGAAAATGAAAATATTTACGTTACTTAAAACAAAAATCTCGTAGATTGTGAAGAGAGCACCAAACAATTAGATGAAAATGCAGACAAAGATGAGAAATTTCTTAAGTGGATTTATAAGAAACCCCATATAATTAATTCATAGAAAAAAGAGACGAAGAATAAACTTGTAGTATTTAAATCCCATCTAGATGATGAATCCTTAAACTACACAAGACAAAATTCAATATTGGTAGAAAATGAAGCGGTTAACATAGATGTCATGAAGAGAAAAGAACATATAAATCAATGCTTAATAAAGTTGAGGAAGATAACTCGCTACATAAGAAGAAGAGCTTGAGCTACGCACCAAGATTTTAAACAACAAATTGAGAAATTACGGGTTATAGTAACAATCGGGGTCATAGGTTCTTTGATATTCAACAACTAATTACATAGTTAGATAAAGTAGTCTAGTAGATTATAGATTTGATAAATAAATAACAAACACATGAATACTTGTTGCAAAGATGAGGTTCCTAAATTATTTGAGGATATCCCATAACATTTCATGAGGATAAACAAACAAATTAGTATGGGGTGATGTTTGGCCCATGTTTATTCTTTATTTTTAAGTCATCAAAGAATTAACATTTTTTGTATATGATGTGTTCCTTGGAGGTGCACATGAATCGTTTAAACACATGTACATGTATAAGTAAAGGAAAAGTCAATAGGTTTCCATGCAAGGAGGAATTATGGCAATCATGTACACAAGAAACATAGTGAATGTGCACAAAAATAAACAAAGAGAAGGAATGAACATGAAATAAATAAGGATAAAGAAGAAACATGCAAGGGGGTAAGTATGAAGCATGAGTTTGAGAGTGGACAAAACTTTAGTTATCACTGTTTGCATGAAGATGGTGGGTAAATCTAAATATAGTGATAGTAAAGGGGATGAGAAAACACTTCAAAACACCATTTTTAGTATGATATTAAAAAAGCGATGCAATTTTGTAAAAGGATTCTCAAGGCCCAAATTAGCTTAAAAGACCAAAATATTGTGTAACTCTTGTTTAAACTATTTCTCCCATGTTTTTACCCTTTATTCAACTTATCCCCTAATAAAAAATTCACTAAAAACATTCAACAAGATTTTAATTCTTTATTTTCTCATTTTCTCTCTTTTTAGCAAGACTAGGCTTCCACCCTCAAAACAAGCAAATGTTATGGTCTAGATAACTACACAAACATTCATCATGTTATGAAACCAATTTTAGCAACCCATTATTACCTTACATATTTTCATAAAATATTAGACTCCATCTCTCACTTGATCACCTATGAATCATACAAAACAATTTTCAAAACAAGTCATAATATGGTAATCCTTATTTCTTTAAAAGCTCACTATTTAGAACAACTTTATTCATCACTGGAAAATAAACATATATTTAGGTACCCATTAAGGAGTTTTTTCTTCATGAAAAGTTTTAATCTCTAAATATTTCTATAGACCCTTTAATTCCTTCTCTATTGTTTTCAAATTAGGTCTCTAGGTCTTCTCTTAGATCTTCTAGACTGGTTTCTAAGTTTTATTGCATTATTTTTAGTCACATACCTACAATTATCCTTTATTAATTTTCAAAACAACTCCTTTATTCATTTTCAAAACAACTATCCTCAAGAATTAATCAAACTTCCACTCTTCATTCACTTTCCCAACTAATTTTCTAATCTTCTTGGACCCTTCTCACCATTGTTTCATTAAGGACTAAACTAAGTTTGACTATCTTAGTCTTTGATATCTATGTCTCTCCCTTCTCTAACCTTCTTCATCCTTGTTTATCCTCTTATCCTGTAATATTCCAATGATATCTTCTTTATCAAGGATATGAAATGACCTTAACATTTATAAAAATGTATAGAAATATAGGGCTTTAGGTCTCGTGTCTTAAGATTTTAATAAAAATTCCTTACATTCCTTTTCCCCTCCTATATTTTCCTCTTCTATTCTTTCACATACCTCCTCAACCACTATAAACATGATCCAAGGTTTATATCTGAATTATTGACATTTTCCTATTTATTTTAACTTCCAAAACATGGTATTATGCATAGTTTGACTATTCGATCATGTTTTACTTGGTTAACCTCCACCATTAGCCTTGAAACTTCACAAAGACATTTATTGTAACATCCTGTATTTTCATTTTGTGTGTCAAAAATAAAGTTATTAACATGAAGTGGATCACGAGGTCTTAGGGATGATAAGTGTTACCTAACTGGTGTCGTAGCTAGGCATACAAACGTTTACCCGAAAATGACAAACATACTTACACGTAGTTTAGAATCCAACTCGGTAATGACACTTATCACCCAAGAACTATTGAGATACTTTACATTGGTGTATTATTTTGTTTTCTTGGTTTATTAAGTTTACTTACCATGTTGAGTGTGATGATTTTTGATGTTTGGATATCTTTCTTGGTTGTTGTATTTGTTATGAATAATGTGGTTCATTTTGTTGTTGGAAAAAATGATTTGCAAGAATGATTTATGTTATACATAGTATAATGTCTTAATTAGTTAGGAGGAAATAATGATGAATGTGGAAATTACTAACTTATTTTTGTCATTATAATGATAATTGGATATACATAGATAAGATGGTCTTCATTGGAACATGTAAAGGTTGTCTTGGTAATTAATATTAAAATAAGGAAAACATAATCTTTTGTATTACAAAGAACAACGCTGATTTGGCTATTTGATATTTACTTAGTTTTTTAGCTTCTTATAAATTTATCATTGCTTATTTAATGTTCTATTTATTTATGTGTGAATTCCATTATGATGATAATTGAAACTTGTTGGTTAGTTGTATTCAATCTTCAATTGATCGATACCCTTTTGCATGGGTGATCAAGTTTATTAAAGTTAAGTATGATTGGCATGTATGGCTTAATATTGAATTAATAATACTCCCTTGGTTGGGAAATGATATGAATGGTCTTAGACCATATGTATTGGCTTATATTATTTTTAATAATATGGTTTAACCATATTCAGAAAGAAATGTTTGAATGGTTAATATATTTAAAGGTCGATGAATGACCTAGGAAGATTTAAGTTTTTGTTTAATTATTGTTTTATGGGACTCCATGAAAAATGGAGGGAATTGGAAGTTCGTGGAGGAAATTTAATAAACTAGCCACTATGTAGTACATGTGGAAGTTAATGAGGCAGTTAATGCCTTGGGAAGCCAAAAGCTTCCTCCATAAGCTATCCTTGTATGAATCTATCGAATTCATTTTTATTTATTGTTGTTCATTTTGGACCATTCCTTCGTTGGGATGTTGCATGTGGTTTTATGTGATATTTTTGTTGAGCTATCTATAGGGATATTAATGACGGACTTCCACATATTTTCTTGGTTTATTGGGTTATAATTTTTTAAGTCTCGGATGCACTATTTGGTTTTTCGAAAAAGAACATGGAGGAATCTTGCTAGAATTTTGGATATTTTTACAGAGGCTTTAATAGGCATGGATATATTTCTATTTTTCACATTATTTTGTTTTGAAATACTGAAATATTATCTAGGTGACTATAAAAATGATTGCATGTTAGCTAAGCACTTAATAAACTTCTAATTTTGGGATTTTAATCTGGGTTTCTCCTGATCATTCTAGGTGATTGAATACACACTTGAAGTCTTTATTTGTAAGTTATTTTTATGAAAATATTTGGATTGTGATTTGAGTTTCAAATAATGTTGTGTAAAATTATTTTTTGGGTATTAGACAACTCATTACTCGATTTATGGTCATGAATGGTTATAATGAATATATTATTGTTCTTGGGTCAGAACCGAGCTTGAGGTTTGGGGTGTTATGCTTGTGAGAGCATATTGTCTCAAACCACATAGAGATATACATGAATAAATAATTGTTTTCACTCTGTGAAGGTCATGACCTTTGAGTCACCATACTCAATTGGAAATGGGTCAATTTGTACTTTGTTTCTTTTTGGGATTAGTTATTCTCATAGCTTCAGGAAAGGAAATTACGTTAGTGGGAATATAAGCTGAAACATCTCCAGCTTGAGTCTCAACAATTGGTAAAGCAGTTAAGCTACCCCCACCTAACTGAGAATTTAATTTAGCTGCTCTTTCCAATAGACGGGAATGCAAATAGAAAATATCTCCTGGATAAGCTTCCCACCCAGCTTTGGGATTTTTGTGACTATTATCATACGAGAACTCCTACTCGAATGTGATTGTGAGAAATCTGATCTTTGTGAAGTTTTAGATGACTGTAATGGATTGCTATATTGTTTTCTTTTCCTTGTGACATCGTGAACTATTTATCTTCTACCATGATGCTTTTGGATGAAATTTTAGTTGTGTATATGATACGGATAAATATGTTCTCTTTGAATGAAACTCGTGAAATTTTTTAATGAGGATTTATGTAGATGGAGGTTATAAATAAATCTGTTTATGGTTGTCATTGCTTACACAAATGTAACCTTCTTTCTCGTATTCTTGTGTGTAAAAATAGAATGCCAAGAAGTTATGGTTGGAAACTATTATAGTGGGTTATTAACATAAAATTATTGTTGGTTTTTACTTAGACTCAATATTAAGATAATCAAAGATTTCCTACCAATTTGAACAAAATTAGGTTTACATTTATATGGGTGATGTTGGGTACAATCATAATAAGGAAGTGTCTATGAAACGTTGTGAAGTAAATGTTGCAGTTCTTAATTAAATAAGGTTGAGATAATTTATTAGATACATTCAACCTAAACAAACTAGGGACCGAGAAACTCTTGACTATTGAATGTAGTTGTGATTATAATTGATGGCTTGTTTATGGAACTTGGAAGATTGAAGTAGTAAGAATTAATATTATTATATTATCATGTTTATTATTAACATGCAATTATGTTAAAAGAGTATTTAGGTTAGTTGTATTAGCATTATTTTGTTAATGAAAGAGAATGGTTTTTATTAGATGAATTTTGTACTTGGGTAACAATACCTTACCAAGCTAAAATAAATTGGGAATATGTTTATATGTTAAAAGTGAAAGGAACTTGTTTAATACCTTTAGGTCATTGTGTATAAGTTATTATGATTTGTCAAAAGTGATACTCAATTATTTATCATTTAATCAAATAAAAGATGTTAAATTATTTTGTAATAAAAAATCTATGGATAAAGATGTATAATCCATGCCAATTCTAAGAACTCACCATGTACATTATCATTTTTATCTTATGTGTAACATGATGGATTAATTATTAAGACAATTTAGTTGGACTATTTACATGCATGTCTTGTCATGCGATAAACTAATTATTTGTTTGTAAACATTGATTTAATGTATATTTTAAATTGGATCATGTAATCCTTATTGAGCGAAATATTATTTCACGAAGTTGTAATGGCTAGTTGGCCAATTATATAATTTTGAAATTATTATTGTACTTTTTAATAAGGAATTATCCTTAATGAGTTCAATATATACTTTATTATTTGACTAAATTCTTATGATTTGTAATAATGATTTACATTTTTTTATCAGCAATTGGTACTTGTTAATGATTGTGAAACAAATTGAACTTGATTAATTAATTGTACCTTATGATATCATTTAATCTGAATTATTAAATGATAATTATTACAATGTTAATCATGACATCATTATTTAATGAATAAATTAACTAAGAAAATAATTAGCGTTGTTGTGGGATAGTGGTACAAGAGTCATGAAATAAATGAATATTTCTTTGACTCGATTGTCAAGTGACAAATTAAATGTTTTATTCATTATTTTGTTCAACCTAATAGCACATGGATGACTAATTGTACCTTCAAGATAATAGATTATTAAATGACTTATTAATGTCAAAGTACAAACATAGAATACTTTCAATCAATTATTAATGATTAAACGAGAACGATGCATTATGGAACACTACTGATATTCAAAATTATACATATTATTAAGAAGAATATATATATATTTAAGAGGTACTTCACATTAGATATTGTTAAGGTGAAACACGACATTATCTAAGTAGGATTGGGATGATTACCTAATCTTAGTAAGATGATTAAACTAAAACGGTCCTAACGATGGAATTCGTAACACTCTAATTTGGAACCTTAGGATGACAAGAATTAATGTGTTATTATTGAATTTTTGTTAATCATTTAACCTTGATTAAACTCTTAAGAACAAACCTTCCTTATAATTGTCTTATGTATAAAGAAAACATGAACTCTAAGAACCACACTTCGGGTTGGTTGAACTCTAACCGTACAATCTTAGGATGGCTATGGGAAGGGTAGTGATTACTTCTTGATGGGAGTAAATAATAATCATTATCTTTCCCATAGGGTTCATAAGTTGGAACTATTAGCGTACAATCAAAATTAAGGGTGATACCTAGAATTTAGGACTTCTTAGTATGTAAGCCTAAGTCATTTAATTATTAAGGTGTGGTTTAGGTAATCGTGTGTGATGAATCTATGGTGATGGGACAAGTTTCATTTGACTTATGTGTGGTCACAAAACTAAGCATGCAAAACGTAAATTGAAAAATTTATCCTAAGTACTCTTATATCAACCAATATAGTGTCCGTTCATTGAGTTCCTAAAAGTAGTGTGAGATGTCGGTTGAAATTCAAGTAAGCTTATTTTTAGGTAGAAACTCAGGAACTGAATTATTTCACAAACCTAAATGAATAGGTTAAATAATTACACACAATATATGCACAATCTAAATAATGAAGATAAAGGAGATTGGGCATATTATAAGCACATTGTCTAGAACTCCATTTTTATTGATGAAGCATATTTCATACAAATGTTTCCATGATCCACAATAGATAAGTTGAGACTCTAAGGCTCTCTCTAACCTTATATCAACAAGTATTCACCCATTTCCACCTAACACATTGTTATCATTCAAATATCTCTTGTTTTGAATCACTAAAGATGGTGGTTACATTGAGTTAGGTAACCTAACCCAAGTGAGGGATAACTATAACTCAAGTTTGGAGGATATGAGACATGTACATAGCCACATAAGGCCCTTTCGAATCATTTAAAATTTTTATTAAACCTATATTGCCAGCTCATCCACTAGACCCAACATATGAATTTCACATATTTGAATATATTATTTTGGAGAGAAAACTCCAAAACTTCATTATTACATAGCTATAGAGGTCTAAATGGACAAGTGACCATTTCAACACACCAAGGAGGACCTCATCACTCACTACACAAAAAAAAAAAAAAAACAAGTAACTTATATACATAGAATGATGCTCCTACATCATAAAACATCAACTTATTTGGAGGAACAACATGAAACATAGGGTGGAGTGGAAAAGGGATAATATTGGTTAACATATTGGATGTAATAATTAATTGAAGTTGTAACTCAAAGGCTATTATTAGCAAGACTAGTGAAGGAAATTTTTCCAGTAGTATAAATACCCATGAAGGGGTCTTGTTATGTGTGTGCATGTGTAATATCTATGTAATAACTTGTATTACGTGTAATGATTAATATATGGGCATTATGGTTGGTATATGAATTGTCTTGTTATATTGCTAATTGAAAAATGAATATCGTGCCTCATTCACTTCACTATTACTAACTATGATGGGACCTTGACATGTTCATGCTTCAAGTGAGAAAACCCCTTGAATTTCTAGGCATGATATGTCAATGCAACGAAAGAAAGAAATTATGCACAAAAAACCAAGTAAAGGTACAAGCATAGGGAAAAGAACACTAGATTCCAACACTTACTAGTTATGTGGTCATTTTTATAATTCCAAAACATTATTAGAATACCTTTTAATATATGTGTTGAAAAATGAAGTAAATGAGGATGTTTTTTCAATATTATAGTGGGTGTCATAGGACTGAAACTAAGTGGTACATATTTTTATATATGTCCATTTTTTGTAAATCGAGATGTTTTGTTAGGATCCCTATCAAGGAAAATAATATATTTTGCATTCTAAAAATTGGATCTTTAGTAATGATTTTAATATACGTGATACTTTTTATTAAATATTTATATCCATTAAGTGTTTTAGTATCCATGAACTCAATTTTTTTACAAATTTTTCATTTGTTGAAATAATTTAAAGGATATTTATTCATTCGACATGTATCCCATTTTATTTTTCACATTATATCACATCCCATTTTTCATACTATTCATGGAATTTATAAAATTGGATTTATTATACAATAAATGATGTAATAAAATGGATGTTATTATGTATCGCTTACCTATAAAGTATATAGTTTATGGAGAACCATTATTTTTGAAATATATTAATATTTAAAAATGAGGTGAAACGCAAGAATAAGTACCCTCTAACTGAAATGAAAGAGATTGAGAGGGAGGACATCATTAAGGATAAGGTTGAAAATTTATAACATTGGACTCAACATAGGAAAGATAAAATGAGAAATTCTCACACATGCACGAGATGGGGTTGTGTAATTAAATTCCATCATATATAAAGAGTTGATTTAATAATATGTGTTGTGCATTAATTTTGGATATGATTCTTTAGTTGGAATACTTTATTAACTTATCAACTTTTGAGTATATGTGACATTATATGCTTCTCAAATTACACCGAGGTGGCGTACCTCTACTAGAATAATATGAAAATAGTAAACAAATGCAAAATTTGGCACTTATTTTATTATTGTTTTGAATCGTCAACTATGTCAACTTTATGTGGTAATCAAACTTTTGTTATTTATTTTTTCCATTTAGGAGTGTTATTTCACAATGAATATACATAGAAATTGTGACTCCTTTTTTAATTTTTGTTTTCTTTTCAAATTTGACCTCGGTGGTGAATTTTTTATTAACATTATTGCTTTCTAAGAACTCATTAAGGTTTATTTAAAAATATTTTAATAAAAATATATGGTGGCCATTTTCAGGTTTGCACTTTATATCATCTATATAAGTGCATATTGATATTCTTTAGCTACAAGCATGTTCCAACATGACATTATTATCAAGATTTCTATTATGTCACCTTTTGTGACATTAGAGTCTCCAATTTGTAGTTTATGTTGAATGCAGGATGACTATATAATCTTCTTAGAAAAGTTCATGTTTATTGGTTTACCAAACATCCATACCCCTCATGGAATTTTGATTTGCAATTGATTTACTAAGAATTTTTGGCTGCTTATTTGTTTTGACCTTCTCTTCTCACTCAAACAACATTATATTTATGTGATAGAGTTAGTTATGTTTTATGCCATGTGGGATTTTGGGAATTTTTAATATGTTTGGTAAGTCCTATTCAACAGGGGAAGTAGTGGGAAAGTAAATGTTTTTTTTTTTTATTGTTATCTCATATGTCATGGAGCTAGTTTTAGGAGAATGGGAGAATGGAGGAACATGTTATGTGGGAAAATAGTTGGGAATATAGGTTAAGTTATTGGGATTCTTAGTATGGAAAAAATTCAAAATAGAGTAAAAGGAAACAATGACAATTTAGAAAATGGAGAGCGCATGTTTTGGTGAGTAGGTAAAAATATATTTATTTTTGGAAGCTTATTTATTGGAATATATTGGTTTTTTTTTCTAATGTTTTATTTGAAAATGAATATTACCCATTCATAGGCTTAGTGCAATACATATTTGGATAGCTTAAAATAATATATTGAACTCATTTTAGGTTTTCAAGTAAATGGTGAAATGAAAGTTGAAAACTATTAAACAACATGTAGGGAATGCATATAAATATGGGTTTTATTTATTATTTATCCCTTTTAAGGGATTGTTCCATTTGTTGTAATTGGTGTTTTGAAGACCCATTTTTTTTCTTTTATAAAAATGTTTAGGTTTTCTAGTTCTAGTTAATGGTATTGAGCCAACTTGGGACTATGGAATTTTGTACTATGTTTTACTTGTAAACCCATTTATGAGTCTTGAAATTGTGTTGAAAATTTAGTTCTAAATTTTTAAGTTCTGGTGCGATGGGCCACCAAAATTTCACCTATTCATAAAAACAAAACAAAAATCCAATTACTTCCTTCATTAGCTATCATGTTTATAAAAGCTTGTCTAATTGTCAATATGACTCTAGTAAGAAATTTGTCTCCTTCATGCACTATTACACCTTCAAATCTACTCCCTCATAATGATTATTATCTATAGAATAAAAAAATGATTAAACCTTTTTCTTTTTGCCTAGAAGTCAGTTTCTTGTCTACAAATGCACTTAAGTAAATTTGAGCAAATTTTGCTTGTGGCTTAACTTGGTATTACTCCACATTTTACCTATGTCCTTCACCTTCCTTTTATTTTATGTTATTAATCCTAATGCATGAACAATTTTCAAATCCTTACCTTTTCTCCATTATCTTCAAACTACCCTTATAAGCCACTTAAGACAAGGTATTGAAACAACCATGCACCTAGAGTTTTAGGGATACCAAAAATGTTTTGGAAGATTTAGTAGTTTAATTTTACAAACCCTATCATGCTTGAAAATTTTCAGAGTCTAACTCTTAGTGTACCTCCTTATACTTCACTTGTTGCAATTTGGCTTCTAAACCCTCAACTAGGTCTATCCCATGGTATTGTTATAAATATCTTCATTTTTGCAGATCATAAAGGCACAAATTATATGTTTTTAAGCACCCATTAAGGGTTTTTTTGATGTGTCTAAAGTATCAAGTTTAGGCTCTAAATACAACTAACCCTTTGTAAAATGCCTCCTCCAATTAACCTCTAGATTGTTTTTATCAACCTAGGTCTAGAATGTCAAGAAAATATAAAAATGCAAAATATTACCTACATCAAATTCCCGATGGATTATCCATTTGTTATATCCTCTTGATACTTTGTTCTAGTAAACCTTTAGGTGATTAAGTGCTCTTATCCACTTTTCATCCAACAGTTTAACTCTGCTAGCTGAGCGAATCTATAGTCTTCATCCTTATCAAGATAGTCTCAGAGGGATATCATCAAGGAGGGAAGCTCCACTTCTAAGGGTATGATGGCTTCAGTTCCATAGACTAGGGAGTATGGGGTCGCACCAGTAGGAGTGCGGATGTAGGTTCGATAGGCCTAGAGGGCAGAATGTATCTGTAAGTGCCAATTATGGCCAATATTACTTACCATTTTCTCCATGATCTGGACAAGAGTTTTATTGGTATCCTCGATTTCCCATTACCTTAGGGATAATAGGGGTAGAACACTTGAGATGAATATGGAAGCATTGGCATAATATCTTAACCATTTTATTCTTAAAGGATTTACCATTATATGTGATAATGGCGGAGGGGATACCGTAACGGGAGTTGAGATGATTCATGATGAACTTGGAAATTTACACACCAGGGACATAAGTAAGAGGCACAACCTCTACCAATTTAGTAAAATACTCGGTGGAAATGAGAATGTGGGTGTAGTCATATGAAGAAGAAGGATGGAGGTTCCTTATGAGATCAAAGCCCCATTTATAAAATGAGCAAGGTGTTGTGATAGGATGCAAAGCCTATCTTGGAGCATATATTAAGTTGCCATAATTTTGGCATAACTCACATTTCTTTACAAAATTACAATATTCTACTTCCATAGTGGGCCAATAATAACCTACCCTTAAGATATTCTTAGCCAAGACCATGTTGTTGGTATACAATCCACAAATACCACCGTGTGTACTTCCTTAATAACGTGGACCGAGTCAGTAAAATCCAAACACCGAAGCATATTCACGTCATAGCAATGACAATAAAGGGTGCCTCCTAGGAGGGTATAATGGGATATACGACAGATAATGGATTTCTTTTCAGAATGGGTAATGTCTAAGGAAATGTGCCATCTTGTAGGTATCTCGAGTATAGGCTCATACCGAGGGGAGGATGGACCAAAAATTTCACATGCCAAACAAGATTCTGGTATGTCATAGCGGGTACTTGTAAATGCTCTATAAATAAGGGTATTTTACTTTCCTGAGGTGGAATGCATAAGAGAGATCCAATTTTAGCCATAACATCTGTTGATCTATTATACGACCTCAATTTTTCCTCAAAGACAATCTATGTAAAATACTCCTTCAAGGTTTCAACCAATTTCTTGTATGGAACAAGCTTCTCATCTTTAACATTATACTCATCATTAACTTGCTCAATAATGAGTTGGGAGTCCCCAATGATGTGTGGCTATCTAATATTATAAGTGATAGAGAACTTAAGGACATAAATGAGTGCCTCGTATTTGACAATGTTATTAGTGCATGGGAATCCAAAATGGAATTCTCTTGGAAGAACCTCACCTATGGGAGTGATGAGAACCACTCCTTCCCCTAATCTATGGAAGGTGAATGATCCATGAAAATGGACCTGCCACTTGATGGAATCTTAAACATGCATCATGGATGCATATGGTAGATCGAGACACAAAGGTTCCATCCATGGTAGAGGGGCTTCTACCAATTGATCGGAAAATAATTTTAATTTCAATTACTTCGGTTTACAAACTCAATATAAAATTCACTTAGGAGAATAATCTAATTAGCCATTCGTCATGTAAGGGCGGGTTTGGATAAAATTTATTTGAGAGGGTTGAATTTGGATATTATCTTGGTCTTATTGTTAAGGAGATAGTGACGTAATTTTTGAAAGGTAAAGACAACTACCAGGAAAGACTTTTCAATCTATGGGTAATTCAGTTCATAGGAAATAAAGGTGCAGCTAAGATAGTAAATTTCCCTTTCTCTATGGTCTAGGTCATATTGGGCAAGTAGTGCACCAATAAAAAATTGGGTAGTGGAAATGTACGATAGGAGAGGTTTTCCCGGGGGTAGGAGGTACGAGTACTGGCGGTTGTGGCAAGGTATTATTTTAGTAGTGTAAAGGCCTTTTGACAATCTTCTCCCTAGTTGAATGCAACATCCTTTTTGAGGAGATGTGTAAATGGGTGTCACTTATTCGCAAGATGTGAAATAAAATGACAGATTACCTGAATTTTACTTTTAAAATTCTCATTTGTTAGAGATTTGCAGGTGGAGCGTTTACGTGATAGTTGTAACCTTTTCAAGATCTACCTATATGCCTCTTTGTGAAACGATGAGACCTAGGAGCTTTCCTGAAAAAATGCCAAAGACACACTTCTTAGGATTCAAATGTACTTTGTAATTTCGTAGAGACGTTGAAAAATACATCTTAGCACTTCAGGGTGCTCTCCTCTACTTTTATATTTTTCTAAAATATTATCAACGTAATCCTCCATGATGTCATTCATCATGTCATGGAAGATGATTGCCATTGCATGTTGATAAGTGACCTCGACATTATTGAGTTTGAAAGGCATGACCTTTTAACAAAATGTCCCCCAAGGGGTGATAAAATTTGTTTTATGTTGATCCTCCTCTGTAATTCGGATGTGGTTATAACCTGAAAAACCATCCATTAAGGATAGCATTTCATAACCGGTGGTAGAATAGACAATCATACCAATAGGAGACAAGGGGAAGTCATCTTTGGGACATGCTTTATTAATATCGCAAAAGTTGGTGTAGATCCTTATGCCAATGCGATTCTTCTGAACTGGGACTATTTTAGATATCTAATCTGAATATTCAATGGGTTTAATGAAATCAATAGCTAATAAAATTTCCATCTCTTCCTTAACAAGTAGTGCAATTTTAGGGTGCATATTTCTCAACTTCTGCTTGATGGGTTTGGTGTTTAGGTACACAAAAATATTTTTCACAACCAATTTTGGGTCCAAACCAGGCATATATGTGGATGAACATAAAAATATATCCACATATTATTTTAATAGCTCCACAAAAACTTATGTTCTTGAGCTTAGAGTGAAGCTCCCATCTTTATTATTCTAGGTTCCTCTTCTGAGCCAATGTTGACATTGATGGTTTCTTCCACAATCATCTTAGAATCATCATCCATCCGGTAGGATTAGGGGAAGAGTGAGATCCACCTCTTTATATGGCTCGACATCATTTTTGAATGGATATATGATTTCATCTATAGGTTCTTCATTTTGTTTATCTACTAGTTCTTCAAAAGGTTTGTCACTACGAGACTTACATTTTCTCTTTCCACAAGGTTTCTCTGAAGCATTCTTAATTTTTCTTACAAACTTCTTATTTAAGTGTCCACATATCTCTGCCTCTTCTCCAAAGTATGCACAAGAATCTAGTTGGATTGAAAATCCTTTCTTGTGATCCCTAGTTGGAATAGAATCCACCCGATGAATTACTCAAATGCCTCGTCATTCTCAAATAAATCGATTGAGCACGTGAAATTGTTGATCCCAATCTACAAGTTTAGGATATACAAGGGTTACTTAGCAATTGGTTTGAGGATTGGATCTAGATAAGGTAAGGAAAACAGAATCAGGGAATAAGTTAGTGGAGGAAATATCCTTGTAGAGGCTACATTGGGAATCCACGTTGCTATCAAAATGAGACGAGTCAACCTCACGTTCATAAGAGGTGGCATCAATCTTAAAGGGTGAATTGTCATGGGGTATTATTCCAAGAGATAGGGATAGAAATGGGTTCTAATTGCCCTTGCGATTGATACCACATCTAAACCCATTGTAACCCATGACGTACATAAGATAGTGTCCTTTGAAATATTGTGGGGCATGATGGCATGAAGCCATGGTACCTTTAGGTACTTTTCTAATGGGATCTTCTAACATATTTTCCTTGGATAGGATACCACTAGGGATGAACTTATCCAGTGGTTTAGGAAATTATCTTGAGTGTTCTTGAACTGAAAGTAAGGTTTACCACATGTCCTGGTGACACTGATAGATCTGATATTAATAAGGCTTGTTGAAGGGTGAATTGCTCACCTGGGCCATACTTTTCCGATGTTGCCTCCCATGATGTGAAAGGGTTGACCAATGAAGGAAATTATTGATTATAGGGTGTGAGTGAATTTGGATTCATACATTCCTTAATGTATTTTGTTTGTAAGGAGATAACAATATCCACATAAGGGAATTCATAAGCTACACGAGAAAAATTGTGCAATGATCTACAAAGGTGCGTGAAAGTTTGGATTACCCTGAATGGTGATTATCTATCCTTTATGGTACATCTTAATACACTGGTGAAATTTTGAAGGAATGGCCTACATGGCATGGATCCATGGGCATCCTAAGAGCATGTTGTATGGAAGATCCAATTCAAGGACATGGAACATTGTATCATGACAAGTTGGCCCTAATTCCATTAAAACTACTATAATATCTGCTGACTCTCACTCCTCATTATCATAAGCTGTAATTGTAATAGTTTTGGAACCTAGATCCATTTATGAGTGACCTATTTTCTTAACAATATTTAAAGTACAAATGTTTAGACCTGATCCACCATCCACAAGTACTCTCTTGATCTTACTTGTGGGTAACAACTACTTCTGGTATAGAGGTAAATTGTGCTCGAGTCATTACGTCGGATTTTAGTGTGATAAAAAGTAATATGATCATTAGACTAAAGGTGTGCAATCATATCTTGAAGGTGAACTAGATCTACATCTATGGTGGCTCTTGCACTTTCCAATTTTTTATACAATATGTTTTTATGAGCAGTAGAGATTTTAAGGAGATCTAAGATTAATATCTTGGCGGGTATCTTCTCTAACTATTCTATTAAATTGTACTGACCTTCCTAAGGGATAGTTAGGGTATCTATTATAATTAATTGTGTGTTTCATGTCCCTACCGCACAACTTTTCTATAAGATCCTAATTGTATTGACTGTTCATCAACTCGAATGTATACATCCTATGAGGGAGTAAAAGGGAATATCATTAGTTGGATAAACATAAGCAACACCCTATAGTCACCGGAATTTTTCCTTGATCTATAATTTTGTTCTTCTTATCTACATTGTTAGGGAAGGGATCTTTGAATATACTCATTTTCTCATTCGGACCTTGTCCCGAGTCGAGGAGAATCTACGGTGATTTTATCCTCTTCAAGAGGTCTTTTATATAATGTCGTAGTCTTAAGCACCTATATGTTTTATGTACCTTAACATGATGGAAATCACAAGGTACTCATGCTATTTGAACCAACTGGTTTTAGAGCATCCTCTAGATACAATACTATTGCGGTTGGGTATTGTACCATGTTCACAATGTCTAACTATTTAAGTATAGCTAACATTGATTCGGTTAGTGGTTTGAATGCACATTTGGTGGGTGCTTTTGGGAGAGGTTATAGTGAGCGATTTAAAAGTGGACTAGTCTCAGTACAACTTGGACTCTTTTAGAGTCCGTAATGCCATCACCAATGACATGTTTGTTCTTGTTGAAGAATTTTTGTTTATTTGAGGGTTTTACTTCATGTTTTTCCTTGATGACCGGTTTAAGTGTACCCTTCGCGATGAGAGCCTTTTCGATTTGACTACCCTTCTCTATAAATTCTTCAAAGTTAGAGCCACAGTGCATTTGTAAATGGAAGGATATATGGGTTTAGGTTAGGAATGAATATCCTAACTTCCTATTTTTTTGGTAATGCACAAGGAAAATGACTTGCCAATCCATGCCATCATTTTAAGAAGCTCACAAAGGTCTCATTGGGCTTCTAATTTTGCATTGCAAAGGTCGTTCATTGTGATATCATTTTCCATGTTCAAGGAATAGTGTTGCATGAATTTTTCTACTAGTGCGGGCCACATTGTAATGGAGCCTTGGGAATACAAAAGAACAATTCTAATGCTAGTGTGCCTAGGCTACGAGGAAAAGTCATATTAACAAATTATCTTTATATGCAACCTCTTGAAAAGCCATATAAAAGTCCTTGATGTGATCCCGTGGATCACCTTTTCTCTTATATTTATCAAACTTAGGAATGGTAAAATGCTTTAGAAACAATTGTCACAACATGTCCTTATTGAAGGGGTAAGGGAAAATTCTTCATACAAATATTTCCTACTACGTCCTATGTTTCCTTCTTGTCATGTAGTAAGCATGTCCTTCATTGATTGTAACTCTCGTTGAATGATTTGTTATTTACTAGGTGATACCGGTCTATTTACCTTAGCAACTTTAAAAGTTATGTCATCATATAGATCAAAGTGGAACTCACTAGATTTGGTCTTAAGTTTGTCTTTATGTACGTTCTATTTGAAGAGCCTAAGTTAGCTAATTTTTGACTTAGCTTCAATATTTTCTTTTGAAGGATCTCTTCTTCAACTAAAGGATCATCCTCTTCATAAATATTAAGAGGTGAGGATTTAGGCTTATGTTATATTTTTACTTTATGCGAAGCCTTGTAATAAGGCCGTCACAGATCGCTAATTGTCTTGGATGGGTCTCCTTCAATGGTGTTGTGATGTTTCCCAGAAGTAGAAGCATACCCTATGTCAAAGGGGTTATCCATGTCTAAGAGGGATCTTCGTTCTTCTATTTTATGATTAATGACCTTAGCCTCCATTTCACGTTCTTGTGGAATCTTAGCCCCTAATTCTAAGACTCTTGCGAGTACTTGATCTTTGTTATAATAAAGGAGCTCGTCAAACCAACCTAGGTCTAATTGATGTGTTCTTCAAAAGAATCAGATTCTTCTCCGCTATGATCAATCAATGACTCTGTCTTTAACCTACGAAAAGAGAGGTGATAAGTTGTTGCCGCTAAATGGGAATGATTCAAAAATATTTTCTCCTAAGTCATGCTTATTTGGTTTGGATGTAATTTTCATGATTCTAGGCATAACAAGTCAAAGTGATACTAGGTTTTGTTGAAATGTTGTCATAGTTGTATGAAACCTAGGCACATGTTGTGTAAGTTATTTGATGGTCAAAATTTCCCAATGTGTTCTAGATGTAATGTTATAAAGTTGTTTTATCATTCAAAGAACACTCATATGAACATTAATATAAAATAATCACTCACACCGTCATCTTAGCAATACTATACCATAAATTATGATTCCAATGAAGGCCTCAATGAAAATAATGACAACATCGTATTAATACGTAGGTCAAGTTAGGATACCAACAAGGCCTAAATATCAAAGAGATATTGACATGATCTCTCCATGAGATATACTGAGACTAGTTTAAATGCCAATGAAACCTAAGTTTTCTGAAAAATGGAAGTTACAAATGTGTATAGTGTAACAACACTATCCTGATACATTAACCGAGCAAGCAAGGTGTTAGTATCAAGATGATGTTATTGTGGTATATACAAGGCAATATCAACACTCTCAAAAAGACTTAGATGACGTTGGAACTGAAACTAAGTATGAGTATAGCAAGAAGTTCTTAGTTGTGTGAGCAATGTAACCATACAATAAAGGGACTTATAATGAGTTCTCAAAAATTGAAAACACGATGTAAGTACCAAAAATGTAGGGCTAGAATGTGAGCAAAAATAACAACTTAAGGAGAAATAATGATGAACTGAAATTGTAGCAATGAAGATGATCTTGAAATCAAGATCAAAGGACTATCAAAGACATGAAAATGTACTTGTGCAATTTAGACATTTAAAACCCATCCAAAATTATGGATATGCGTAAATAGATAAAAAATTGGTGAATACTATCTTTGATAAGACTCGTGAGGTATGATTCCTTCTCACTCCAAATGGGTAATGAGAATGCAAGGGTATAAATCAAAAAGATGAAAATAAACTATGCGCCACTTGGGAAGAGTTTCACCTCATTCGAAGGCCAAAACAAAACCAAGCTAAGTGAGACGTCATTTTAATTTCATGATGAAAAGGTTCAAACTCCAAGTAAGTTGTCACTTCATGATGGCTTGACATGAAATAGACTAGTAAAGTGGGCTCCAAGACAAAATGGATTTCCTAATAAGATAACTCAACTAGGTGTCACAAGTTTTTTTAAATGAAAGATAAATTTACCTAAAGAGTCACATTGAATAATTTGGGAGTATCTTGGATTTACTTTTGCCCCTTAAAATATGATGAGAAACTAGTCCATTCACACGTATTATTCACTAGGGTCACGATATACAAAAACAACTTTGACTCTAACTTACAATGTAAAATCTAGTCAAGTGGGTAAGAGGAGCTCTTCTTGTTTCATCCATGAGGTTAATCAGCGTGGATTACTTTAGGGTTCCTAGAACCACCCCCATTATTAGTAGCTTAAGGCATTATGCTAAAGGGGTTATGTTCTAGTTGAGCGGATAGGGACATACCCTTTTCCAAAACCTACAATATAGTGTGATGTGGAGTGGTGTGTTTTTTATCTTTCTTAACTTAATGTGGTTTTAAGTAGCACACCATTTGGAAACCTGCATGAAAACATGTATTAGAAGGTTTCATTTTTGTGACACATTTATTTGAAAAATGTTGGGCCCTACATGTATTGAGTTAGTAATTTTCCACCAAAAATAACAATATCAAGAAAGAGAGCTTACATGTTGCTTTTGATTCCTAAGATCACCTAAAAAGGTACGAAGGAAGAGCATACACAATGTTGAAACTCCACTAAAAACAAGCTTTATGGAAAACATTTTAAAACATGTTTGCAAAAGATAGAATTCGTTTTAACCAATTTTGAAAGGTTAATCCAATTAAGAAACGTAAAATAAGTGTTTTTGAAAGTGAAAAGAAGGTTTTTAGAAGTGTTTTTGATCCCCAAGATCACCTAGAAGGTGCAAGGAGAGAGCATACACACTTCACAAACCTCTTTCTACCTAAGAATACAAAAAACTTAAAATAAGTTGATTAAATATCCCAAAAAAACCCGCAATCACTTGTTAGAACCTACAAATAACCAGAAAAAGATAACAAATTGATCTTACATCTCGAAGAGAAAAATTCAATTTTTAACTCAGACACCTGCATGTCTAGAATGACACATGTGTGCCCCAGCCAATGGATACGTTCCCAAAACAACAGAGATGTGTGGTAGAAAATTTTTACAGTGGGGTTCAACACCTACGTAGTCCTAATAGATAGGTATGATATGGTTTCAATGGAGACGCCTACAGTTTGACGGATACACTTGCAAGCAAAAATGAAAATCAACACAATATGTTAAAATACACCAGTGCATCCAGAGGCACGGTACGTCCCGATAGTCAATACATATTCCTATGGTTTGATAGCTATGTTACCCTTTGCAAATGAATTGTTAATGAAAATTATGACCAGATGGGTGTGCTTCCGATTCGATGGGTGTGCTAGGGTTTTGATGGAGATGCTTACCTCTAGGACACAGACGTGTACCCCGAAAAAATTACAACAATCATTGAAATGAAAATTTTCAATAGTTAAATAGGTTAATTTTTAGTCAAAGAAACATATTTCCAATTTAAACCCACAAAATATGCATGAACAATGATGATTTAGCTTACTTAAAAATGAAATCAAGTAAATAACATTTTTTTCCTAGAAAACATGAAAGTGAACTTAAAAAGCTTGAAAAAGGTTCCTAGAAGACAATGGTGATTGTCCCACCGTGCATGCCAAATGTGTACAATGAAAATTTTGTTAAAGATATGAACATTGGGTAAGAATCTCTAAATAAATCCCAAAATATTTTGAACAAATAATGTAATGAACATTAGATTAGAGATAAACAAGAGATACATATTTGCATGCATATAATAAATCTTGAAACAAACAATCAAATTCTAAAACATGACTATATTAGTTCTCTACTCCATGAAAGATATCTATAAATGAACCTATTAAATATATAACAATCAGTTATGTGTTCCTCAATCTCTCAAAATGTTAAGAATTGAAGCTCACCTTTAATGGCTTCTCCCAATTACCTAAAGCTTTGAAAGATTTAGCAAATACAAGTAAATAGCTCAAATATGAAATGAAATAACTCTAAAATGACTAAAGCATAACCTAAATCAGAAATGAGATGAGAGAGAGAGTTCTTATGGAAATGTGGGAGGGGTAATGTTCTATTTTTAGTTTTTGGTTTGGAGGAAAAGGTGTTTTGGATGCATGTGGGACTAAAAAGGAGTCAAAAAGGTGATTTTCGTAAAAGCATATTGGGAGGTATGAGTTGGATTTGGAAAGCCAAGTGGCTATTTTGAAAAGGTGAGATATTTTTTTATAAAGTCAATAAGAGGTTTAATTAACCTAAACAATGTTAATTAACGGGAAAATAAGCTTATAGAAGCTATTTAGAGAAGGATTTGCAAATTCAGGGGGTTTAGAAGATGTTAGAAAGGGTGTTTTACTAGCGTAGTGTATTAAATGAACACAAGACTGAGATAGTACATATGATCTTAGTAATAATATCATGTAGACCAAATTATGGGTTTCTACACTAAGAATATCCATGCACCGTTTACAAAGATACCTAAAAAATCCTACAAGCTTCACCTAATAATAGATTATCTATTATTAACTCTACTTATAATCCTATTATTAGCTTAAAATCTACATGAATATTCATCTTCCTCATGTTCCCAAAATATCCTTTGAGTATCCTCAAGTCTTCATGTCTTCATATACTTCATGCTAATCACTCCGTGTCTATTTTTAGCCCGACCCATACAAAACGGCTAAGTCCAAACTCTATCTTTCTTGGGTGCTAATCCTCAGGGTGAAACTCTATCAAACCTTCACACCTCTCTACACACCCCTTCATTTGTGAAATTATCCAATTCTCTCTTGATACTTATGCAATACTTCACCATACCAACACCTAGGTCGCTCACCTTGCACACACACAACTAGCTTGCAAAAGCACCCAAAACTATGCTTTTATAAGCTTCTCATGATTTTAAATTCAAACACAATATTTTTAACCTCATTTGGATTGACCCGACATCTAAGAAATATCCAAAATTTTAATTACAATAGTCATAAGTGACCCAAGTAGGTCATCCTAGCTAAAACCTCATTACATGTTCCAAAAATGGCTCAAAACCCCATGGGCACAAACATAAAAATGCCCTTACATCAAATCCATACATATTCATGACCCAAAACTCCTTACATATGATTAAAATATCATTTAACATTCATACATGGTCATAATTTTTCTCAACCAATCAAATTATTTCATTTAATGGGCCCAATACTCTTTGTATTTCTCAAAACTGTTGTTTCCTACACCCTTCAACACCCTAGAAACTTCATTATGACACCAAATCACTTCTACTCAACCAAACCATGCCATAATAAAAATTTATGGAATTTCTAGAACCTTTATAACACTTCTAAGCAAGTTATAAGCCTTTAATAAACAACTGCTCAAACCACAACCACTTTTGTCTTCACCAAATCAACCTTGCCAAAAAAGATGTTTCCAAATATTAGCTCATAACATTTATATGAAAATTTAAGACCTATAAATGGACTCATTGGATGAAAAATTAATCCCTATTCAAATTAAAGGTTATAGAAAAAATCAATTAATCCATCTCATTCTTCAAAAACTCAACACTTGCAGAAAACACATTCTATCCCGCACTTGCAAAAGACTTCTCGTATAAAGAATGACTTTGAAAACTCATAAAACACCTCATCATGAGAAAAAATTCATATTAATGGAAATATATATGAATAATATTTATAATCATTATTGAATAGAACACGTATAACACTTATCAAAAGGCATAAAGAAGATTCATGTAGAATAGCAGAGAGCACATTCAAAGGCATGGGAGGATCGGGAAGGAATCGCGTGCGGAGGATAGAGATAGATTCAAGACTTATCCATTTTCATGATTATGATCTATTTTTTGAAGATGGTGTGCGGAGCACATAAACTAGGAAAATACTTGCGTGACACACATCGACTATTTTTGGAAGAGTGGCTATGGAGCACTTTGCATGGATACGGGCTAAGAATAGAGTTGTTACTGCCAGTTAACTGGGAGAGGTCCATTGTTAGTATTCTTGCATGTGAGCCTATTATTGTAAAGGCACATGGCTATTCTTATCATGTGACCTATTTTGGGATTAGATAAGTGGTGAAGGGAAAGTCCCCACCCTTATAAGTATGTAATGAACTACGTAGTAAAAAAACATATATCTAAGAACTAGATTAATGTGAGAGTATGCTATCATAATCATATACACGCGTGAGCATATAATGCTATTATTGTAATAAGCTTCAGTATTCCTATGTTTTTATATAATTGAGTGTATTGGATGAATCTGAGTATCAATCCCGAGTTTAATTGGTTCTTTCATGCTTGACTTCATTATGGTTATCATTTAAGTCTCATATCCTTTAGATCTAGATTTGAACATGCACCGTAGAATGATATATTAATTATGGATCCGAATGCATTAAGTATTCATTATGCTGACATCCCTAAAAAAACCCTAAAGAGGGTCCTAGTACCTTTGCACGCTTTGGTGAGCGCTCAATCTAGGCCGAGTGATGTGCCAACTCGCCCGGGCTTTTACTCATAAATTCTAGATTGCATCACTGAATCTATTGTTAGGACCTCTTTTTCAATTGTTTTTAAGATGGTTCACAATGAAGACATACATATTAACCCTAGCAAGTGTTGAGGAGTGGATACACGAACTATAAGAAGAATACACATGGAGGTTCATCAACGAGTTTGAGTCCGACACACACATGTGGGTGGAGCATAATCTATATGAATGTTTGTACGAGAGCTTCTTCACTATTTTTCTGGTAGAACTATATGAGTGGTTGGTTACTTATGCATCTGAATAGAATTAGAGGTATCACACACTTGTTTGGATGCATGAAGAATTTCAGACCCTTTATGATGCTTTGATATAAATTGGACACGTGTTGTGGATACGTGGTTTTGTGATGTTTTGAACAAGTATATCTTACAATACTCAATTTCCACTTATTCATGCATAGAGGTAGCTGAATTCCAATTTTCAAAATATCCCAAGGGAACTTACCTACAAGGCATTCCAATCGCGATCAAAATTTTGATGGTAACCCTGAATTTGGAGAGAAAACCAATGGCTAACTAAACCACACCGTGCATGAGGGCAGGAGCATGTTTGGTGAATGATGGTAGACATAACAACAAAGAGGTAGATAGAAGAAAGGAAGATTAAGTATAATGAGGTACACGAGAGGGAGATAGAGAAGCATCAAGATGTTGTAGAGAAAATGGCGTTATGGAGAGAGATAGTTCGCGAAGGATTTGAAGTTCATGTAGAAGACATGGAACCCGAGCATTAGGAACTCCCCCATTTGGGAAATCATGATAGGGAACCCTCCTCGGCCTCACGAAGAAGCGTGTAAGCAGAAATGACCTAGGCCATAGGCATGCATCTAAATCCACCTGGCAACTTTTCCCTTGCACTTGGTCTTGCAATATATAGTACAACAAAAAGTCAATGAAGTTAATTCAGAAGTGGGATAACAAGAGTGAGTCATATAAAAATCACATTGATGGTAGCATAAACGTCTTTGTTGTTATATGGGAGTAATTTTTTGGGTGAATCATCCTCATAGAATTTAGGTGCATAGACTTTTAGACTCTCTTATGGGATTAGTAACACTTTGTATACTATCAGAGTGTAGTTTAGTACTACTGTTAGAAACAGGGAAGTAAATTTTCTAGTCCGATTCCAACTACAGGTATGGGATCAGGGGGTATAGGTGGCTCTAGTTCCAATGGATCTGGTGGTTTAAGTTCTAGAGGAAATACAAGAGGTTTTGGATTAGGTGGGAAGGGTCCACATGAACCTCAAAATATTTACATGGAGATGTCTCTTCATCTTCCAAAGTATAGGGGCATAGAATATGTTGTTGAACACATGTACATGTGTGAAATATGGTGGCACACAAAAGGAATCATGGCTTCATGGTGCAGGGCAAGTCAATTTGCTACTACGTTACAAGGGCATGCACATAGTTGGTATAGAAAGTTTGACCCTGATCAGACTTGCGTAGACTATGCAACTTTAAAATATGCTTTCCTTAAAGAGTTTCACATCCTTGAGTTTAAGCAGAGGGTCATAAGAGCACTTAAGGATATTAAGAAAGGAACTAATAAGAGTGTTAGAGAGTATGATGCTCATTTCAAAACATTGTTATCTAATCTTTCTTATGATATTCATGTAAGCCAACATGAATAATGGTTTTTTGGAGGTCTGATTACTCCATTTAGAAGGGTGCTATCACATAAAACATACATTGATCCCGTGAAGCACTTGAAGTAGCTTTATGCACTGAGGAAGTTGGAATTATAGACACTGGGGTGAGCCCATTTTTAGAGGAACATATCACAGCTATAACAAAGTAGTTGGAGAAGCTATCGAAAAATTCAGCACATGAGACACACACAGGATTTGGTGTAGAGATTGTGAAGTGGAAGGTCACGAAAGGATAGTTGTCCCCGTATATTTGTGCACTCATTTTTGTTAGGTTGTGAGATATTCCATTTAAACCATGATGCTAGCCTCTACCCATTACTTAGTAATGCATGATAAGGAAGAACGTTTCATGCTATTGTAAAATATGCAGTCCATGACTCATGACATGGAAGACTCATGGCTAATTTGTCGGATGCATTATGTTATAGATAGTATTGGTGTATGATAGATAGGAGTTTTAGATAACTCTAAAGGCAAGAATGAGAATCGGAATAGGATCACAATAAGGTGCACTATGATCGGAATGAAGGGGACTTTGAAGGAGGTCATGGTAGAGGTCGGGGATACCGTAGTGGATTCGAGAGAATGATGCGGTGGTTGTGGAAGAGGAAATTTCCCTCGTGAAACATGTTATACATGTGGATCTCTTGACCACTATAGGTGTGAATTTCCTTAGAATATTACATGTTCTTTCTATGGAAAGAATCATAGTTATTAGGAGTGCCTGGACTTGTATGATCATCTTAGCAAGAAACATAAACAAGAAAATAAAGGCATAGGGATAGTTAGGATACCTAAGTTAGAACTAGTATTTGAGGCATTGTAGGTAAATATCACTACCCACACTTTGAAGTGGCATACATCAAAGAAGCAATGCAATAGAGACCTACCATCACTAAGGAGGAGGTTATACATGCATAGTACCAAGATCCTACCCATCGGAAGGATTTTTATCAGAAACCATGGAGGTACTCAAAAATCTTTAGGGTGAAACATAGTATTTAAAGTAGCAATCATGGAAGATGGAGCAAAAGAAAGAATCAGAGATGGTCCAATATGATATGGATGATTTTAAAGAAGTGTGCAAGATGTTATGCTAGGAGTATATCATTCCATTATTAGGGAATTGGTTAAAAGTAAACATGCCATGCACAAGTATTGAGATTAGACAACAAATCCTACATGCGAATCTTCCCCTCATAGCTTAGATTATGACAAGGAAATCAATCAATGTTTTTGTTGATGGGTAACTTTTAAGTAATATATTGATTGATATAGGTGTGGAAGTCAATGTTCTTACTTTAGATGCATGGGTAAAAATGGGAAGACCTCCATTGCAGCCATCCTCTAATGTATTGTTCATGGCTAATTGGACTAAGGCCACTCCCATTGGATTTTTAAAAGATCCATCCATTACCATACAAGTAGCCAAGTTCATTGGATATTTTGAGGTTTTAGCATTGGTAGAGGTAGATAGTTTCCCAACTCTACTGGGGCATCCTTGGTGCTATGCCAATAATGTTGATCTTTGGTTCAACAAGGGTTATATCATATTTGAAAACAATGAGGAAAGAGTTATTATCCCTTTAACATATGGAGAATTTGTGTCCTATGTTGAGCCCTTGAGTGAAGAAGACCTGAATCGAATCTATGTATGTTTCATCCAGATCAAGAGGTGCTTGAGCCATCCAAATAAGGAATCATTCAGTGGGATCTGCATGCACACCTATCAACGACACTACGAGTTTTACTTGTGATAATTGGGCTCATATCACTTATGAGTTGGTGGGGTGTGAATTAAAGCATATATTTGCTAGGGATAACAGACCACATTATATCAAAAGAATTGGTAATAACTTATTACCTCATTACACCAGAGAAGGAGACCCTATGGTGTTCCTGTAAGGCCATGGAGGGATAGTGGATAGACAAGTTGGAGAGAAGGAATATGCTAGAATATACCCTATATAGGACATAAGTGCGCTGGTGGGTGGTCCACAAGGATAATCTTGTGAGATGGAATGAAATTAGGATTACTCTTGCTACTAGGTTCTTCAGGAGAAATGCACCTACTCAAATATGTACTTATCATGGTAATCAACCTATTCAACACTACGTTCAATAGTGTGAGAGAATCTGGATAGAGGAGTAGGCAGCTTTACCACCTTTTCTTTGTGTGCAAAAATTTTATTCCAACACGCGTGCTTGGTATGTATATGTAGAAATCCATAAAGAGACTAGAAATTGACAGGGATTTAATCACTGAATGACCCATAAATTTGACTTCTTTTCTACCAAGCCTCTGGTATAAGAAGCATTAAAGGTTATAATGTGCTTAACTATGGGGGATAGTGCCAAGGTGGAGGAAATCACTCAAGAGCACATTTTGTTAAAGAAAATGAGACAGATGCCAGACTACTTAAACACGCTTGCCTTAAGAAAGAAAAAGGAAAAATGGTCTACTTGGTGGATGATGAAGACGTAGAAAATCTATATGTAGACCATTCAACAGGTAGGCGTGAGGTGTTGGAAATTGTAGATAAGACCATGCACGCATATCATGAACCTATGAAGATAAAGAAAGTGAATATTGGATCAAATGTTGAGCCTAAGGAGGCCATAATTGGAGACTATTGGTCAGAATTTGAAGTGGCAAAAATCATAGAGTTATTATGGGATTATCAGGACTTATTCCCTTAGGGGTACCATGAACTTAAAGGCATGCATGAATCATTAGGGGAGATGAAGATAAAGATTAAAGAGGGTGTGCATCCAGTTAGAAAGAGACCCTACAAGATGAACCCCAACTTGTGCAAAAAGGTCAAAGAAGATATTGACAAAATGTTGAAGTATGGAATCATCAAACCCTTGGATGAGTCAGAATGGGTTAGTCCAATGGTAATCAATATCAAGGAGGATGGTCGATTAGGATTTTTGTGGACTATATGAAGCTAAATGTTGGAGCTCTTCATTCAACTATTCAAACTTGTCTCTAGACCTCACATGGAACACATGTAGAGAAAAAATTATACTTTGAGAAGATGAATGAATGAAAATGGTGCTTCATAATTCATGGACACAAAGTTATACTTAATGATTTCTTCAAGAGACATGAAACTTCATGATATGTAGTACAAACATAAAAGAACATCACTGACCATAGCTATATGTTCATCTAGACCCAATGTGATCACAAAAAAATTGATTACCCACCTTAAGTAGATTCATAAATAAATTCAAACATGACACACAACTGACCTTATACTCATGATGTAACACTTATTTCTTACATGAATATAAGAAATCCTTATAGAAAAACAATAGTTATCACTTTTCTTGGAGCTGATGTATAATTTTTCTTTCTCCCTAACACACTTTCTTAGATCATTCAAGATTTATTAGGAGCTGAGATTTCCCCCAACATACTTCCCAAGTACTCAAATGTAGGATTTGGAATAGGTTTTGTGAGTATATCAACTACTTCCTCCTTTGTAGACACATACTCCAACTTGATGCATCCTTTTCTCACAATGTATCTTAGGTAGTGATACTTAATAGGAATGTGATTTGTATTAGAATGTAAAACTAGATTATTAGATACATTAATTACACTAGTGTTATCACACAATATATTTGTAGCTCCATCATTGTTGATCTTGTAATCCTCCTAGGTCTGCCTCATCCACACAACTTGAGAGCAAAAATGAGCAACAACAACATGTTGAGAGTGCTACAAGAGATTTTTTTACTTGACCATGAGACAAGGCATTCTCTAAAAAAATATACACCACCAATATTACTCTTCCTATCATCCATGAAACATGCCCAATCAACATCAGAATAAGCCCTCAATTCAAATTTTCACTTCTTGGATACCAAAAACCAAAATAAGTAGTTCCTTTAAGGTATCTAATTTTTTTACTACTTGTAGATGTGAATATTTAAGATCCTCTTGAAATATTCCAACCAAAATTACAACTTGCAAAATTTCAGGTATTGAAGAAGTCACATAAATTAGGATTCCAACCATATACCTATATTCAGATTGATTTACCTTAGGAGTATAATCTTCCTTGTAAAGTTTTCATCCTGTAACCATAGGGGTACCAATAGGTATACAATCATCCATTTGAAACTTATTAAACACTTCCTTGATATAACCAGATTGAGAGATGAATATTCCTTTGTCATATTGACTTACTTGAATTCTAAAAAAGAAGGAGATATCTCCTAACATAGACATCTCAAACTCTTTCTTCATAGCTTCAGATACTTTTTGAGTCATGTGATCACTACCTCCACCAAATATGATATCATCCACATAGAATAGAATAATCAATAGATGATCTCCTTCACTCTTGATATACAAGTTACTATCAGCTACACCTCTCTTGAAACCTTGCTCAATCAAGTATTTATCAAGTCTCTCATACTAAGATCTAAAATCTTATTTCAAGCCATAGAGAGCCTTTTTCAATTAACACACACAATCATCAAGTTACTCCATATAAAATTCTTCATTAAGATATCCATTTAATAATGTATATTTTACATCCATTTGATAAAATTTAAACCCTTTGAAACCTATTTATGCTAAGAAAAATATGATTTCCTCCATTCTATCTATAGGTGCAAATGTTTCATCAAAGTCAATTTCACAACTTGAGAATATCCATTACAAACTAATATTTCTTTATTTCTTATGAATTATCCATTATCATTTAGTTTGTTTCTAAACACCCATTTAAATCCAATTACATTCTTACCTTTTGGTCTAGGTACAAGTTCCCAAGTTTTTTCTTTTCAATCTGATCTAGCTCTTCATTCATACCCTTAACCCAATACTCATATTTGCTAGCTTCTACTATATTATTAGGTTCAATTTTTGAAAGATAAGCCAGGTTCTCTTGATTTTAAGACTTACAAATTTCCTTCTTGTAGTAACACCAACCTCTTTCTTCCCCAAAATCTGATTTTCGGGATGATCACTCACAACTTGTCTAGAAGGAGCCTTTGTATCTTTCCTTTCTTCCTCATCATCCTCTTCTAGGTTTTATTGAAAAAAATCATCCTATTATTCCTTAGAATTTTCCTCATGAAGTGTTTCACAATCCTTAGAAAGATATCTAATAGGATAATATTCATGAAAAATTACACTAGCACTTTCAACAATAGATTTCAATCTCTTGTTATAACAAATGTAGGTTGTACTTCTTGATGAATAACCAAAAATATACCTTCATCATATCTGGAATCAAACTTACCAAGATTGTATTCAATCCTTTTGATGAAGCATCTACATCCAAAGACTCTAAAATTATCCACATTGGCTGGTCTTCCTTTCCATAGCTCATAAAGAGTCTTGTCACTATTCACCCTTAGCTGACACTTGTTAAGAATATAAACAACAGTAAAAATTTATTCTTTCCAATAACCATAAGATAATTTAGACTCATTAAGAATGGTCCTTTCCATCTCTTGAATAGTTATATTCTTTCTTTCAACCACTCCATTTTGTTGAGGAGTTCTAGAAACTGAAAATTGCCTCTTAATGCCATGAACACTACAAAAATCATCAAATGAATCAGACCAAAATTATCCTCCATTATCAGATCTTATACATTTTTTTATTCCATTTTTAAATTCTCAATAAGAGCCTTAAAGGATTTAAAAACATCTAATGCATCATATTTTTTTCTCAAGCATGCAACCCAAGTGTATCTAGTGAAATCATCAATAAGAAGCATAAAGTAGTAATCACCTAAAGTAATTTCAGTCCTCATAGGTACAAATATATCAGTATGAATCAGATGAAGTGGACTTGTGGTAGAATCATGTTCATTTGTCTTGAATATTATTCTAGTTTTCTTCCCATGAAAACATGCCTTGCACAATGTATCTTCTAGTTTTTTGAGTTTAGGCATGTTCCTTACATAATTTTTAGAGCTGATTTTGACAAGATTATCAAAGTTCACATGTCCTAACCTCCTATGACATAACAAACAATCATCCATCTTTCTCATAATACATTTATCTTCATTAACTTCCTTAATAATAAACATGTTAATATTAGTTTTTTTCCTTACCAACAAGCTTACTTGATTCTCCTTTCCTTATCTTGAAACCTTTCACATAAAAGGTAAGAACATACCCTTTCTTAACCATTTGAATCACACTAAGAAGATTATGTTTTAAGCCTTCAACATATAAGACATCCTTGGTGATAGTTTACCCATTGTCCAAGCTCAAAGCACCTCTTCCTAGGATATTTAGAGTAGAATTGTCTCCAAATCTCACAGACCCTGAAGCATGTTTCTTTAGAGTCATGAGATTACTCTTTTCACTTATCATATGAGAAGAATAACCATTTTCAATGTACAAAATCAATTTTTCATCTTGACTATGAAAGGTAGTTTGAGAAATACCACATTCTTCATTTTTTTTCAAAAAGGATGAGAAAATACCATGGATGTCATACCATATATCAAATCATAATGACTTCAAATAGGCCCTCATTCTGATTAATGGAAACATACCAAATTTCTCTTTAGTGTACTCCATAATTGTGATTTAGAAGATCTCCTTTTAAGTGATTAAAATTCTCCAAAAGGACCTACTATTATACAAATTGTTAGAAGAAAAATGGACAGAAGGGGGGTGAATTAGTCCTTACAATAATTTAAATTTATATTTCATATCAGATTACACAACTCAACCATTTAACCAACCATTAATGTGTGCATACAAAAAATAATCATATGTCCAAGAACCATAAACATAGTATAAAAAAATACACAAGATATAAGTGGGAACATATATAGGGTAAGAAAACCCACTAAAACACAATATTATATTGATTATTTTCAATATTTAGTGAGGCAACAACCCCAGAAGGAGCACCAACCCTACAAGGAACACCAACCCCTAACTTTGTGAAGCACTAACTCCACAAGGAGGCTACAAACCCCCAAGATGATCAAGTACCAACACAACCAACTTATGAATATTTTATCTCTTATTTGTTTTTGCCACTACTGACGTAGACCAAGTATTCATCTCACACTTCTTCAATCAAACCCTAGGTGACCAATCTTCACAGACCAAGCTCTTCCTTCACTTCTCAAACGTTAAAACACTTACACACATGATTTCTGATATTCATAAACCTAAAACACACTTTATTAAACCTAAATTAATGCTACCAAAATAAAAAATCAATCACACCTAGGTCGATCACCTTGCACACACACAACTATCTTGTAAAAACACCCAAAACTATGCCTTTATAAGTTTCTCACAATTTCAAATTAAAATAAAATATTTTACCCTACTTTTTCTTGACCTAAGGAAACATACCAAATTTTAAATACAATAGTCATAATTTTCCCAAGTAGTTCGACCTATCTAAAAACCTCATTACATGTTCCAAAAATGACTCAAAACCCCATGGGCACAAGATAGAAATGCCCTTACATCAAATACATACATAGTCATGACCCATAAATACTAAAACATGACTAAAATATAATTTAACATTCATAAATTGTCTTATTTTTTCTCAACCAATCAAATTATTTCATTTATCGGGCCCAAGTGCTATTTGTATTTCTCAAAATTGTTGTTTCCTATACCCTTCAAAGACCCACAACTGTAAAATTCATTATGCCACCAAATAATTTATGCTAAAATAAAACATACCATGTGATAACTTGATGGAATTTATAGAACCTGTATAACACTTCTAAGAAATTTATAATCATTGAATCAACCACCTTCTCAAACCACAACCATTTTTGTCTTCACTAAATCAACCTCGCCAAAAAATGTTTCCAAAGATTAGCTCATAAATACTTTTATATGAACATTAAATACCTATAAATGGACTAATTTGATTAAAAATCAATCCCTATTCATATAAAAAGTGATATAAATCATCACTTAATCCATATCATGCTTCAATAAAATCAAAACTTGCAAAAGAAAACACATTCTCGTCTGTAATGGAAAAACCCTTCTTGTCCAAAGAATGACCTAGAAACCTCCTAAATAAACCTAATAATGAGAAAAAAATCATATCAATGGAAATATATCTGAATCCTATTTCCAACACATTTTGAATCATCTCAAAACTCCACCTTTAGCTCTAGATATGACCATTTTACTAAGCACTACTTTTTAAGGCCTCAAAACTGCCCTTTGACCAGTCAACCTAAATGGACCTCATTTGACCATGTACCTGCATGAAAATTTCCTAAAACCTCCATTTACATCAAGATAAACTCACATAAATTCCATAACATCAATTTAGAACATACCTCTTTTGGACAACCTTGTCCCAAAACCTTCTTCTTCAGAAACTAACCTATTTGAGTGGGTCCTACTCATCATCATGACAAAAACCATAATTTTATGGAAATATAAGAGATTAATATGCATCATAAAATCATAAATTTTTATTAACAAATAAAAATTGGGTCACTATACCTCTCTTTCTGCAAATTACTCCTAGCTAGGGTTTAACTAGGGTTTTAAACCACTTTATCTTCTTAACATTTGTTCATAAAAAAGAAAATGAAATGACCTAATTATTTTTGTGAAACATTATATATTAACCATAGAAACATCCCTGAAATCAACAAGGTCCCATGAAAAGCACACACTTCAAGGTGAGCATCAGAAGTACCAACTTGAGCTGGAAAAACACTTGTTCTTGACCTTGTCTCACATAAACTACCATATCTTGCAAAATTCACATCCTAGAAACCTAAAAGTTTTCTCAAAGCACCATGAAACATAAAAATAACATATCAAATCATCATAATGTCAACACCATACCTAAAACTCTCCATACACTAAGACTTTCATAGCAACTCCTTAAGGATTCTCATTGTAGAAGCTAGGGTCAACTGAAAGAATGATATAACTCATCATAAAATAACTAGAAATGACACAAACATGCCTGGTACACCATTATATACTTGAATAAATGCATCCATGAGCTCATGTAGCTCCAAAACTCAATCTCATACCTTTAACTAACCATGCCTACTCCAAATGAGGACATGCAACATAGAAAATACCTATATTTACACCATGCCACTATTGTGAGTCCCTAAAAACTCTCCAAAATTTCTATCCATCATGTCAAAATTCTTCTCAAGAAAAAAACAAGCTCGACTTCCATGTAGTATCACCTAGGCACCTGAATAGGCTTACAAGAGCAAGGAATCCTTACTGAATCTCACTACATCACCACAAACATATCTGAACTAGTATGCCAACATCATATAAATAATTACAAACATAATAAATCATCCAATTTTTAATTAATGTGGTTTTACATCAATGAAAACACATAATAAGACCTCATGCCAACACTTGGCGTGAGGAGGTTCAATGTTTTCTTATAACGGATTAGAGGACATGGCCCACATGTCTCCAAAAATTCATGTAGGGATGGAAATATAGAATTGCCTTGTTTAAAGGATAGAGACACCTTCTCTCAAAGGGTATAATATCTCACATTACAAGAATGAGAATGTAGTGCAATTTGTTTTTCAAAAATAAGTGCAATAGGGTGGAGAAGGAAGTTATCTTCCTACGTGAAGGTGAGAAATTGAAAAAGGTTCTCGAGAGGTTTCCATAGAGCCTCATTACTAATTCCTTTCGATAAAGTCACCAAGTTGGTTATCAACTACCTGACTATAGAGGGAAGACTTCACATGATTAATACCTTTCACTTCGTCTTCCTCAATCATTTTATAAGAAATGTTGTGGTAAGCCTTCCTTTTTATATCCTATTATCACTTGAAAAATCCATTAAGGAGGCGTAGTGTGGTAGGAGATATTATCCTTTGCACTAAGATGTTGTTGGACCCTAAAATATTGGCTAAGTACCAAGAGATGTCTGCACCTAGGATCAGTGGATAAAAGGGCACTATGGGAGAAGTGCACAGAAAAAGGGGTTTAATAAGGGTTTAAGTGAAACCAAGGCATGTGTGGGAGGTAGAAAAAGGGTTTAAATGACTTAGCCATATTTGGCATCATGGAGTCACTTGAGAAAAAATGTGAGGACTTGACTAGGCATGATAAGTGGATAAGGTGTCATCCTGGAACCTTGGAGGTCAAGGAAAGGATATTCCATGCGGGACTATTCCCAGAGACATCATTACAGTTAGTGGAAGGTTTGTAAAGAGGATAAGAATTCGCCAATGGAGGACCACATCAACACTTGACATGTAATTTTCTCAAGAGAGAAGTCATGACGGTGGTCGATGATCCTATTTAAAGAGGTGCTTGGGACATGAACATCGATACAGGATAATGCAAAGATACGAGAGAGAGTGAAAGAGGGAGCAAAGAAAGAGATGGAGAGTAACAAAGTGTTGCAGAAATGCTAAGGGTTTAGATTTCATGGTGCTAGGGTTTAGATTACTTAGTGCCAGAGGGTTTTAAGGGATACCATTAAGCATATGTATGGGTACTAGGATCTGTAATAAGGGATATAATGGGGAAAATTATAGTGAGGATATATGATCGAGATAGGTTTGCATGAGTTGAGTATTTCTCATTTATACATACGGGTGCGAGATAACCCTTTTGAATGTAACATGGCTACCATAATTCTGTTAAATACATATACATAGATATATTATGTACAACTTTCTAATGGGTGTAAACTCTTATGTTATTTGGCTTATCATGATTTAGATTTAGTTTATTGTAATTCTTACAATGATTATTTAGCTTATGTGATGCATCAATGTGTAGATAAATTAGTTATATCTTCTACCTTTTGAGTAGATGCTTGTACTTTGGTTATGCAAATAATCCTCCATTAAATGAAAAAAATCTATCATGAACCTCACATAGAGGGGTTTGGCCTGCCCGTGCCTCGGGTAAGCACCCAACGTATGCTGGATGATAGGACGACACACTTGAGGTTATAAATAAGTATTGAGGGTAAAATAATGACTACTTATTGGTTCCATTTTCGGGACCTATTTTGAAGATATTGTGAGAGAAATGTGTGATGATAGAGTGCTTGACATTGGATAGTGTTGAAGCATGGCTTAAAAACATGGAGGATGATTTTTCTAAAAGGTTCGATAATGGATTTGAGTTTGATGCACGAAATGGGTGTAGGAAAACTCGTATCATAAACTCTATGAGTCATTCTTCTATTATTTCCCAATAGATTTATATGAATGGCTATCAAAGATATGCATCAAGGATGAGTTGGTATTATAGACCTCATGTTTGGACCCACGAAGAATATCAACAGCTTACATGACCTTGATCCGACATTGGCCCGTGTTGTTGATCACGATGGAGTAGAGTACTAACTAGTTAACTAGTTATACCTTGGAATATACTATTTATATGTATTCTTGCATGGAGATTGATGATTTTGAGTTCTTGAGGGAGTCTAAAGGATCGTTCTTTCTTATTATTCTATAAGCTATCAAGATCCTGGTCATTACTTTGAGTTTTGAAGACTTTTTGATGGTTGGCTAAATTCCTGCTAGGCACATGGTGTAGAAGGCGCGTGGTAGAAGGATGGAGGACCTTGCATTAGAAATTGAGAGAGAGATGAAGAAGTTAAAGTATAATGAAGCTCAGGAGATGGAGTTGTCAAGACAACATGAAGTTACTGAGGAGTGATGGATTTATGGAGGTAGAATATGTGGGAATTATTTGAGGTACACATGGAGGACATGGCACCCGAGATTTCGAGCTACCTCATATTAAAAGCGTGGAAGAGAAACCTCCTCGGCTTCTAGATAGATCTTGTTATATTAATAAAGGAGAAGAGCTATAGGAGCGCATCTTAACCCACATAGCGACTAAACCCTTGCACTTAGTTTTCTAGTTCCTAAGATAAGTGTTGATGATAAAGTTGGTATCGTATTTGTAGTCGAGTGACTCCTAAGAGGTAAAATTTTTCATTTGGTACATCTATGGCTACGTAATTGTTTCCTTTGTTTGGGGGTATTTTGTCCGGAAAACATTTGGACAAGTTTTGGAATCACAAGGTTTGATTATCATGTCTAGGAGTGGCACAGAAACACATTTGGCGGTGGTTCGGTATCACGAATGTTAGTGCATAGTTTAACTCAATGAAGGATTCAAAGGGTGTAACTATGTTAGGCCCATTGCCTAGAATAGGAGGAGGATCTCGGTGAATCTAGAGGCATTGGCACTAGTGGATCTAGTGTGTCTAGTAGTAGAGGTAGGATAAGAGGGAATCAAGGTCTCGGATCTAGTGGACAAGGTCCACAACACCATCAAAATGTGTTTTATGAAATGTCACTCCACTTACCTCATTACAAGGGCATTGAGGATGCCGTGAAACATGTAAACAAGTGCAAGTTACTATGGCGCGTGAAGGGGATCAATGCACCGGAGTGCAAGGCTAGTAATTTTGTAACTACAATGCAAGGATGTGCACATAGTAGGTATAAGAAGTATAAAACTCACAAGATAGTGGTGGATTACATTGGGATGTGTAATTCATATTTGGTGGAGTTCCACATACCTGATTTTGAACAGAAAAGAATCAATGCGTTGAAGGATATTCCATAAGGAATGACAGAGAGTTGGTGAGAGTATGATGTGTGTTTCAAGACTCTCCTATCTAAGTTATCTTATAGAATTCATCCTTCACAAAGATGCTTAGTGGTCATTGGAGGACCGATCACCCCATTTAAGAGGGTGCTTTCATAGAAGATTTTTAAAAATCCGTGTGAGGCCTTGAAGGATTCCTTGCACACCGAGGAAGTAGGAAGTGTTAATATAGGAGTTAGTCCATTCCTAGAAGCCCAAATTACTAAAATGGCAAAGTAGGTAGAGAAATTATCTATGAACTCGACTCATGATACTCGTAGCAGTTATGGTGTATAGATTTTGTGGTAGAAGGGAATATGAAGGATAGTTTTCCATAGAGATTGGTACACGTGATGACGATGGAATGTGATATTTTCCACGAGAGATTGTGATGCAAGTAGCCGCATGTCTGCTACTCAGTAGTGTGCGATCCATAATAATGTGTCTTGTTATTGAAAATTTTCACCTCTACTACTCATGACACTAACGATTGTAGATTGATTGACCAAATACATGATGCCATTAATACTAGTGTGTTTGAGAATAGTGTTGCAAATATCTCCAAGGATGATGGTTGTTGTTATGAATAATGTGCAGATGGAGGAGGTCAAGGAAGAGGATTTCACGTAGGATTTAGAGTTTGTGGCAACCATAGAGGTGGAAGAAGTGAGTTCCCATGTGGAACTTGTGACAACTATGGGTCTACGGAAAACTATAAGCACGAATTCCCCGATTTACTATAATGTTCTTGGTGTGGAAATAAGCACAAGTATGAGGAGTTCCTAGAATTATTTGAACACATGAGCCAAAAGTAGTAGAAGGATAAGGGCGCTAGGATGGTGATCATAAAGCATGCTGATCAACAATGCATGCCTATAATGGCACATGAGTCAGGGTTAGAACCTTTATTGGTGACAACATGAGATAAGGTTACGCGTGCCGGGAAATACTAAAGTAGAGACCACATATTATAAGAGAAGAATGGGTATGTTGGAAGTATCTGGACCCTATGCATCAAAATGAATTCTATCAAGAGACCATGGACGTAATCAAGATTCTTCTATCTAAAAGAGAAATTGAGGAAGTTGGAGTAGAAGAAAAGTGCTGAGATTCCTCATTCAGACATAGATGATGTTAGAGAGGTGTGTAAGATGTTGTGCTAAGAGAATATCATTCCTCTATTAGGAGAATGGTTGAGAGATAAGATACCAAGTGTTGGAGGAGAGTGTGAGAGGAAGGTTTTGCATGCTAACCTTCCTCCTCATAGCCTTGACTATGATAAAGAGATTACCTTAAATGTAGTTATTGATGGATGGATCCTAAGTAATATTCTAATTTACATGAGTGCGGAAGTTAATGTTCTCACCCTAGACGCATGGAATCAAATGGGAAGGCCACCATTATATCCATCCTCAAATGTGTTGTATATGGCTAATAAGAAAAAGTCAATGCCCATTGGTGTTTTAAAGGATGTTGCTATCACTATCCAAGGGGAAAAAGTTATTGGAGACTTCAAATTCTTATTGCTTGTTGGGACAGAAAACTTTCTAGTGTTACTTGGGTGCTCCTGGTGCTATAAGAACAATGTTGACTTATGTTTCAATAAGGGGTATATAATATTTGAGAAAAAATAGGTATGCGTTATCATTCCTTTGACGGATGGGAAGTTAGTACCTATACTAAGCCTTTAGGAGAAGAGGAACTAGAAAAATTTATGTGCACACTATCCAGACCACAAGTTGTGTAACCAACAAAATAAGATGTTATTCAAGTGGGGAGAATCTCAATCTATAAGTTATACAATTAGTGTGGCATGTGATAATTGGGCACACAGGACATGAGTTAGTCGGAAGGAAATTAAGAGGCTTTGTGACAAGAGTAACAAAGGCATGCTCAATTAGGCGCCTGGGAGGAAAATAGTTTCTAAGTTACAATGGGGGAGCTAACCCTGATGTTTTCCTATGAGAAATGGAGACCCAAAGTGGGAGATGTGAGATTGAACACTTTGGTGGGCAACCCATCATGATAACCTTCTAGAGTGGGGTAAGGTGAGAATCATGTTCTCTGTTATATTTGTCTGAAGTAATGCATCTACTAATATACAAGATTATCATGGGAAGGAACCTACCTTGTTTCACATATAAGCATGTGAGAAGTCCTCGATGGAAGGTACAAGAATTTCCACCTTCTCTATGGGTGCATAAGCTTTACTCCACCTAACAAGGTTACACACGTGCATGGTTCATTAACTTAGAGATGCACCATCGACAAGAAACTGGCATGATTTGACGGCTGATATCCTTCAATATTTTAAATATCGAAGTACTAAGCCATTGGTGGATGAGGTGATACAGGTTTTCAAACTCCTAACTATGGGAGATAGTTCCATGGAAGAGGATAGAATACTGAAATTATTGGGTGAGATTGTCTTAGAAGCGTGATTTGATGAGGAAGAATCAGAGGAGATACAACTTGAGCATGCATGCATGGAAAAGAGAAAGGAAAGTTGGTCTATGTGATCGATGGTGAAGAAGTGGAAAACTTAAATGTTAACCATACTATTGGTACGTGCAAGGTTATGGATAGCATTTATGAGCAAGCGCATGCCTACCATGAACCCCTTAAAACAAGGAATGTTAACATTGGTTTAGAGGCGAAACCTAAGGAGGCTACTATCAGATATTACTGGATAGAAAAGGAGGTTTCAAAGATCATCAATCATTGCACAAATTTAGGATTTGTTTCCACGTGGGTACCATGAGCTTAAAGGAGTTCACCACTCCTTGGGAGAAATGAATATCAAGTTAAAGGAAGGTGCACACCCAATTTGGAAGATACCTTATCGAATGAATCTAAATCTACGCGTCAAATTCAAGGAAGAGATTGACAAGATGATCAAATCAGGCATCATCAAGGCTATTAAAGAATCGAAATGGATAAGTATGATGGTCATCAACATTAAGAAGGATGGAAGGATAAGAATTTACATTGATTACCAATATTTGACCCTTTTCTAACCCCCTTCATTGAGGAGATCTTGGAAGGAGTAGATGGGCACGAGATCTATCATCCCATAGATGGATTCTTACGATATCATCAAGGTTAGAATTACAAAGGAGGACCAAGAAAAGACAACTTTCACCACTGAATGGGGAAGTTTTTCCTACACAACCATGCCTTTTAGATTTAAGAATGCACCTGCTGTGTTTTCACGCATTGTGGTTTAGGTGTTTCAGGAATTCATCCACAAGTTTCTTCAAGTCTACCTGGATGACTAGACAATATATGAATTAGTGAGGGACCATTGTGAAAATTTGCATGGCTGATGTTTAAAAGATGTTGGAAGTTGAGGATATCCTCAACATTAAGAAATATGTTTCCACTACTCCATTTGGCACCTTGTTGGGACATATCATATATAAGGATGGCTTGTTGGTGGATCCTACCAAAGTTTCCATTATTGTGATATTTGGGGAACATACTAGCTAGAGCATGGTGCACATGGTATTCCTAAAAATTTATTAAGGGATATGATAAGATCACTGTGCCTTTGGAAAAGTTGCTGAAGCACAAAAGTACATTTCATTAGGTAGAGGCACAATAGATTCCATTTGACACATTAAAAAAAGGCTTATCACCACGCCCATATTATTTCCCTCTTAGGATAGGCCATTCCATGTACATGTTGATGCTTCAGGGATGACAATTTGAGCAATCTTAGAAAAACCTGGAGAAGGAATTTTTGACCAACCCTTGTGATTTTCTATTAGAAAGCTAACCCTAGTAGAAAAAAACTATACTACTACTAAGCACGAGACATTTTCAATGATCTATGCAATGTAAAAATTAAGGCGATTCATGGCAACACCATTTATATTCTACACGCACCATATGACATTGAAGTACTTGGTAAACAAGTCTATTCTATAAGGGTGCATATGCATGTAGGTCCTACTATTTAAATAATTTGAGTTTATGGTTTTTATAAAAGCTCAAGCTAGAGTAATTTGGGGCTTGACCATTTATCAAGGATAGAATCAATGGAGGATGTGTGGAGCAACTTTGTGGATACAATGCTAGATGCACAACTATTTATATTGCAGTGTGTGCCCCCTCCGACTTTGAAGATATTGCTATGTTTCTCAAAAATGGTGTGGCACCGAGGAATGAATAATTTAGAAAGGAAGTAGTTAGCCATATGCATCACACCCTACATGCTAATTAGTGGAGATTTATATAAGCTAGGCCATGATGAGGTTTTACACAGTGCATCTTAGAGTATGAGCACATTGCAATCATGGAGGAAGCACATGGTGGAATTACAAGAGGGCACTATGCAGGGAATACAACCACATGCAAGATCCTTCTAGTAGGCTTTTGGTGGGAAATGGTTTACAAATATTGTATCAAGTATTGCAAGGCCTGTGACCATTTCCAATGCCTTGGTAAACTAGGGAAAAGAGATGAAATGCCATTAATACCAATTTCTAGTGCAAAACCATTTGAGAAGTGGGAAATTAACTTTGTAGGCCCTATTTCCCCATCTGTGTGAAGGAAATGTTTGTGCTATATCATTACATGCATAGATTACCTTACAAGGTGGGCAGAAGTGGCACCTACAAGGGATTACACAATGACAACAACAACTAGGTTCTTGTGGGAAAATATAATTAGCAGATATGGATGCCCGCTAAGCTTAACAAGTGATAGGGGTACCCATTTATTAAATGAGATAGTTATAATATTATTGGAAAAATTCATGGTGGCCCATCACAAGATTACCCCTTATCACCCACAAGCTAATGGGACTATTGAAGCATTTATCAAAATTTTAAATCACACATTAACCAAGATTTGTGATGTGGGAAAAAACTATTGGGATGATAAAGTTTTTTTGTGTTATGGTCATATCAAACTACTTATAAGAAACTGAATAAGGCCACACCTTTTCAATTGGTGTTTTGTGCAAAAGTTGTGATACCTATTGAATTCATGTTACCATCACTACGTATAGTGCGTGCAGGAGGGTTAGATGATGAACAAGCACTTGAGGAGAGGATTGATAAGTTTATGCAATTAGATGAGAGGTGGCCTATTTCTCACTAGAGTCGAAAATAGAAACAACCAGGTAGAAGGCATAAAAAGATAGACACATCAAGAATAAGCAGTTTGAGGATGGGAAGATGGTTCTATTGTATGATTCCAAGTTTATTTGCCATCCTGGGAAATTCAAATTACATTGATGGGCCCATACATTATATACTATATAATTGATTCAGAACTTGTCGCTTATAAGCGTTGGATGGAACAAAGTTTCCGGGCCATTTCAATGGGAGTATGTTGAAGCCCTACTATAAATAAGTCTTCTTTGTGTTTTTAAATAAGGCAATATTTCCAATTAGCCTAGGATTTTCTTTAATGCAGTTTCCTTTCTTTGTGTTTCCCTTATTTTTTTCTTTTTGTTTTTGCGTGTTTGTGTGTTGGTAGCCACTTATTATTTTCAAAAGTAATTCTTTATAGAGGATCGGACATCCATTTTTGTGTGGGGTGGAGTGATGTGATAAGTGTTGGGAGCTATGGTTGAGGATGGCACTGGTTAAAAATAAAAAACATGTGGATTGGAAGATCGGATGTGTAAAAGGTGAACGTAAGGGAAGGATGGTGTGAAAAGGATAAGATAAACCATTTATAAGGGTAAAAAGTGTAGGAGAAATAGGAGATAGGTAGCGGAAAGAACTTGGTCCAAGACATAGAGGAAGAATTGACTTCAGTGTGGGAGAAAGCGTGAAGAATTCTATGGTCAAGGTAGTTGTGCGCTAGAAGGTTGTGGAAGTTTTCATGTAGGATTGAGCATAGAGGAAAAGTGCTGAAGGTTGGCATTGGAAAAAGCCTTCTTTATTACAAAAGTACATTAGTAGGTGGCATGGAATTTATTGCAGAGAAAAGAAAAATTTATAAATAAAATATCGAGGGTGTGTTATTTTATACCTTATGTTTTAAGTTATCAAAGATCTCTTATGAACTAGGGCATCCTTGCAAAGAAATTTTGAGAAGAGTTGTGAAGATTTACATGTATAACTAGTTTGATCAGCAAACCAGAGTGGAAAGAAGTACACAGGCATAAGCGGAGAAGGTTGTGTGGAAGAATCCTGTGGGTGTTATGTTGTCTTATGGAAAAAGGGTTTTCCAAGTTAGGGTTACATAGCTAGGGCACGGGGTTTGAAGGAATTTTCACAAAGGAGTGGAGCCAAAAAGTTGAGTAGAGCCAGGACCAAGAGAGAGGAAGAAGTTTTAAGGACCCGAAAAGGAATGGAATTAAGGAAAGTAGAAAATTTTTCACCGAAGAAGGGAAAGGGAAAGGGAAAACAAGCCATTTCTACCAGTTTCAATGAAGAATGGTATGCAGAAATGTAGTACCCAGACGATATATTAATTGGTAAAGAATGGGTCTTTCATGTCGGGAGATGGCCATCAATGATTATAACCATCAAATGAGCACCACAGACAATGGAATGACACTAGAAATAGTTTTCCCTATAGAGAAGAGGACACTAGATGGAATGCTCATCTATGATGACGAGGTAAAGGTAAAAATGGAGAAGGATGGGTTGTTGCAACTCTACAAGTTTCCATATTTTGGTAAGCTTGAGTGATTATACCAACTGCTCATGTCACACGTGCATGAATACCACTTCTATTTCATAGGTCAGAGGATGTGCATAACCCCATCTAATTTCTAAGTTCACCAGCCTTATATATGAAGGAAATTCACTGGATGATGATTTAGTAGACAAGGAATCCATTAAGAAGACCGTTGAGGCTTATGAATATAAGAAGGGTTCGCGCTACTTCGACATTTCTGTAATTACTAACCCAATGATGATGATGGATGCACACTTGGTTACAATGTTGAATGGGTAAGATAGATAGAAATAGATCAACAAGTTCTAGTTGAATGTGTGCCACAAAATCTCAAAGGGAACCATATATAACCTCTTATCTTTCATTGTAGAGGAGATCATAGACATCACGTGTGATGAAGAGAAGATCATGTTTGGTAATTTCCTTCTCACCATTTTATTTTTAGAGATTAGAGTGCTCGATGGGCCTCGATAAGTTTGATTGGTAATACCCAGATGAGAACACCTCACTCGCCAAAATGTTTGAACAGTATACCTATGACACCATGATGATTGCTCATAAGGCACACTGGAAAAGTGGTATAAGTAGATGCATGATGTATTTGGGGATGAATGGAGAATACCCGAGTATTTACCCTCATTAGTACAAGGAGAGGTTGAGTTCACCATATACCAATATTTTTGTATCGACATATTTACTTTGGTAGATGACACCAAGATTCCTTGGTGTAAATTGCCTTTCTCCTTCATAGCACAATACTTCTAGGCTGGGGTCAATCATTTCAAAGAGGAAAAGAAACTTAGATTTGATCTAAGTGTAGTAGATCAAGACTACCGTGAGATGTGTAGGAAACTAATATACCCCAAGAAGCACACCTATGTGGAGAAGTATGTCTCCCATGATGTGCACATGTTAAAACTAGTAACATTACCTATTGTAGGGAGGACAATAACGAGGGTGTATTTGTACATAAGGCCTAAGTATGAAAAGGGTGCTTATGTTGAAGATGATGTCTCCATTCTTGAGGACCCCACCGCATGGAAGAAGGATGCATAAAGGAAAAGAGATAGAGGAGAGGCTCCTGAGAAAAAGGCACCGAGCGCATAGACAATGTAGACAGTAGGGGCACATGAGTTAGGTGTGGGAACAAGTACTTACGTCCATTGAAAGAGGTCTCCCATGAGAAAATAACCACCGAAAAAGGAGGAGTCACTACAAAAGGAAGAGTTTTTGGTAAGGGGATAGTCGTACAAAGAAAAGAAAAATAGAAGTCCCCTAAATTTGAATCACTAGTAAGGAAGAAGCAAACGGTGACAAAAGGGTCAGACTCAGGTGAAACAGAAAGGATGGAGTCCAAAAAGTGTGATGAAGATGATGAAGAGTGCAATGAGGATTAGAATAATCCTGTGTATGATGTACACGAGTCAGAGGAAGAAGGAAATGAAGAGAAGGATGAAAACAAAGGAGGCGCTCATGAAAAAGGGGGAACGATGAAGTAAACATGAAGGATTAGAAGACGTAGACCACGACTAAGGAGAAGATGAATAATACCATAGAGATTGAAGTGGAAAGAATTATCTAATAGTTGGTGGAGCATGAAGTTGAGCAAAGAGCCGAGAAAGTGTTGAAGGAAACAAAGGAAAGCATGAGTGTTGGCAAGGAGTAGTGAAATATGGGAGAATACCCCAACTTAGATGTGAACTTCTAAAATGTAGTGCACACAGGTGGAAAGGGAATATTATTGGCATAGGAACAAGAAATTACTTACATTAATGATCGGAGATAAGTACTACATGCACTCTTCCAAAGTACCATGCCCACAAACCAAATCCTTGCTTGGTCTTATTTTGATGAATAAGGTGTATACCCACACACAAGGAAAATGCTATCTTGGGATTTTGAGTCCCACGTTGATGAACCTGAGTTCAAGGTAAATCAAGATGCATTGATGAAGATACTAGATGCCAAGGGAGTAAACCCTCTAGTAAATTCCCAACAACCGTCTGATAAAAATTTTGCAACACATTCAACAAAGAATTGGTGGAGGTGGAGGAAAGGATATTTGGTAGAAAAGATAGAATAAGGGTCTTGGAGGAAGAGCTTGAGAAAAAGAATGATGGGATCATTGAGCAGGACAAAGAGATAAAACAAAAGGAATTGATCAGTGCATAGTTAAGGCACAAGCTAAGGGATGAAAAGGAAAAGGTGCGTGAAATCCATAAGAAGATAGAGGCCATTTTAGATGCCATAATCTTGAAGCACTCGAGACCTAGCCCCGACTAAGAATAAATACGATTCAACCATGAAATGCTTGGAATATTTGACCTGCATCCTCACCATGGAAAGGATACCACTCACATTAGAGTTAGCATAAGAGGTGAGGAAAAGTTGAAGATTGGGGAGATAGTGACTTGGTACTCCAAGCTCCTTACCATAGTAAATACCACCACACAAATGACCAAAGTTGTATATGACAATTATGTCAATAGAGATAGGGTAGAAAACATATTGGTTGCTACACATGAGGTAGATCTAAAATAATTTTAGGAAAAGAACAAAGGCAATAGGGTGGAGCGTGAAAAGATCCTAGCTGAAGTTGAGAAGAAGTTGGAAGTAATTGAAACCTTGTGGGGTTTGATTAAGAATAAGCTAAAGGAACTATACCCATAAGTGGCTTACAAGATGGATGCACTAGGAAATATTAGAAAGAATCTTGAAAGCATTGTAGATACGCCGACAACTAAGAGCAAGGAACTTAGTTTTTATGAATTAAGTGCATTAGTAGGTGAAATAATTTAGTAGGTTCTAGGAGAATCGACACATGGGAGAAGATTGAGGCATCCGTGAAGAAGGAGTTCCCACTCCTCATGTAGTAGTAGCATATTATTATATTCTCCCATTCTCCCATTCTTCAATCCTTCCATTCTTTAATTATTTCAATAGATATATTCTTTATTCTTTAAGAAAGTAGAATGTTTCCAAGGATAGAGAACATGCGTAGTGTGGGGTGATTTTGGACCCTAAAATATTGGCTAAGTACCAAGAGGCACACACACGCAAGATTAGTGGATAGAAGGGCACTCAACAAGAAGCTTGCAAGAAAAAGGGGTATAAGAAGGGTTTAAGTGAAACCAGGGCACACGCGAGAGGTGGGATAATGTTTTAAATGACTTAGCCATATTTGACATCATGGAGTCACTTGAGGAAAAAAGTGAGGACCTAACTAGGTATGATAAGTGGATAAGGTGCCACCTGGGCGTTTTTGGTCATGGAAAGGATATTCGCGGGGAATATTCCCAAGGACATCATTACAGCTTTGTTGAAGGTTTGCAAAGAGGATAAGAATTCACTAATTGAGGACCACATTGACACTTGGCATGTGATCTGATAGGGAGAGAAGTCATGATGGTGGTTGATGATCCTATTTAAAGAGGTGCTTGGGATAGGAACATAGACACATGGAGAATGCATAGAGAATGGAGAGGCACAAAGAGAGTGAAAGAGGGGGAAAAAAAAAGAGAAGGAGAGTAACGAAGTGCTGCGGAAATGCTAGGGATTTGGATTTCATGGTTCTAGGGTTTAGAGTACTTAGTGATAGAGGGTTGTAAGGGATACCATTAAGAATATGTATGGGTACTTTGGGATCTATAACAAGGGATCTAATGAGGAAAATTATAGTTATGATCTCTGATTAGATAGGTTTACAGGGAGTTGAGTCTATGTCATTTAATATATACGGTCGGAGATGACCATTTTGAATGTGATATCGCTACCAAAATTTTGTTAAATCAATATACATGGATATATTATGTACAAGTTGCTTATGGGTGTAAAACCTTATGTTATTTGGCTTATCATGACTCATCTATGATTTCTTGTACTTATTACAATGATTATTTGGATTTTGTGATGCATTGATGTGTAGATCTCGTTAGTTATTTCTTCTTCTTTTTTAATAGATGCGTGTAATTCTAGTTCTATAAATAATCCTCCATTAAATGACAGAACTCTCTCACAAATCTCACATAGAGGGGCTTAATTCCCACACTTGCCTTGGTTGAGCACTCAACATATGCTTTGGATGATAGGCTAGTGCACTTCGGGTTAGAAATAATTATTGTGGGTAAAATAATGATTATAGCTGTGATTTTACTCATATATATGCATCTCAAATCCAAAGTTCCAAGCATAGACCCTTTCTCTATACCTCCTTTTCCCTATTATCCCAATACCCACATCCTTAGGAGAAACTCCAAGAAAGGAAAATTGATATAGGGTCCTAGTATATTGGAGGGAGATGCTTCTAATTGTCTCCTAAATCTAGACAAGAAGACTAAAAGAGAAAAGAATATCCATGCCACTTCTAGTCTAGGAGGTCAAGAGAAAGAAATTAATGAGATAAAAGGAAATTTTCAACATGAAGGTGAATATCAACAAGCTTCAATTTGAAAAATATAATAAGAGATTTTAGAATGGTCTCAATGACAACATTGAAAAAGTGGAATAGAGATGCAACCTCATTGCGGATGACTTGGTCATCCAAACTAGGTTATTGAAATATCTTGTCAAAGAACTCAAGAACTCGAGAGAGAGAACAAGGGGAAAGGAAAGGATCTTGAAAGGAAGAAGGAGATCGAAGAACATGAAAACAATATCAAGGAGCTCATCAATATTTATTATCAAATCCTTAAATATTAATATACCTTATTATTAAGTGCTCAGTCCTGTCTCCGATGTTGGTTGGTTCCTATATGAACCGCTTCACTTTTTGTCTATGTTATGGCTGGTTTTGAACTAATTTGGGGCTAGATTTTCTTTGGAGGCACCAGATTTTTTGATATTTATTTCCTTTTTGTTTCTTTAAATGCATTAAGGCTATATCTCGGATTCTAGATCCATGTTGTAACATGGTGGGGTCCCTCGCCAAAACACTCTTTTTACCCAAATATAAAAAATAGTATGATATTTCTTTCTAGACCATACAATATCATCCAAGAGGATTAAATATTGTAATTGGATATGAAATATACCAATATGAGGTATAAGACATTTGTGATAAATGAGGATTTTTCATGTAGGTTTCTAAGAAGTAGAGTATGATAATATGAAGTATTTAAAATCCTTTAGAAGAGAAATATAAGGTGTTTCATATTTACAGTATTTATTTGTGATCTCAAGTCATGACTAAAATATATAAGATAAATTACCATTATGTAATTCCTAATTATTAAATGTAGGTGTCTATATTCCCCCTGTTAATATTTTAAATGAAAATTTCTAGATTAAAGGGAAAATTTATTAGAGTGTATACACACAATTTTCCTTTTCATAACTATTTGAATAATTGGTTTACTTGAATGGATACAAGATTCCCTAAGATTTCAACATACAACACATGAGTGTAGTCAATTTACATGTAATGAAAATTTAAAATTTAAATATTAAGACATTGATTTTTAATTTGAAATTTGTAAAAAAGAGATTAGAAAGGAATGAGTAAAATTGAGTGTGTGGAACTAACTAATCCTTATGAATGTATAAGACTATGCCACATTTTTTAGGATCATAAAGATGGATATTGAAACAATAGACAGAGAATTGGGGTGTTAAAATCCCCATTTAAATAATCAAAACATAGTTAGGATCATAATAGTTCTAACACTTGATCATGAAGTGGAAATGCATATGTTTGCACTTAAATTATGTCAAAAGTGCAAGTGTGTTACAAGATAAAACATACCTAAAACACACCAATACACATGTATTTATGTTTTTGGCCACTATGTCTAGAATTTTTCATTGATGTCAAAGAAATTTATGGAAAATGGTGTCATGGTGTCATGAGAGTCTCCATGAGGTGTTAGTCAAGGTCAAACACAAAAATTTATTAGTAGTGTCTTAGTTTTGTGGACTCCTTTATTGTTTTGGAGCATGGTTGAGTAGGTATGGTCATGGTATGAGCTCTCCAAAGTTGATTGAAGGATTTCATGAGGTTAAGAACTATCCAATAGGTGTGTAAGAGGTTTCCAAGTTTTTTATGAGGTCATCATGGTTAGTTCATGGTTTGTCATGGTTGAGTCAGGTCATTCTAGGCCTATTCCTATACCTAGAGCATGTGGTTTAGCTTGGAGGTATGAATTTTTGAGAATATCATTCTTATTGAAGCATGGTAATAGCATGGAAATGTTGCATATGATGTGTATGCAGTGTTTTAGGTCAGTTTTCAGAGGTTTGATGATGTTTCATGGTCCTTAGGAAGTAAGATTTTGAAGACAAGATAAGTAAACACATGTAAGTCACTCAGACCTAGAAAATATCAGGAATATTTAAGAAATGTGGTGCATTTTTTAGAAAGGGTATTTTTTCATGGTGCTTCAAGCCAAATTTCAGGTCATTATGAAGATAATTTCTTAAGATAAGAAGTTTTTGTAAAACGAGTTGAGAAGAAGTAAAAACCAACTCGAATTGACAACTTTTGATGCTCACATGCTCTCACATACTTTGCATTGGACCCTTTAGATTTAGTGGATGATTTTAAATTGAGCTAAAATTTTTTGAAAAAATAATGAGGTCATTTGATTGTCATAATTTTATGAATGATTGTTAAGAAGATAAGTTGGTCCGAAAACATAGTTAAACCCTTTTAGTAGAGGGACTTGGGAGATTGAAATTTTAATGTCTTTATAATGTCCTAGAAATAAAATTTGATACATCATGGTTAAATAGGATTCCTTAGTGATCGTTTGGGTGGTGGTTTGGTGTTCTAGATGTTTTGAAAAAGAGAGAGAAACCCTAGTTTTGAGGGAATTTACAGTTCTAGGGCTGAGATGGAATCTTCAAGATGAAAAAAGTTGTTCCATAATCCTCGGATATGTGCTACACATTCATGAAAATTTTCTGATAATTTTCATGGAGAAAATGCAAGGTAAAGTTCCTCAAATTCATCCTACCGATTTTGTCCTTAAGGGCTAAAATGATAGTCTTTTGGTTTGAGGTGAGTTTGATGAAAATAATTTATGGAGCTGAGTTTTTTGAGCATGGATAGTGTTTTGGAACTTGACATGATGTTTTGGAATTCCTTTAATGATCTAAAGTGATGGTTTTAAGTTGAATACCTAATGGCCTAGAAATCCCTACTTGGCTTGCTTAATAAGGTGACCTAAATAAGTGTGTTGGATCATATTTCTCCACATGGAAAATGCTTCTCAAGAATTGAAAAAGTTTTTAAAATCTTCCTTGATGTGTTCCATGATTTATTTGATCTTGGACTTGAACTTGAAGGTTATTGAATATTGATTTCTTAATCTTGGTTATTGAGTCTAGATTTCTAGCTTGGATTAGTTTTGAAGCCTTTCTTGGTTGAAGGCCTTTCACTATGATTTGGATGATAAAGTGAGTTTTTATGGAAAGTAAATTCAGATACCTTTCGATTGATATATGAATGTAGTCATGATGATGAAATTTTATATGTGAATTTGGTCATTTTTCGAGGATTGAATTTCTGGAGCTTGAAGACCTAGTTGGAATAACATGTTTCTTGGTGAGTTTCATAATGAAGTTGGATGTTTCAATTATTCATGATCCCGTTAGAGATGATTGAAGGTTATTATCATGTTACATGATGATTATGGAGACTTTAAAAGTATTTATAATACCTTGGAGCTGTTGGAGCATTTTTTGGAGCTTGGAGAATGCATTTTGAGCATGTTTGAATGTTTTAGTGCTTGATGAAGATGTATTGACCCTTGCCAACATAAATGGGTATTTTTGTTGATTATATGATTCTATTGATACTTTTTGTGTTGGCATGACCGATCTAATTTTTCATGGTTGACCTAGGGGTGTTTTAGAGTTAAGTCATGTATATAAAGGCAAGTTGATTTTCTTATTATAACTATTTGAGATAATGGGGTTATAAGCGGCCTAGAGGGGATTGAAGGAAAGTTTTAAGTGGTTATGGAAAGAAATTATAAGGTTTATGAATACCTAAGAAATATATAGGATCAAATGTACAAGGTAAATTGATATATTCAAACCATGAAGAAGAGAGATTGAGCAAGTTAGGAGTGGGATTGTTTTAATGAGGGTTTGGAGAGTTATGAGCTGAATTTGGATCACTATAACATGTGTGAATAGAATATTATCAGTGATCATCCATTTACAAGTGGTTGAGTTGTTTCTTGAACAAATTATGGGGTTGTATCCTCCTTATGGGGTTGGTGCCTCACTAAAATAGAGGTTGGTCCTCCTTGTAGGGTTGTTTCCCTCCCAAACTAGGGGTTAATGCTCCTTGTGAAGTTGGTGCTTCACTAAATTATTTTTTTTTTAATATAAGAAAAATTTTATTAGGTTTTATTCCCCTTAAGGGTTTCCCACCTACATGTGGTGTTCATGTTTTGTGTATCTTGTTTCATGCTATTATGATTGAATGCTGCAAATCTTAATGTGCTCACATGTTTATGTATATTTAATGGACACTTTGAATGAAACTATACAATGGAAAAGTGACATGCGAGCATGAGAATCTACAAGTAACTCTTCCTCGCACCCGACCTCCTGAGGTCATGTCGAGACAGCCGGTGGGGATGGAATACATGTGGGATGTAGATAAGCTAGTTAGGTAATCTTATGTCTTCAACATGCAATAGCGGGATTTGTGAATCTAAGGCAAAGAAGGCCCTCCTAACCTGAACTAGTGTGATAGATTGTTTGGCGAGGATAGCTGCTCGAAGGCTCCAATCAATATCGAGCTCTGCCGTGATCCGATCTATGGGTTGTGGAATACGTGGAAGATGACCTATGGGTGCTTTGTATATATCTCCCGAAAAGGTCATGAAAATGGAATGGATAAATGTGTAGTGGATATTTTGGTGCTTTATGGATGATTCTCTAGTCTAGTCTAGAAATATTTAGCTTGATTAGCTGCTACGTTTAATAATGATAGTTGTGTGATAATGTCTGGTGGGAGTGGAGAGGACCTAAATACTAATGTTCACAAACCAACATCAATGTTGGATTGATTTGTAGGCCCGTTGGGTTGTGGGACCTATGGATCACAACCGTAAGTTCATGGTTGTTGTGGACCTCCTATGGTCATATGAAGAGTCAACCCCTGATTTCAAGTATCTAGTAGTCATATGCCTTTTTGGCCTCTATGTTTCGAACTAGGAGTTGTACAATTTTCTCGGAGTACCTAACAGGTGTTTTGGTAACTTGGATATGTAAGCTAGTGTTTATATCAATGAGGAGGTCCCCATGTCCTGGATGTGGGAATAATGGATCACAACCGAATGTTTTCTCTCTTTCAGGTCCTTCCACAGTCATATGGATATCTATCAAGGCAGTCTATAATTTGGCTGATTTGACTAGAACGTGTGTGCTTTGTTGTCTTCTATGTTTAATCCTCTTAACTGTGTGTTGATTTCTTGTAGGTCTATGGTTGTTCGGAAGACCTGAATTTTGAGATTTTGGTTTATATCAGTTATTGCTGAAAAATATTTGGTTAAGGCACGATTAGCTAAAAGACGTATTCCTTGGGCTCCCTAGGTCCCGTGTTTATCATACAAGATCAATATAAACCTAACCGAAATGAAATAAACTAATTATGCAAGATATATTTACAACATATATATATTCCTCTATTTTTGTATTTTTGATAGGATTTTGAATAGAATTGAAAGAACAAATAATCTAATATATTCAGAAAATGACAACTAATCTAACAACAAAATTAAAACAAGCAAGGTAGTCCGTGTAGCTACTTGCCTATGTAGTTGTGAGTTTATCCTAAATAACTAGATAGCTGATTAAATTACTTGAAAGATTCTCGATCCTACCTTAAAAGTGAGGAATGAATCATATTTTCTCATAAACTATCAATCCCCACAGCTTCCCTGGAAATATCAAAAATGAAACTTAATTGAAATGAAATATTTTACTACTCTATTTGATATGTTTTAACTAGAAATTTGACAAATAAGACCGGAATTTGTAGAACAGTGGCGAATCTAGTAGTGTATTATTTTTTCCCCTCAGAATGATCTCCTCGTTCCTTCATGTCCATGTGAATCTGAAAGAGCGTGTATATGTTAGCATCAACAGAAAAGGTATTTTGAACAATGACAACTTTGGATATGAACTAATATAATGTGAGTAGGAGAGGGATAACGCAAGTGACAAAGCTTAGCATATGCAATTCCTAGCGGGATTTATTATGGGAATACAACACAAGTGTATCGAGAGATTCTAGAATCTAACTTCTCGTGAAGAACACAACCCGCAACTCTAATGGATTTAATCTACAAATGACACTACTCGCTCTAAACTAATTTGTATGAACAACAATGAACAAGAATGAAGCAAGAAGATCGAATGGCTTCCAACAAAGAAAGGAAAACTAGCATGGATGCAAACATGAAAAAAGTGAGCTCTAAACAAGAAATTATCGACTTTAAACAATGGAAATGAGAAGTTGAGGGGCCATTTGCTTGAAAACAAGCTGGCTATTTATAGATTTCACATTCACCCAAAGGTAATTCCTATTAGAACTCTTTTACCATTAAACAATGAAGAAACACTATTCTAGGGAACATAAAACATTAATACGAGCCAAGGTGGTTGAGAAAATCTGGTGAAAGTTGAAAAATTACGCAAGTCGCGATCAAAGGAGCATGCTGGAAAATGCGTGAAGGATCGCCACCCTGAGTAGGGTGGCGGTTACAGAAGATCGCCACCTCAGTAGGGTGGCAGCCAGAGACCACCGCCTCGTTAGGGCAAAGTGGTTTCATCACTGAATGAAAAAAGCTAAGAAAGGAAAGGCAGAGAATAAAAAAAAGCACAAGGAACATGGATAAAGAATTTGGGATGCTAACATATACTTCGTGAGCTTCTCTGGATCCTAAACACCTTGCGAGGTGACCTATATCATCATTGGGGCATGTGTGACATCATTCTAGCGGTATGGTTCCCTACAATTTTCTAGACGTACGAAACTTTATGGTTTGGTTAATGAATAATTTTTTTGAATTAATGATTCACACCCCCTCTTAGTCACTATGCTTCTAACAATTGGTATCAGATTTGGTCATTGTGAAGCAATTTTGATAAACTTGAAGGACATCCTATTAAAGCACAAGTAATGGGAAATCATCTGATTTTGAAGCTTTTCTATGAAATAAGTATGAATTTTTAGATTCCTTGATTCATATTTTATAAGATCAAATTAGTTTCATGGAGTCAAAGCATGGTTAAGCAATCAAAGATATGGACTCATAAGTAGAGAATGTGACTAAATCCCTAAAAACAAAGAATATGTTTGCCTCAGTACGAAGATAAGTTGAAAACTTTGGAATCTGATTTAGAAGATGCTTATAGCAGGTAGAAGATGTATAAGAATTTAGAGAAGAGTTATGAATCTCTTGGTGATATCTTGGAAATTTCAAGGAAAACTAGTAATAAGGCCTAGGTTTCAATGGAAAGTAAGTGGAGAATGATGAAATAACTAGAAACATTTCTCAAGAAGTTAATAAGGAGACAAACAAGACTAATTAAAAAATGTTTAACCCTTTTAGACAACCAAGTGTAACTTGGTATGGTGTTTCCTTCAATGGTTATTGCTATGTTTGTCATGATTTTGGTCATAGAGATAGAGATTGTAAAATAAGTTCTTATAGGAATGATGAAAGTATCTTCAAAGGTGAATGCTACATATGTTGTGAGTATGGTAATAAGGAAGGTAACTTTGGTTTAAATCTAAGTGTATATGAGTCAAGATTAAAGAAAATTGATTTTGTTTCAACAGTCATAAATTGGGTCATATTGCTATATTATGCAAAATCAAGAATCATAATCAAGGGGTCATTCAAAGTGAATCCCATCTTAGAAAAGGAAATAAAAAGGGTATAATCCTAAAGAAACAATTATGATAGTCAAGAAATCTAATCATGAAGGTCAAGCTAAGAAGGTTTTTTTAAAGGACAAGGTGAATATCATGAAGTCTAATCTAATAATGTTTGTTGAAGAAGGGCCTAATTCAAAAAAGGAGGAAGACAATTTAATCAATCTCAAATCATACCAAGGAGGTATGTTTACCTTGGTATAAGAACCAAAGGTTGAGGAAATCCATATATTTCTAACTACCATCTAGTCTCCAATTCATGAAAATTTGAAAAATAGGCATGTGAGATACTTCAAGAGTAATAAGGCATGGGATGCAATCTATCCATGATGGCTATGATGAGGAGTCCTTTTTTTGGTATGTGTCTGAGTTTGTATGTCACTAAAACTTATCTCATCATGTTGGCATTTATGATAAGTCTGATGTGTTAAGGTCTGGATATGGCAACAAAATTTTAAGGTAGCATATCTTGATTATTATCTATACAATCTCAAGTTGTAAGTGTGCTTTAGGTATGTGGTTAAAAGTCTCAAGGTGGTATTTATGGTAATGTTCTTTTGAAAAGAATAATGAATATGTATGATCTTTATCAAGGTGTACTCATGAGTTTTCAAGACTATGAGAGCACTTTGATTCATTAATATTTGTAAAGGTTATGTGCTTATAGAAATTGTGTGAGTCCTCAAGTTGAATCATGATCTAATGTTAGGGAGTTAAGATCACTGTTTTGAGATCGGAGTATGTGTAACATGATTGTCTCTATTAAGTAAATAACATTTTTTTAGTCAAATATGATCAAGAAACAATCATAACAAAGATGGTTCACATCTATGTGTGTCTCAATAATTTGATGGTGTATATGGTCAAATTGTCTTGAGGTCTAAAGGTTTGATGTTAGGTGTGTATAAGCATGTTGAATAAATTGTGTACTATCATCACGAGATAGGTGGAGTCTTCTAGAAGGTTTGCTGAATGAAATAGGTCTTTAAAATGATCTAGAAGTATATGATATGATTCCCTAAAGTTAACTTCATGGATTCATTCTATAAGGAGTGCAATAATGATGGGTATACTATCTGGTATTTATTTTGTAAATATGATGAAAAGTGTTTTTAGAAGTGATTCTTAAATAGAAGAAGGATTGAAGTTTGTAGGAACTGTTTCAAGGTTTTGAAGCATGAAGGTGAGTCATGAGATTCATATGGAGGATTGGTCAAAGGTTTAAATCATGGTATAAATTTCATTAAGTATCAATAGGCTCTGAGGTGGATTTTATTTTATGGGTGGCATGAATGTATTAGTCATGATTGTGATTTGGTATAGGTGTATTCAATCTATGTATGAAGAAAATAAAGGTGTATTCCATGAAGGATAAGAAGAGGTAGATGAAAGAGTGTAGAATTTTCTCAAGAAGATTCATACGATCAGTTTAAGTCTTGAGTATAATATCCACATGAAGGTGTATTAAATCTATTTAGGACAATTTACAGTTTTGTTTGCATATATGTGAGTTATGATAGAGATTCCAAGGTCTAAAGGTGAGAGTTATTATAGGTTCATGGTGTTCCAAGAAGTTTGACACTCTATAAAGTATGAAAGTTTTTTGATGTATTCCATTAATTTATGTAACCAGTCATGGTATTGTATTGATGGATGATCATTCATAAAGTTGATTGTGTTGTCAATGAACAAGTTCATAACCATATACTAGTTTGAAGATGAAAGTTGATATGCTTTATCAAGTCTATGCTAGTGGAAATACCTGAAGTAGTATTTGTAATTTTTGATTAAGGACACCTTTAGTTAGTTATGATTTCTCTTTGCAAGATGGATCTGTAAACAAGGGTTAGATTCTGAAGGTGTGATTATGAAATCTAAAGGTTTAGAAGAAGGAATCTGAAGGTGTTAAAATAGAGTACGGAATATTAGTCAAGATTATGTGTTTTAAATAAGTGATATGTGTGGTTGTGTATTGAAAATTTATATTTCATCCAAGGTTCTATAGGTTTTTTATTTCTAAATATCGGGATCTTGAAGGAGGATCAAAACAAGAACATAAAAATTGTGACAGAGGTACAATAAGTGAAGTATGACAGAGTTATCTCTAGATATATCTACATGTCTGAGTTGTGATAGCATCTTAGATGGATAAAAGCATGAAAAATAGAGTATGAATTATGTGGTACAATAATCTTGGTCTTTGTGAATGGTTCTAAGAATGGACATCAACCTTATACACAAAATTGAAGGAATATGACAAGTAAGACCATTACTTGGTAGAGTAAAATGAAGATTTCTAGTTATGTGTGTAAGATGAATGGGTGCATGAAGTGTGTATTATTTTTTGAATAATGAATTTAAAGTACATAAAGTATGTATTTGTATCTGTAGACAAAAATCATGCACTTGGGTACAATTTTAGTTCTTAAGCACATACTAGCATTCATATGATTCCTAAGCGAGAAAACTAGTAATTAATGACTATCTTTGGCATCTTTTATGGGTTTCTTGTTTTCTATTTAGTATTACGCACCTTACAACCTAGTTAGTATTTGAATCAATTATGTTTTATATATCTAGAAACCAGTGCCTAGCTAAGACACCAACGCTCGTAGGATGCCTTCGCCCATGTTCCTCGTTAGCACCGGGAACCCCCGATCCTTTCCATATTACTTGCTTCTTTTGGGTCTCTTTTATCTTTTATGTATCTTATTTTCTTATGGTTTAGCATTCCAATTTTCAACTACAAAATTCAATGAAGGGAATCATATAAATACATAGCTATGTTATCAAAATAAGTTACTAAGCTCTAAGCATTACTATCTATCACCTAATCTTGCATCATGATTAACTAAAATTAAACTATGGGCAAGGAAATAACAATCCTAGTTAATCTAATTAGGAGGACTAAAACACTGTATAAATGCAGTAAATAACATAAAGTAGATGTAAATAAATATGATAAGTAAAATGAAACCCTAGATGTGTAAGAGAGTAGGGAGAAATGGCTTAGTTGATTGTTGTAGATGGTCGCACAGTGTCGCAGGTCTGAGAATAAAATCAAGAAGTGTAGATGAACACTCAGGGACCTTGCGAAGGGTAGATCTGAAGTGACTAGGGCACCTTGGGGCACCCTGGTCTATTATTTGGGTGATTTGAACACTGTAAATGCTTAAAACTTGTAACGGTATGGTCACAAGTTGGTTTTGAACCTTCCCTGTTTGTCATGCTGGATATACCGGATGAGCTGGAAAATGACTTGTAATGCAAAGAGAAGTATCAAACCCTAGAAAAATAAAATATGCATATGAATGGGTCAAACTAACCTCAACCACCAAACTTGTGGTCTTATCAATGATTACTTGCACTACATTTCATACTTGGATGTAGTTATAGTGTGTGTGTGTGTGTGTGTGTGCACGCATGTCGTTCCCTAGGTGCTCTTGTGTTAGTCACACTTTGTGAAGTAGCGAGTAATAGTAACTATAGAAAATGTAAATAACATGTGTACATGGAATAGAATAGAATCCATCCCGATATGAAGTGTGTGTGATGTAAATCTCATATCCTTGATATATGATATTATGTGGATGCAAGTGATGCAACTCCAGCATTAAGTGATTGTAGTGTGTAATGTTATGACCTAGGTCCCTCATTATGGTCTTATAGATTTATATTTATAGGGATCTCAAGATTAATTTTGTAATTAATCCCGATAAGGCCGACTGAGAAAAATATAAAGATGACCAACAACTAGAAATGACCCAAAAAGGAGAAAAAGGGATTTGCATAGATTGGGGCACCCATACTCGAATCGGGTGCCTCGGGGTGCCTCGGTATAGGATGGGGTACCCTGATTTAGGGCTAGAATGTTGGGGTAGTTACTGAAATGGATGGATAAGTGTTGGAAAATACATAATAACTACAAAATAAAATGTAAAATAAAGATGGCCAAAAGGTGGGATTAATTAGTACTTTGTATACTTGAGAACCTTCTAAATAATAGTATAAGACTAGGCCAAATTATGTGTAAAGTGCATAATTTTATTTCTACACATCCAAAGGCATCGAAAGCACTCAAAAGCATCTATATAACATTAATACAAGGGAAAATGAGCTACATCTTCTACATACACACTATATAGGAAAGGGGAAGTTCATTATTCCATCCACACATTCTATACATTGCTATATTCTAGATCTATCCCGTTATCAAGTGTAACTTGTACTAGGGAAATGTAGGGAACAATCCTCACACAATCACAAGAACTATATGGATTCCGAGATGTAGTATAATGCTTGGTCATAAGTTCACTCATTCAAGTGACCACCGAGTTATTTTAACTCCCCATATTCCAGCTTTTATTTTTGGAGTTGATGCGATATTCTAGGTTTTACTGATAGTTTTTTTACAAAGTTATAAGTACCTTGGTGATCATATTGCAACATATAGGTGATGAACATCGAATATCAACAACACTTGTACCAATTTAAAAAATCATATTCTAACCAATTTTGTAGTCATGGGTGCCTAGTAGCGAGACTATAGTTCCTAGTGCCCCTAACCCACTCCAGCCCCATGGTTCTCCCTCATTGATAGTTTAAAATTTTACGAGCACAATCAAAACCATCTACCCTTTATGTTAATAAGTTTCCCACCACATAAGTTCCAAGAAAAGTGCAAATAAGATAAGTCATTATCTCTCTCGACACTTAGGGTTTCATATTTAAATGCTTCATTACATGTGTCATATTGTATCTAAAAGCTACATATCATAGTGTACATTCAGCCACTCTACAATTATGGTTTATCATTAACACTATTTTTTTAATCATTTAGTGAACCCACATTTGAATACTCTCGATCCTCATTTTTCTTCTCTCATGGCTCCTAAAATTCCTAAAAATTATGTATCTCCCTCACAATATACCACCCACTCAAGTAAATTCTATTTTTGATTGTTTATCCGATGACTATGTTGCTCCTAACCCTCCATCCAATCAACCTATCTTAGAGTCCATCCAAGCTTTACATTATTTATTTCAAGACAAAATTCAAGCTATGGAAACAACAATTACATCTCTTAAATTTGAAATCCAACATCTCAAGGATGCTTCTCAAGATCATGCTAGTTCTCCTTCTACATCTCATTCTCCTCATCCTAATTCTATGTTCTCTACATGTCCTCATATCAGTCCACCTCAAGTCTTAGAGCTCCCTACACCACTTAAGTTTGATCACAATTCTAAGCAACAAAATATTCTTCCTCAACTCCTCACTCATTAATTGATCAACTTTACATATACTCATTAATATCATCTTTATTAGATTTCACAATATCAAGATCATCCATATTGAAATTATCATTGAATTAATGGAAATAATAACGATGATTATTATGCTCTAAAATGAAAAATTGGCCAGCTTAATAATTATGGTCTCCTTTCATTTGATACACAAAATACTACTACAGGTTCATCTATAATTGCTACATCTCAATGGGTTGCTAAATCTGATTCATCTATGCCTCATGAGCATCATACCATCATTACTAATGTTCCTTCTACAGTAAGTACAAAGCCTCATTACAAACTTCATCTCAAAATATGTCCACACCCTCATGCTACTAAGTCATCTACATCATTACCAAGTCAAACTAAGAAACTACCTCCCAAAATACGTCTACCCTATTCTCCTATCAATTATCTTACAATGTTATCAATCCCAAATAATCCACCACCATTCAAGGTCCATATCCACCCTCTGCTTTAGCAACCATTCATTTTTGTCAAGCAAACTATTCCTTACATTGATGGTTGGGACACATTTCAAAAACTACCATAGATCTCCATCTCTTGCACACTTATGGGGCATCATACTTTCTTCCCCCTACATCACTATTAGTTGTCTCTAATGTCTAATAATTACACTTTGTACAAAAGATGTTCTTCACGTCTAAATTTTTCTAAGCATCACTACACAATTTGATATACATATTATATTTTCATTACCCTATGATGAAATCTAGTTCCATGATTCATACTCAATTGCTGAGGGTCTAAATATGAAATGAACCTCACCTCTTCTACACTTCACACTCTATGCTTCATGTTACATCTTTCTAGCATCTCTTTCAAACCATTTCCAAATGACACACTCTTGTTTTATGGTTCATTCTTGATGGTTGACGGGTATTTTAGAAATGAACCTCATTTCATCCACATCTCATACACATACGCTAGGGGTCACGTTGCTCCTACAATCACATTCACATTACATACCCTTCCATCTCACTCATACAAACAACATATTACATATCTTGGTTGCGCTTATTCTTTTTTGCTAATACTTATGTATACTTTGTTGCCCATACTAGAAAGATATTCAGTATGTCATTATCTTTTCTATATACACATGTGAATTAATTTTGTCTTTAGTTGTGAATTTATACTTACTATATATATTTGCATGCATTAAAGGTGCTTAGCACATTATCTTTTAGCATTCCCAACGAGGCTCCTAGGGGCATCTACATTTACTACTCTTACAAATAACAAGTTCTATTATTTCATTATTTTACTATTATTTCTTTATAGACACTACTTTCCTTTGATACATACATGCTTTGGCATACTTTCTATCTTTTAACATGCTAACTAGTGTTTCATGAGGAACATTTTCTTTGCAAGACTATATGCCACCATGGTTGTCTATTACACTTTTTCTTGACATTGTTTGCCATTGTATGCTATTATTTATTGTTTATGTGCTATGTATTATTTCATAATTTATTATATGCTTTTGAACGCATTGCCCTTGATTTATTTATGAAATTGTGAGAAATTTCCCATGTTTAAAACCCTCTTTTTGTAGTCTACCTTTGTTTGCACACTTTATTGTTAAATTGTCTTATATTGCATGTTTGCTACTTTTTGCACTAACACATATTACTAGCCACTTTGTTTTCATGTTCCTTGGTTTCCACCATGTACATCCCCTCCCCTATAGGTATACAATTCAAATCATCTTTAGGGCCTCTCTTATGGGAAACACGCTCCTATCAATGTTGCATGCACACTAAACAAGGGGGGTATACATTGGGTGAATTAGTCACCCCATACAGTAGCTCAGAGCTACAGTTCATATACGCACAATATAGAATCAACATATTCTATGGTTACATAATCAACCCAAAATATGACTTGAGTCCTCGATTCAGCATGAAACCCAACTCCTTTATTCAAACACTAACACCTAGGATCTCTCTTGACCTCCCTAGGTTCTTATGTCCTAGGGGTAGATAAAAAAATCATCTCAAATCAACATAATCTATAGAAGTTACAAAGAATTTTTTTATAGTAAAGGATCAATCCTCTAGAAGAAGAATACATTCTATCTACTTAAATCAAAACAAAATATTCAATTGGAACAATTCTGAACAATAAACAAAAATTTGGAATAACTTGGAACAATTCAAAGCAAAACAAGATGTACCATCTGCAAAGTGGCGGTCATTTAGGAAACAACCATGGAATGAGAGTAACACTAGACCTCTCTCCTTAACACTCTTCTTTTGTGGTGTGAGATCAGCCAAAACACTCACACTTGGCATGAGATCACCCAAAAAAATCACTTGTACACATCATTTCAAGACATCTTTCTATCATTTACACTCTTTAACACTAGGTTTACTCTTTCCTTTTACTATGTTTTACATAATTTTACATACTTCATATAAAATTTTCATAATACATGGATTTGAACAATATTTTATCTATTTTTAGCTCAGTCCTTAATACACAAGAAGAAGAAACCCTACATCAAGTACAACATTATAAAACATAATTTGCTTCATCCCTAGGGTCACTTTCTCCTTCTTAGCTTCCATGCTTCATTTTTATCACTTCATGCTTTCAGTTGTCTCTCCACTTTCGCTATTTTCATCATGCTCTACATGGTTATTATGTACTCATATTATAACTAATTTATGGTATTCACTTTAAAATATAAAGTGGGGAAAATGTAGACACCAAATCATGCACTTGGGTATATTTATAGGTCCTAAACACATACTAGCCTTCATATTATTTCTATGAGAGAAAAATAGTAATTGAATACTTTTTTTTTTTGGCCTCTTTTTTTTTTTTTTTATTTGGTCTTACACACCCTACAACCTATTCGATATTTTAATCAGTTATCTTTTATAGTTCAAAACACCGATACCTAGCCAAGATGCTAGCACCCGAGATGCCCTTGTCTCCTTTGAGTGCCCCCCTAACCCTTTTCTATCTTACTCGCTTAGTTTGGGTCTCTTTTATCTTTTGGGCATCTTATTTTATTATGGGCCAGCCTTCTAGTTGTCAATTACAAAATTCAACCAAGGTAATCATATAAATACATAACTATGTGATCAAAATAAGTGACCAATCTCTAATAATTACTATCTGTCACCCGAGGTTTCTTCCAAAGGCATCTAAAACACTCAAAGGTATCCATCTAGCATCCATACAAGGGACTGAATTTTTACATTCACACTACATAGGAAAGGTTAAGTTCAATATTCCATCCACACATGATATACCTTGCTATATTCCGATCTAGATTGTTATTAAGTGTAACTTACACTAGGGAATCCTAGGGAACAATCCTCACACACACTCACAAGAAATAAATAGATTCTCGAGATGTAGTACAATGCTCGCTCATAAGTTTACTCACTTGGGTGACCATCGGGGTAGTCTAACTCCTAATATTGCATATTTATTTTTAGATTTTATGTGGTATTGTGGGTTTTGTAGGTAAATATTTGTGCTATAGGTTACATGTACCTAACTAATCATATTGTGACATACATGAAACCAAAAAAATAACAACGAAACTTGTGTGACACCATAAAAATCATATTCTGACCACTTTTGTAGTCATCAAAGCTCAGTAGTAGATGATGGGTGTCATTATTCCCTTCATTTAATCAACTCTTTGTTGATGTCATATTCAAACCAGGGGTGTGTCTGAAGCTATATGCAACAAGAAAATCCTAGTGATCTAGTAATTGTCTGTAGGTATTTGTTATTTTATTTTCTAGGGTTTTTTTGCAGTGTCCTTAGGATTCCATGGCCAAATCCTTATTATCTCTATGTTGTAAGAAACTTGCTGAAATAAACACTCATTGCTGGAAATAAACACACATACAAAATTAAATAGATTGATCAGAATAAACACACGATGCAAAAGTAAACATAATTTTCTTAGAGATAAACACACGGTTGGAAATTCTGTAAAAATATTGCAAGAAAATAAAAATCTAGTCTATAACACTTGCAGGGACAAGTATATAATAGAGTTCAACTTAAAGAATCAAAAGAATTTACATAATTAATAGATCTACACTATTTAATTTATAAATATAGATACCAATAAAACAAGGATCCTGGTTCTTGGAGGAGTGGGCCCTTGCTCCACCTTGAATCAAGATTTAACAAAGTAATATTCTCACAAAATGAAGTGGCTATTTTATTTCTGAAATATTCTATCTTACAAGAAGTACCTTGTATCATTTTATATCTCTATCTCTATTTATATGTATGTATATACTACCTTCTAAATCTATCTATAGGTCTTTATATGTATATTTCGTTCAAAGATGCATTTACAACTATAACTATTCTACTTTGCTTTAGATGGAACTGAATTATACCTAAAATAGACGATGAATTTGGAATCTTGTTGGACATACAACCGTCTTATAAGCTATCCTCGGATCTTCAAGTATGAATAATCAAAAATCTTCTGATCTTCTCCTAATTGAAAAGCTCATTTATTTCTCTATCATTGGATATTGTCAAAATAAAGAGATTCCCATTGGTTCCGAACTTTGGAGAAGTTATGGAACTAAAGGGGACTATTCCAGATCTAACCATGAAAGTTCCGGAGCTAAACACAGGAGTTCCGTGACTAAGTGTTGGAGTTCCGGAACTAAGTCCAAAATTTCCGGAACTAAGTGATAAAGCTCATAAAATGTGTGATGGAGTTCCGAAACTAAGTATGGAAGATCTAAAACTAAGCCGTATTGAAGCCAAGGTTCCCAAAAACATGTTGATCACTTCATAATTTATTCTTCTAACTGGATATGACCTATTTTATTACAGAAATGAATTTCCACACACTTTTTTAGGAATTACAGAGCTTTTAAACATTATAACTAAATTCAACAAAATATGGAAAATTACATCCTAACTTTAATTAGATCAAACAAAATTCACAAAATGCAATCAAACTTGATAAAAAGGAGAGTAAAATAAGATCATTTATTGCGCATTAATGAGACATATTTTGGCCTTCTCATCACCTCGTACTTATTTGTTTGTAAGTCCCCTTACAAACTTTACTCTTTAAATTTTGGGTTGTGGATTGTGCATTCCAATTGACTACTCAGGTCAAATGGCTGAAATTGAATATCCCAATGTTTTAGTTTAGAAGTATTATACCCTAATCCTACTTCTACTTTCCTCTACCATTCCTCAAATTGAGTGGGATCTTGAGGCTCTCTATTTTTCCATGGAGACATGGGGGTGAGAAGAAGGAGGCCTTGTTCTCATTCCCATCCATATGCCCCTACGTTTTTCATTGACCTAAGGGATTAGTGTGCACAAAGCTTTAACTCTTTCTAGGCTCCATATTAAGTTTGTGGGAGATATCACTTCTCTTCTTCTCAATGCAACTATGAGAAACTCCCATCTTTTCAAACATCCATCATAAATCTCTTCAAAATTTTCCTCCTCATAAGAGGTGAAGGAATCAATACATTTTTGTAAAGTGGTCAGATAATGTGCCTTGAATCGACTATCAAAAGCATGGGATATGAAATGTATAGCAAAGGAAGATGGTTTACCATAGTGAGCCCTCATGCAGAGACCAAATGAACTAGCTTTTAATAGATGCTTAGAATCCCTCTCTTTCCATGCAATCTGATTTTGAAGAACATAAAAAATACATTTAACTAGCTTTCCCCTACATACAAATTGATCATGAAGCCTGTGTTCTTTTCCAGCATAAGATTGTAGAGATAGAATTCGCAGAGAATATTTTTTCTCTGCAGTAGATAAGGAATAAGTTGTCATGAACTTAGATTCATCTTTTATTTCATGTGGAAGGCCATATGCAATTCTTGACAGATTCCAGCAAATAAAATGTTCTTCCAAAAATACACTGTATGTAGGAGAAGGTCTCTTGCATGTGAGTAACTTTTCACTCATTATGCAAACCATTTGTATTTTTACAAGACATTTAAATTTTTCTTCTTCCTCTTTGTAGATTTTTCCTTCCTATTTCTTCCTTTATTTCTTGTCTTCTTCCATCTTCTTTCTTAGGTCCTCATTTGATGTTTTAAATTCATTAATTTCCCTACATGTATCATGCCATAACCACTTGAGTGGCCAGTAAGTCAGTTCATTATGTGTAAATACTATTGACATAGCACTTGGTCTTCTAGAAAATTGGCATTCTTCTTATTTGTCCATCATTTGTTGTTTGACCATTGTCAATTCTTCAATCCTATTTGTGAGCTGATTTGTTAGTTTCTCAATGAGCATTTCCCTCTATTCTAACTTGAGTTTGAGGAAGTTTAATTCCTCATCCTTCTCTCTAATGATGAGTTCTTCTCTAGAAAAAAATAGATTCTATTTTAAGTGTTGTTTTTCCTCCTTTTCTAAAAGTTCATTGGGAAATGAGCATTCCTCTTCTACCAAAGGGGATTTCCCTTTCCATTTCCAAGATGCTAATTCCTCTTCTTCATGTGATGCTGGCTGCTAATTCACCCAACTCTTGAAAATCATGTTCTTCAAATATTTCATCTTCCTTCTCCACCTCAGTTTGGCTTGGTCTAGGAGGAGTCATGACCATGCTGCCTGAATATCGGTAGCTTCTTTATCTAACCCATATTTTTCTTCCATATCCTCTAGAATTTCCCTAGAAATTTTATGAATTATTATTCTTTGAGGAGTGTAAAATGTCTGGAAATGATGATGCTCTAGCTTAGGTGAACTATCACTATCGATACATGATATTGGTTCTCCTAGTACTATTGCAGAGGAAGAAGTTTCTTTAACAGAACAATAGGTTCTACAACTTTAATCCTTCTTTCAAATATCCTTCTTTTCCTTTTTAGGGGCATCAATCTCCAAATTACTTATTGGAGAAAAAGGGGTTGGTATTCCCGTCCTGATAATATCGGGTTTTGCTTAAATTTGTTAAGAAAATTTTCCCATTTTTCTTCTCCATTTTTCTTTGAAAGAAAATGGTGCTTTGGTATACCAAATGGATTAACCCATGATGTCTGATTGTTCCAACTCCCCAAGAATACCTCTGATCCATTGTATGGATGGAGTCAAAAAGGAATCCTGGAAGATTTACTATATATTCTGGTTTTGAATTCCCATACCTAAGATATATTAACATCTTAAGGACTTCTCTTCCCACAGTCCCAAATTGACCATTACAAGTTAAATACTTAACTACCCAAAATGCTACCCTGTCAAAGGGTTTGGGCAAGCTGGCCCTTTTGACCCCCTTTATGATTTTATTGGTGTTATAGATATATTGGGGCTCAGATTCCCCCTCTTGTATCAAGGTTTCCACCAGATCTTTAAGGGTTACCTTGACAAGATTTGGAACATGCAAAATTGGTATTCCAGACACATTACTCATTGTATTGATAGTAAAAGGAATTACAATGCTTTTAACTTTAGTTCTGGATTCTTCTAAATTTATAACAAATTCCCTTACTAATTTGTGATTGTACCTCAATAACTTTTTCAGGAACTCTAACCACTATGCTCGTCCAAAAATGGCTGCCACTTCTTCAACTACAAAAATTTGGGTATCATCCTCTAGCTTTGACTTGTTTTTAATCCCCATGGAAAAGAGGATGATTCAAATTCTTATTTCTTCAAATTCAAAATTAGTTGCAGAACTACTAGATTTAGCTACATAACTACTGTGTTTATCCGCAAAATTGATGGGTTTAGCTACGGAATTCAAATACAATTCTTCTACTTCTTCTTTAAAATTCTTCTGAATCTGCTTCTCAACTTCATTTATTCCACCCAAATGATAGCTAATTACAAAGGCACTGCCAATTTCTTATTCCATCAACATCACCCTCATAATTACTTTCTTTTAATCATAATGCACAATAAATTACTCATCATACCAAATTTTTAAATCAATTCTAGTCACACATGCAAACTTTTAATTTAAAATTTAATAAGTTTAAGACATAATTACCTTCCTTTGCTGATGTAATCCCTACGCCTTGATGACTCATCATTCCTAAAAGTTAAAAAGGAAAAACGGTTAGAAAAGACAGCTAGAATTCAAACAAATTATTTTTATTTTGCATTAGCCATTTATTGAGGAGACCAACTGCCATTACTAGTTTTTAATTGATCTTAGAGAGATTTTGTTTTTGGGGAAGAGAACACCATTTATAGGTTTTCATTCATTCCCTTTTATTTTTTTTACTTTTTTTCTTCTTTTTTTGGGGGGGGAAGAGAACACCATTTTTTGGTTTTCATTCTCTTCCCTTTATTTTGGATCTATACATCTAATTATTTGACCATTTTGTAAGAACTGGGTTCTTACATATGATCAAATTCTTTATCTGCTTCAATCTGCTTCAAGAATTCATCCCTAGTAGGAAGATTCCTATAAAGTTTCATCCTATGTCCATTGACCAAAAGTGTCCTTCTACTGCATTAAATGGGAATTAACTGAATAGATCCATTATCAGATATCTTCTCAATCTGATAGGGTTCTAACCATATGGTTCTCAACTTATCCTTGAATTACTGGTACTTGGAATCAAACAATAATGCTCAATATCCTACCTTGAATTTACTTTTCTTGATATGTGTGTCATGCCACTACTTCCTTTGATCTTGGATTATCTTTTTCTATTGAAGTGCTTCCATTCTCAAATCATCCAATTCATTGAGTTGAAGAATTATTTCCTTTTGTGTTACATCCAACTCAATACCCACTTTAACTGTTGTCCTCAATGTTTGTAGTTCAAATTCAATAGGTGACAAAGGATTTTTCCCATAAAATAAATCATATGGTGAAAACCCTATTGTAGTCTTCCAAGTTGTTTTATAATCCCGCATGCCTTAGGTAGTCTCTTTACCTGATCTCTTCTACCTCCTTCAATTTTTTTGGTAAGGATGTTTTCCAATTCTCTGTTTGTTACTTATGCTTGTCCATTTGATTGTGGGTGATAGGAAGATGAATTCCTATTATTAATCTAATAGTACATTGTGAAGGCTTGGATCATATTAGACATGAAATATGGCCCCTGATCTAAAACTATACTCCTTGGTGCACCAAACTTCATCATAATTATGTGCCAAAGGAAATTAGCATTTGCTTCTTTAGTGGCATTTTTAAAGCCTACACCTCTACCCACTTTGTCACATAATTAGTACACACAAGAATGTGCTCCTTTCCTTGTGAAGGAGGACTATGGGGACCAAAAATACATCCCCCATCTTTCAAATGGTTCAATCACTACTTGAAGTTGCAGAGGCATTTCACTGGTAAAGGTTGGTTGTCCCATCCTTTGATAGGGATCACACCACTTGATATATCTCTTCACATATTTATACAGAGATGGCCAATAATAGCCAATGCCAAGTATCTTGTGAGTTGTTATTTTTACTGAAAATTTTTCTCCACTTGGTTCATCATGACATGCCTTGAGTATGTCAAATATTTCATCTTCTCTCACACACCTACATAAAACCAAATCAGGACCACATTTAAATAACATTCCATTTAACCATTTAAATTGTGCATTGGTTTTGATCAACTTCTTCATTTGTTTCTTAGTGAAAGAAGGAGGAAACTTCCTTGTTGTAAGATAATTTTCCATATCAGAAAACCATGGTGTATCATCTGAAATAGAAAATAATTGTTCATCTGGAAAGTTGTCCTTAACTAGATATTGCTCCCCTATAGTGGTCAATCTTGAAAAGAAATCAACTACCACATTAGATTTTCCTAGATTATCTACTATGGTAATATCAAATTCTTGTAAAAGTAATAACCATATAATTATCCTACCTCTAACCACTGGTTTTTCATTAAGTATGTATTTTTTGAGTGATATGTATGTACAAATATATGTTGTACCCTATAATATAACATTTAAATTTATTAATTGCATAGATCACAATAAGAAATTCTTTTTCAGTGGTAGTGTAATTTATTTCATTGGGAGTAATATTTTTACTAAGGTAGTAAATAACATACATTTTCCCTTCTTCATCTTTTTGTCCCAAAACTGCACCAATTGAGTTATTTGAGGCATCTATTTGGATGTGAAAATTTTTCTCCCAATTAGGTCCTCTCAATATTGGGGCAGTGATTAATTTTTCTTTAATTTCTTCAAAAGCATGTTGACACTTTTCATCCCAACAAAATTCACAATCCTTGGTAAGTAAACTAAACATGGGGGAATCAATTTTACTAAAATCCTTAATAAAACACCTATAGTATCCAGCATGCCCTAAAAATGACTTGATATCTATGGGGGTTTGAGGAACAGTAAGTCTAAAATAATCCTGATTTTGTCTTGGTCAACTTGAATTCCTCTTTTTGAAATGTGGTGTCCTAATAAAATCCCCTCATCAACCATCATTAAAAATTTGTCATGACTAAGAGACAAATGGTTTTCCTCACATCTTGTTAGTACTCTATCCAAATTCTTTAAAGCATCATCAAATGTGTCTCCATGTATAGTAAAGTCATCCATGTATACCTCTACACAATTATTTGTTAGGTTTGCAAGAATTGCTAATACGGCTCTTTAGAAGGTTTCTGGAGCATTACATAGTCCAAATGGAAATACCCTATAGGAAAAGGTACCCCATGGACAAGTAAAGGTTGTTTTATCCTGATCCTCAGTAGAAAATATGATTTGATTATATCCACTAAAGCCATCCAGGAAGGAAAAGTATTGTTTACCTGTAAGGTTGTCCAAAAATTGATCTATGAATGGTAAGTAAAAATAATCTCTCAGTGTGACTTTGTTCAACTCCTTATAATCAACACAAATTCTCCATTTTCTGTTCTTTTTAGGCATAATTACAAGAGGAGACACCCACTGACTATTTGAGATAGGGTAGATAAAACCTACTTGTAATAGTTTTTTAATTTCTTACTTGACTATGTCCCTTAAGACTGGATTAATCCTCCTCTGAGATTACCTAACTAGTTTAATATTTTCAGTATAGATGTGATGGGTAAAAATACTTGGATGGATTCCTTTCATGTCTTTATAGTCCCAAGCAAAATCTCTAGTATGATCTTTCGAACATTAAACAATTTAGCTTCTTCATCATTCTTCAAAAGCTATTAATGTTCAAAATTTTACCTGGTTGAATCTCAACATGTTTGGTTCTAATGTGTGATGAAATTATTTGTTTAAAGGGTTCCATTAAGGTTCTTAGTGGAAGTGGATGTGGTAATAACATATGATATGAAACAACATCTCCAAAATTCCCTTGAGAAAGAATACTGGAGAAAGGAGAGTAGGAAGAGTTATGATACTTACCTTGTTGTCGTTTAACTCCTCGTCAACACTATTTTCTAGAAATTCCTCACCATTTCTTGATATATTTGAAACTAAAACTACTAATTCCATAGATATTTCTGCTCCTCCCCAAGAGAAATATCGTTCCTCTAGAGTGAAATTATTTGCATTTTCATGGGATCGTTGTTGCTGTGGTTCTAGAGATAAGTCCAAAGGTTCCAGAACTAAATGTGATGGATTTGGAACTAAATTCGTAGGTTTTAGAACTAAGTAAATAAGTTCTGAGAACTAACCCAAATTGTTCCAAGGATAGTTGGTGTTCATTCAACGATTGATTAATCATATCTTCCATCTCTCATACATGATCCTATAACATTATCATAGCCAAAGAAGATAGATTTTGTTTATTAGTGTCAAGATCATCAACCCACAATTGTTCTTGATTATCAATAAAAGGTCATGCAGAGGGATATAAGGAAATTTTCTTAGAACTCTTACCATTTGAGATAGTCATATCACTTGATCTGCAATCAATTAAGGAAACAATTGTAGCTAACCATGGTCTACCCAAAATAATGGGATAACCAAGTGTTTTACCTTTTGGCTATAATATAAGGAACTCCACTGGATATTCCCATGACTCCACCATAACTACCACATCTTCAATAACTCCTAGTTTTTCTACTGCACAGTCCGCCATCCGCAATATGGTGTTAGTAGGTCGGATACTTGTTAATGGTAATTTTTTCAAGTGTCCACTATCATCAAATTTATAGCTACTCCCAAATAAACCAAAACATTATGTATATCTTTATTCCCTATAGAGACAAAAATAACAGGGCTACCAGATCTCCATATTTGGGAAGTAATATTTTTCTTGCTAATAAATCAACAAGTTTCCCATCTACCTTAATAGTCTTGGGGTATTGATTCTTCCTTTTAGGTCTTCTTAAACATAACATTTTTCTTAACGTGTTTAACTCCAAAATGTCCTTGATTGATTGTAACAATGGTATTTCAATATTGGATTTCCTCAACTCCTACACCAACTCAGATTCCTTGGTCCCTATAACTTCTTTAAATCTCTCTGGAAATGGAGTTTCAGTAGAGTTGCTATCTGGCTCCTTATATTTTTATTTTTCATCTTTCTTGGGAACAACCACACTAGGGGTTTCAGTTTCTTCTGTCATTTCAGTAATTATAATAGGTGGACTACTAATTAATTTTCTATATCTAGTTTGAATATCTTTACAATCCATGGCATTTAGATCCACTGGTTTTTCTTGTTCTGCCCCATAGATAGGAGTTGTTTGTTTGTTTCTAGGATTAGCAACTGGTTGTGCTGGTATTTGTGTTTGAACCACATTTTTGGTTTGTGAATTTTTTGTTGGGGAACCCATTATGGCTTGTTGATTCTAATTGGGATATGTCCTCCCTTGAGCATAATTATTAGGGCTCCACCTAGGTTATGACCAAGCATTTGGGTTACCTTGACCAGACCATGGTTGTTGGTGTCCTTGGGAATACCAAGATTTTCCTGACCAATCCTAAGGATTCCATGTTGGTTGAGGGACCCAAGGTGGTTTTCCCCAACTTTTTGGTACTTTCTGAGCTACCCATGGCATCATCCAGGGGTTAGGAACTGACCTGGCATGAACTCCCCTTGCTAGGTTGTCTCTGGAAAAAATTCACTTCTTCTAATGTGGATGGAGTGCTGGTTTGTTTAAGATGATTTTTAATAAATGGAAGAAGATAACAAACATTACTCTCATGGTCCCTAGATTCATAGATAAGACACATTTTTGTTTTATCCAGAGGACAATCTCTTATTGCATGCTTCTTCCTGCATCTAGGAAAATACATAGCTAATGGTTTAGTTTTAGAATTTGATTTAGCTTGCAATCCATCCATGGTGGAGGTTAATTGAACTAGAATGTCTGTTTTAAAGTTTGTTAGTTCATCCATTAATTTGTTCATATCTGGGTTTAGAATTTTAACTATTTTTCCTTTCCTAGGTCCACCCCTTGTTCTTGAATAGCTTCTAAAAATGTCTTTAATATCATTCATTCTTAATTGATCAATGTTTCCACCTCCCATCAAATCAAGGGCTTCCCTAGATTCATCATCCAGACCTTTAAGAAAAATGGTTTTTCTTAACTCTTCTTGTAGTACAAATCCACATCTTTTACTTACAAAGAGGAATCTATCTAAATAATCTTCCATATTCTCATCCTCCTTCTGCTTGATTTTGAAAATTTCTTCCTTCCTGTTCCTCCCTCTACAGTAGTCTTGATACTTGTCTAGGAAGGCAATTTCCATTTGTGCCCAAGTGGTAATAGAATTAGATGTTAATCCCATAAACCACCTCATTGTTGCATCCTTCAGGGTAGATGGAAACAAATTGAGCTTCTGATTATCTATTTTGTAATCATAAGTCTGACACAGTACTTTAATTCAAATAGAAATTGTTCAGGATCTTTAGATGACATTCCTCTAAATGTGTAGGTGAAATATTCTTCATAGGTGTATCAAAGATTATGCAACTGAATTGGATAAGTAAAGGTCCTACCAAGTTCTCTTTCAACTTCTTGTGCTATTTTTGTAGTACCTTCTAGAATTTTCTTCCAATCAATGTGGCATGTGATCTACTTTGGGGAAGTTGAAAAGTTAGGAGTAGGAGGTTGACTACTCAATTGTGAATAAAAACTTTCTCTAAATGGTTCTTTGGATATAGTCCTCTTTAAAGGTTCCACTCCCTTCCGTGACTGATCTAAGAAATCCAAAGGTGGCAATTCTACTTCTTGTCTAACAGAGGACAATGATGCTTATAATTCTTAGTCAACTTCCTTATTTGATCAAGAAGATGTTGATGATTCTTGTTCGAGATATTTTTGGAAGGAATATACCCTTGGATTCTCTTGGTCTACTCATAAATTTTATGATGACATAGGAAGATTATTTAATTACTAGATATATTATTTTTTTTTTTGTTGACACCTAATTAGACAATTCTAACTAGTGGTTCCCCGGAAACAATGCCAAAAATTATGGGTGTCATTATTCCCTTCATTTAATCAACTCTTTGTTGATGTCATATTCAAACCAGGTGTGTCCGAAGCTATATGTAACAAGAAAATCCTAGTGATCTAGTAATTGTTTATAGGTATTTGTTATTTTATTTTCTGGGGGTTTTTTATAGTGTCCTTAGGATTCCATGGCCAAAGCCTTATTATCTCTATGTTGTAAGAAACTTGTTGAAATAAACACTCATTGCTGGAATGAATTGCTAGAAATAAACACACATACAAAAGTAAATAGATTGCTGAAAATAAACACACGATGCAAAAGTAAACACACTTTGCTTGGAGATAAACACATGGTTGGAAATTCTATGAAAATATTTCAAGAAAATAAAAATCTAGTCTATAACACCTACAGGGACAAGTATACAACAGAGTTCAAATGAAAGAATTGGAAGCATTTACATAATTAATGATCTAAACAATTTTATTTAGAAATATAAATAACAATAAAATGAGGATCCTGGTTTTTGGAGGAGTTGGCCCTTGATCCACGTTGAAGCAGGATTTGACAAAGTAATATTCTCTCAAAACGAAGGGGCTATTTTATTACCAAAATATTAAAACATATTGTATCTTTCTATATCTCTATCTCTATGTATCTGTATGTATATGCTACTTTTAAATATATCTACAGTCTTTATATATATATTTCATTCAAAGATGAATTTATATCCATAACTATTCTATGGATTCGAGATGGGACCGAATTATGCCCAAAATAGATGTTGAATTTGGAACCTTTCCGGAAGTAAAATTGTATGATAAGTTATCCATGGATCTTCGAGTATGAATAATTAGAAATATTCTAATCTTCTCTTGATTGAAAGGATAATTGATTTCTCTATCATTGGATTTCATCAAAATAAATAGATTCCCATTGGTTTTGGAACTTTGGAGAAGTTAGGAAACTAACAGGACTGCTTTCTAGATCTAATCATGAAAGTTCTTGAGCTAAACACGGGAGTTCAAGTCTAAAAGTTCTAAAACTAAGTGATAGAGCTCATAAACTATGTGATGGAGTTCTAGAACTAAGCCGTATTGAAGCCAAGGTTCTTGTTGTTGCAGACTCACTCACAAAGACCCCCGGATGTAGATCAAGCTTCTAGGGTGATCACGCTAGCATCCAAAGGTGTGATTGCACAACGTGGAAACCTCTCTCCAAGTGTGGGACTTGTTAAAATGAGAGAGGAATCTCAAGATTAGAGGTTGGTTCCTCAAAATCCTCTGATTTAGATCTATATTTTCACAACTACAGAGGTTCGATCCTAATCCTACTCTAAATTGCAAGGAGACAGGATAGAAGTGCAAAAATTGAAACTAACTAAAGATGGTGATGCACCAAAAGGAGTGGTGAATAATTTTGTCAAGAAAATAGACACGCACCAAAGATTGCAACATAAAACATACACAGCCGATAAGATGTAATTTAGGATCTGAAATGAAGCAAATAATACAAACAAAGGATCAAAACCATTCACAAATCTTGCATTATCATTTCGTGTCAAAACCATGCATTACAACCTCATAGAGGTAAAAATGTTACTGATCTTTGAAGAGGTCTCGATTCTTCAAACAATCACTTGCTTTGGAGGTGAAAGAAGAAGTTTCTATGCCAAATTTTTTTTTCCACACTTAGAAATGAGCCAAATCGCTTTTACATTACATGGGTTGAGCCTGTGAGAGAGAAATGTAGGAAAATGTGCAAGCCCATTCCTCATTAACTACGATGCATTAAAACGGCATGGGGGACCTTATAAACCCATACCCTACCATTTTTGACAAGTATGGAGGAGAATGTGACCCATTCTGTATTAAATTTGGTCGCTGAAATGTCACTTCTGGCCATGAACACGTGTCAGAGCCGTTTCTTAACTTTCTCTCTCCAGAATACACCAAAATTCAAGATTAACCCCGGAATCATGTAGAGAATTTCATAAGCTTTCCGTTGATATAAAGAACGTGCAAATCCAAGCTCTGGATCAAAAGATATGTCGATCTAAAGATTTAGGGCACAAAACAGGTGAAAATGTGTTTTGAAATTTTTTCCCATGCTCGCACTGGGGTGACACGTGTCAAGCGCTGATTGATGCGTAATTCTCTCTCGCTCTACTCACCCATGGGTTATCCCTTAAATTTTGACCTTTTTGATGATTTTGGAACATTTTTCACTTTTCCTCCTCGCCCCCCACCACGGGACACGTGTCATGCATTGATTGGAGGACAGGGGCATGGGGCGACCTTTACTTTTAGCTTTTCGGCCAAAGCTTTCACAAAATTCTTCAAAGTTTCCCCAAGCTCTGCGCTCCCCTTTTCCATTGGACATGTGTCTAATTCCTATTGCTCAGCCGCTTCAAACCTCGCCCTTTGAACTTGACGTTTCCCCAGTGACACGTGTCATGATTTGATTGGTCTCCGAGTCTGCAACTTTCCGCATCCTCACATCCTCGAGGCCCGGCTGTCCCAAACCGCTGGGGCAAATTCCTCCGATCCTCCCAAAACGGGCTTCCTTGTCCCTTTTCTGCCTATGACACGTGGCATGATCTGATTGGCTCTTGGCTTTCTCGGCTCCTCGCATCCCACGCGTCCCTATGTCCCAACTATCCCAGTGTGAAATTTCTCCTTTTCGGTTGATCCGGGTGGTTCACGTCCTTCACGTCCTCGCGGCCCGGATGTTCCAACCGCCCCTGTGCAATAGTTAGTCGATTTTCTTTTGACCTTTGGCCAGTTCGCCTTTCTGTGTCCCACGCGTCCTCACGGCCCAGATGTCCCTTGAATTTGCAGATTACCCTGCGCGGCCTTTCGGCCGATTCATGCCCAGATGTCCCTCATGTCCCGACTATTGCGAGGACTAGGACTTAGCCATTTTTCATGATTTTTCCTGGCCCAAGCTTGTTTTTTGTAACTTTTTCACCTTTTCTCAGAACTTGCTCTTTTCTTCTTGGATAAGGGAGTTAGAAAAATCCGAGGGGACCCTAGAAACATGATTTTTGCTCTGAATCAATCTATTTTCCTAGGACTTGAGTAATCTGATGCATGTTATCAATTTTACCCTGGGGGTGAAATTGGATAACAATTTGGTGACTCAATGGGTTACCTACTGCGCTAGTAGAAGATACCAAGAGCTCCGAATTAGTCCATTGGGCATGGAGTCATCGATATTCTGCTTTAGAACCTAAACCGACTCAAGATGTGCAAGGAGGAAGATGGAATATCACCTGATGGAAGCAAGGATTGCAAAACATCTCCATGGACAACAAGCTTTGCCAAAGCACTTAGGGAAAACAAAACTAACCTATAACAAAACAATGTGCACAAGGACTTGGAGGAATGAAAATTTAATCTAATATTTACAAGTAGTGAACTTCCCTCTAGAAGCAACGCTTGAGATAGATTCCATTGATCGAATCAGTAGTTCTTCACTATCCAAAGGTGAGGCCAATTGGAAAGCATTGCTATTCTTGCACTTCGTGACCATGTATGGGCCACTCCAAATGGCATCAAATTTTGAATGCCTTCCCGGTTTTGCTCTATCCACATCCCATTTCAACACTAGATCTCCAACTTGAAAAGATCTATCCTTGGCCTTCCTATCAAAGGTCTTCTTGATCAATGCTTGATCCTTTTCCATTGCTTGGGATGCCTAATTTCTGATCTCTAGTAGCTCCATCAACTCTGCATATCTCACCTCCATGGGCTCAAATTCAAGCAACTCCAGTTGCTTCATGAGTTCCAATGTTGGCAACTCTAGTGACATGGGTAAGATTGCCTCTCTTCCATAGACAAGTTTGAATGGAGAGTTACCTGTGGATCTTTTGGGAGTTATCCTATCAACCCATAAGGCTGATTTCGCTTTGGTGTGCCAAGACCTCTCATTCTCATCAAGAGTCCTCCTAATGATTCGCAACAGTTCTTGTTTGTAGACTCACTGCCATTACCTCGAGGGTAATAGTTTGATGAATTGCTTAGGTAAATACCGTTCTTGACAGCCCACTCACCACCCTAGATCCAATGAATGCCAATGCATTATCAGCGATTATTGTAGCAGGTACACCAAATCTGTTGTTATCCCCTCATAAAAGTCTAAGATGCTAGACTCATTTGCCTCTTTGAGTGCTACGCTTCATCCATTGGTGAAGTAATTTGTGGCTGTCAAAATCCATTTGTGCCCCTTGGCTTGAATTGGGATTAATGACTCCAATGAAGTCCAAACCCCATTGCATGAATGGTTGGTCAACTGAGATTGGGTGCAATTGAAGGGCAGCAAGTCTCTCTTTCCCTGTGAAGAATGCACAATTCTTACACCTCTTGATCCATGCATAGCAATCATCAAGATCTTAGGCCAATAATAACCAGCCTTCATGATTTTTAGAGTCTGTCACTCTTGGTGCAAAATGGCCACCACTGGTCCACCATGGAACTCTTCCAACACTCTTTGACTATGATTTGTGTTGATGCATCTCAAGCAGCACTCCATTTACATCTTTCTTGAACAAAACTCCATCAACAATGGCATATGGGACAACTCCGTAATCTGAAGTGTCTCCTTTGGGTCTTGTTCATCTTCGAGAGCATAGGCTCGTGCCTAGGAAGTGTATAATATCTTGGGTCCAGCAAGGAGTGGGGGCAGCATTGTCTTCTTCTTGATTGCCACTTGGCTCATGGCTGTCCTGGATCAAAACAGCCTCTTCTTCTTCATTGCATACTTCTTTTTACTTCCCCAAAACTAGCTGCTCACACAATCCTTTCCCTCTTACCAGCTTGGTGATCCCGATCTCAATGTCATACTCCATGACACGGGTGATCCAACCTGCCCTTTTCTCATTCAAATCCTTGTTGAGGAGGAATTCCTTGACCCCAAAGATGTGAGACCAACAACTAGACCTTGTTGTTTGAGACTAAATGCTTGAATTTATTCAAGCTTCGATTCACGCAAGCACATGCTTCTCAATAAAAGAGTATCTCAATTCATAGTCATCTAGGCTCACATTGAAGAAGGCAATTGGCTGCTCATCATTATCCTTGTTCTGGTGTACCAAAATGGTAGAGATAGTGTCATTGCCTCCAAATGCATAGAGGATGAAATCCTTGGAGAAGTCCGGGTTGATGAGAGTTGGTGCTTGAGAGATAGCTTCTTTGATTGCTTCAAAACTCTCCTTGCCTTCTCGCTGTCCACTTGAAAGCCATGCTCTTCTTTAAGATTTTGGTGATGGGCTTGACCAGGGCTGCAAAATCTGGGACAAACCTCCGAACAAAGTTTATCCTTCCCAAGAAACTCGACGGGCTTTCTTGTGGCTTGTAATGGTAGTGCTCTTATGGCTTCAATCCTCTCTGGATCAATTGCTAATCCTTCTTTGGAGACAATATGGCCAAGGAGCTTTCCTTCATGTGAAATAAAGATGCACCTCTTAGGATTCAAAGACACTCCAAATCTCCTGCACCTCGTGAAGACTTGCCTCAAATGAGAGAGGTGGTCTGTTGCATTTTTGGAAAAAATAGTGATGTCATCAAGGTAAATCAGCACCACATTGTTAATCAAACCTTTGAACGCCATGTCCATTTCTCTTTGGAAGGTAGCACCAGCATTGGATAGCCCAAATGGCATTTTCCTGTAAGCATGTGTGCCCCATTTTGTAGTGAAGGCTATCTTGAACTGGTCCTCTTCCTTCACCATTATCTGATTATAGCCTGAATATCCATCTAGCAATGAAAACCTTTCTGAACCAACTACAACCTGCAATATTTGTTCCATTGATGGAAGCGGATAATGATATTTGAGTGAGGATCTATTCAAGTCTCTGAAGTCAACACACACCTGATCTCTCCACTCTTCTTTCTGATTGGAACTAAGTTGGAAACCCAAATAGAATGCTTGATTGGGAATATAATCCTTGACTCAATCAGCTTGTCCAATTCTTTCCTCATGAGAGGCTCCATGTGTGGATTGAATGGTATTTGTTTTTACCTGATAGGCTTAGTATTTGGATCAAATTCAATGGTATGTTGAGCTAAGTTGGGATTCAAACCTTTCAAGTCTTCATAGCTCCAAGCAAATACATCTCGGGAACTCTTGACAAAGTGAACAAAATCAGATTTCTCTTGTGAGGTACTTAATTTGCCAATCTGCATAATGTTTTTCCTTCTTCCACTAAAATAGGCTCAATCTTCACCCTTTACTTGAATGTTTGCTTTCTCCTTCCGAACTGATCATTCAGTGGAAGATTGACTCCAAGGTTATGAGGCCTTTTGGTAATTTTTTAGTTCTCAAATACACTACCAGTGTCACCATACTTCTGTTCCAATTTATCTTGATTCTTGGCTGAGAACTCAGCTTCTTCTTGTAAGAAATGGATGATTTACTGGTCATTTTCAAACACTTGCCAACTGACATTGTTATCCAAAGACCAAGGCCTCACAATCACGTGGATGTTTGGTTGTACCTTGTCTTGTTGAAAGCTTTCCACAATGTCAAAGGCTTCCCTATTGCTACAATCCTGCAAAGCACTTGATTTTCTTTCCTAGGAATGGATTTGATGCCAAAACCCTCAAAATCTTCCATGAGGTCCCACACCCTATTCTTGTAGCACCTGAGAAGATCATTCTTGGCAGCATGTTTTCCCTTGACCTGATTTACAATCAATTCACTGTCCCCAAAGACTTGCAAGTTCTTTATTTTCTTCTTTATTTCCCAATGCATTCCTTGCACCAAGGCTTCATATTCAGCAGTGTTATTGGAGCATGCAAACTGAAATATAAAAGATGAATAGTACTTTACTCCTTGAGGTGAAACAAGCATAGCCCCACCTCCTACACCTTGCCTACTCCTTGATCCATAAAAATAGCTGCCATACCTCATTATCATCCTTGTGGTCCGGCTTGGTGATGCTAGGAATAGGTTGATTTTCTTCGTGTATGCAATAGACCCCTAGCTCAGATTCTTCCACTTCTTGATAAGGATCAAAAGTAGGTATCTTGTTTGCCCATTCATCAAGAGTTAGATCTGGGATGCTTCCAACCTTGGTGTTAGCCTCATCAGTGCTTGGGTGATCTTCTTGATCAAATGCTGAGCAATTGGCATTAATCTGACTTGGAGTGTAAGGCTCATTGTGAAAGTTTCCAATAGGTTCAGACCTAATTATAGCCTTAGTTCCATACCTCATTCTCGAACAACATGTGTGACCAATCAGCGACAAATATCCTCCAATCTTGGTGTGAAGTCCCTTGACAAGCATAGGGCAAAGAGTGGTGGAAGGTCTATGACTGATACATCTTGTAAAACAACAACATTTAGACATGCATGCAAGGTAAGACTCAAGTTTCTAATCACTCCAATCACATTACTCTGCTGTCCCATCCAACCGCACTACCCCTTTGGATATTGTGTCATCATCTGGAGCCCTAGCCGATCAGCTATTTGTTTAGGCATTACCGAGCTACTTGCCCCAGAGTCTACCATGCAATTGTGCACTAGCTGATTTCCAATGATTAATGAAACATAGAAAGGAGGGGGCTTTAACGTTTTACCTTGCTGTCCTCCATGATTTCCCTCAGTGGGCAGCATTTGTAAGTACTTTGGCTTGCATCCGAGCTTGCTGATTCGAAGTTAGCGAGTCCTTCATGGCAGCTCTGCAGCAGATCTCTTTGGCCCGGGATAGATAGTGATTCCCACATTGATATGTTTACATTTATCTTCTTCATCTGATCAATGATACTGAATGGGGATGAAGCATCCCTCTACTGTCCTCTAGCTTGCACATTCATTCCTTGCACATGGGCAGCAAAGCAATGATATCCGAGTTGGTTTAGGGGTTGTTTTAGGTAATCCTTGCGTGTTTGGAACTACATTTTGTTTGCTAGCTACTTGTGGAGTGGTAGAAGGTTGTGGATTACTTGGAGCTAGTGGCTGTTCTTCACCCAAATTCCTCCTTTTTGACCTTGTGTTAGCTGCAACACTTTGAGAAACCGCTTGGTTCATGCCACAAAAATCCTCTCGCTTGCCAATTTACCAATGTGGTGTCATTTGGGGTTGATTGCTGTTGGAATGTTTCTTGTTGTTGATCTGTTTCCTTGATCGCTCTCACCTTCCACACCAAGAGTTTTCACCATTAGTGCTTGGTTCAAAGCACCCGTTGAAGCACATGGATTGGTTATGAGGCTCATTGCATGGAAAGCACCACCATACTCCCGAGCAATGTTGTTTTGTGTTGGCACCAATGCCTTAGAGGTAGATATGGCATTTGGATTATAGGGCTGAAATGGTCTATCGGCGGAGGCCTTGTTTGATTCATATTTGCAGCCGGGTTGGGTGGCCTTTGTAGTTGGTATGGCTTCCTATTAGGCCGAGGTTGGGGTTGGTAAGAAGGTCTAAAACCTTGGGCTTGTTGCCTCTTGAGAGTAACCAGCTCGTTGCCTAGGTTTTACAATTGCTTCATGACTTCTTGAAGCTCATTTGGGGAACTTGGAGATGAAGTGGAAGCTTCATTTGAGCTCTGATTTCTAGGAGTGGGAGAAGGAGCAAAACTAGGTGCTTGATTCGTGTTTGGGCTCTCTAAACTTGGAAACAGTGGCATGGGAGGTCTAGGGGCAAGTTTGCCAGCTTGGATCAAACAATTTTCAGCCCTAATGGCAATGCTATAAGCCATAGGGATAGTTGTGCCTCCCATAGACTGAATCAACATAGAAATATCATAATTTAGAGCTTTGAGATAGTAGAGAAAATCACCTTCTGCTGTTGGCCGGACTGCCACTGGAATTCTCTCCCAAGTCCTTTGAAATATGAAGTTGAAATCGGCCAGATGCTCATTGGGAGCTCTCTTGATGGTTGTTAGCTGCTCCAAAAGAGACAAGTTGTCTCCCTTCTCTCCAAATTGCTCATGAAGTGCTATACACAGCTGATTCCAATTTGTGATAGAACCAGCTCCAAGGCTCCTAAACCATTGCAATGCTTTACCCTTGAATGAAGATGCCAGTAACTTGACAGCCACTTACATCTCATTGATTTCATGGATTGCACAAAGGTTAGCAATATCTTTAACATGATCACCTGGAGTAGTCTGATTTTCTCCAAAGGAAATAGGAATGTTCTTCAAGGCCGTAATAGGAATTAGATGTTGTCCATTGAGGGCAAGTGGGCTGCTGCCTGTGAAGTTGATGTAGGGGTTGTTTTGTGCCATTCTAATTGGTCTTAAAACCCTTGTTGACTGAATAAAAGGCCTACCAGGTAGAGGAGTTGAGAGAGTTCTGTTTGGTGGAGATGGAGACCTTTGAATCCTTCTTCCTCTTTTCCTTCTTCTTGGAGATAATTGCAAGTATTCAAACAACACTTCTTCTTCTCCAACTCTTGACCTTGTGGTGATTCTTCTCATGAGTTTTCAGTCCCGCTCACTGCTTGAAAACAGCTTGATTCTTCCCTTGAGTTGCCAGATATGTAAATAATAGCTCTTTTAAAGTAAGAAAATTGTAGTAGATGCACATCAACTTTGTTGTAATAAAAATGAGACCTCAAGGTCCCACCGGGCGTGCCAAAACTATTGTTGCCGACTCACAGCACCTCTGGATGCAGATCAGGCTTCTAGGGCGATCACGCTAGCATCCAGTGTGATTTCACAACATGGAAACCTCTCTTCAAGTGTGGGACTTGTTAAACTGAGAGAGGAATCTCTAGATTAGAGGCTGGTTCCTCAAACTCCTCTGATTTAGATCTATATTTGCACAACTACAGAGGTTCAGATCCTAATCCTACTCTAAATTGCAAGGAGACAGGGATAGAAGTGCAAAAATTGAAACTAACTAAAGATGGTGATGCACCAAAAGGAGTGGTGAATAATTTTGTCAAGAAAATAGACACAGACCAAAGATTGCAACATAAAACATACAGAGGATGATAAGATGTAATTTAGGATCTGAAATGAAGCAAATAATACAAACAAAGGACTGAAACCATTCACAAAGCTTGCATTATCATTTCAGTGTCAAAACCATGCATTACAACCTCATAGAGGTAAAAAATGTTACAGTCTTTGAAGAGGTCTAATTCTTCAAACAATCACTTGCTGGAGGTGAAAGAAGAAGTTGCTATGCCCAAAAAAAGTTCCACACTTAGAAATGAGCCAAATCTGGCTTTTACATTGCATGAGTCGAGCCCAAGAGAGAGAAACGCAGGAAAACGTGCAAGCCCATTCCTCATTGACTGCAGATGCATTAAAATGGCATGGGGGACCTTACAAACCCATACCCTACCATTTTTGACCAATATGGAGGAGAATGCGACCCATTCTGTATTAAATTTGGTCGCTGAAATGTCACTTCTGGCCATGAACACGTGTCAGATCTGTTTCTTAACTTTCTCTCTCCAGACTACACCAAAATTCAAGATTAACCCCATAATCATGTAGAGAATTTCATAAGCTTTCATGTTGATATAAAGAACGTGCAAATCCAAGCTCTGGATCGAAAGATATGTCGATATGAAGATTTAGGGCACAAAACAGGTGAAAATGTGTTTTGAAATTTTTTCCCACTCTCTGCCACCTGGGTGACACATGTCAAGTGCTGATTGGATGCAAAATTCTCTCTCCTCTACTCACCCACGGGTTATCCCTTAAATTTTGACCTTTTTGATGATTTTGGAAGATTTTTCACTTTTCCTCCGTGCTACCGCCACTGGGGACACGTGTCATGCATTGATTGGAGGACAGGGGCACGGGGTAGACCTTTGCTTTTAGCTTTTCGGCCAAAGCTTTCACCAAATTATTCAAAGTTTCCTTGAGCTCCGCGCTCCCCTTTTCCATTAGACACATGTACAATTCCTATTGGCTTGGGCCAGCGCTTCAAACCTCGCCCTTTGAACTTGACATTTCCCCTCTTGTGACACATGTCGTGATTTGATTGGTCTCCGGTCTCGCCAGCTTTTCCGCGTCCCTCGCGTCCTCATGGCTTGGCTGTCCCAAATTTCTTGGGAAAAATTCCTCTCGATCCACTCAAACGGGCTTCCTTGTCCTTTTCTCGCCGATGACACGTGGCATGATTTGATTGGCTCTCGGCTTTCTTAGCTCCTCGCGTCCCAGGCGTCCCTATGTCCCAACCGTCCTAGTTGGAAAGTTCTCCTTTTTCAATCGATCCGGTGGTTCGCATCCTTCGCGTCCTCGCGGCCCAGATGTCCCAACTGCCCCTGTGCAACAGTTAGTTGATTTTCTTCTGACCTTCAGCCGGTTCGCCTTTTCGCGTCCCGCGCGTCCTCATGGCTTGGATGTCCCTTGACTCTGCAGACTGCCTAGCGGCCGTTCGGCCGATTCATACCTAGATGTCCCTCATGTCCCGACTGTTGCGAGGACTAGGACTTAGCCATTTTTCATGATTTTTTCTGGCCCAAGCTTGTTTTTGTAACTTTTTCACCTTTTCTCAGAACTTGCTCTTTTCTTCTTGGACAGGGGAGTTAGAAAAAATCTGAGGGGACCCTAGAAACATGATTTTTGCCTCTGAATCAATCTATTTGCCTGGGACTTGAGTATTCTGATGCATGTTATCAATTTTACCCTGGGGTGTGAAATTGGATAACAGCTTCCCAAAAAAATGTTGATCTCTTCATAGTTTGTTCTTCGACTAGATATGACTGTTTTATTACAAAAATAAATTTCCACACACTTTGTTAGGAATTATAGAGCTTTTAAATGTTATAACTAAATTCAATAAAAGATAAAAATTACATCCTAACTTACATTAGATAAAAAAGTCACAAAATACAATCAAAATTGATAAAAAGGAGAGTAAAATAAGATCATTTATTGTGCATTAACAAGACATATTTTTGCCTTATCAAGTAGAATCGATGCCTAAGATCCCTAACCTTGTCTAAGAACCTTGGTCCAACCTTATCCAAAGAGTTCCATATTTTAGAAAACATGATTACGATGATATGCCCTCTCTATTCATTTGTTTCCCCATTCTAGACTAGTTCTAGGAAAATAATTTAAGGTTTTATATTTAATTACTTCATTACTTGTGTCATATTCTATCTATCAATTGTATATCATATTGTACATTCGGTTACTCTGCAATTATGGTTTTACAAAATTTAATTTTTGTTAAATTAATATCATGGAAGCTATGTGGAATTATTCAAGGTCTATTAGGAATGTGAACCAAAAGATGAGTTTCTTAGTGGTTTCTAACTTGTGCATGGTTACTTGGGATCTATAGAGTAGTCTTAGAGAGGGAAATGAGATATCAAGATATCCTGCAAGGCTATAATGGCTTATAAAAATGATTTACATCTTGATGAACATATGAAAAAACTGAGAAAGAACATAAAATTCAAGGTATGTCTTTCATTTGTATTTCTCAAAGAAGAAATAGTGGTATAAAGGGAGATCATGTCTTATTTCTGATCTGGTATGAATATTCATAAAGTTTAGTATGAATGGATAATTTTGAGGAGATCTTGAATGCTCTTCATTCCTTATAAATTAAGATTAAAGATGTGAAATTCAATGGTGTTTGAAGTGTGCACATTCACATAATATTTTTTTACATTAAATGTTGCAACAATGAGCTACATGTGTTTTGAGGGCTTCACAAGTTGGAAATAAAATTCACAAAATTATTTTTGCATCAAGAAAGATAATAAGATTTGCTAAGGGTCTATTTTGCAACATTGATTTCTATTGAAGGCATATGAAGATGTTGAAGCTCTTAGGATGAATACATTATGGATAATAAGGTATAATATACTGTCATGATGACCTACACGTGTACTAAGACCTTACATGATAAAAATAAGGGATATTATTCCCTCATCAATTATAAGGTGTCAAGAAGAGATAGTCTAACTATGTGTTGGAATTATTGTAAGTACGAGTGCGGGGGATATTACCAAATCTCTAGCAGATGTATTGACATGAAAATAAGGTTTTAAACTCTAAAAAAATTCTTTCATGACTGTGGTATTCTTGTTGACCCATTCCCATGATAGTTGGTGAAGGTATGTAACCTCATTTTTACAATGATAGATAGGATATGGTGGTATAATGATAGGGGAGATACAAAAATGGTGTTTCATGAGCCGCGTTTGATCTTAAAGCATTGAGAAGTTTGACTAAAATGGATTGAATATTTTCTTTAGGGAAATTTGTCCTAAATATGCTTATTCTAGTAGTGGAGGTAGAGCTTGTGGATTTTGCATGATACAAACCTAGAAGGTGATTTTTTTAGATAAGGTAAAGTGGGGGTTTTGGGAGGAACCGTATCCTTTTATCAAGGCACCAATTTCCAGATATAACAATGAATAAGAGAATTGAAGAATGATAGAGGTAAAGGGAGAAAAGGACCATGAAGGCCCAAAAAAGAAGAAAAGAAGAAGAGAAATGCATGAAAGGAATAAGAGGAGCAGTTGCTCTCCACATGTAGCAACAAACTACATCTACAAAGAAGAAGAAGAAAAAAACTCGAGAAGAGTTGCAACTAGAAGTAATAGAGAGAAGAAACAAGAGAAAGGGGGCAGACAGGGGAAAGGCTACGAGATTGAGAAAGAAAAGGAGAAGAATGCCAATAAGGATAAGATGAAAGATAAAGAAGTCAATGGGTTCCCTTATTTCCCTTCTTTGAATGCACTAATTTCCATTTATCCTATGAAAGCATCTCTGAGATAAGGGGATTGTATTCCGTTAACTCCAAGGGAAAGGAATCCTCGAGATTATGGGCACCATCCTGTTTGAATTAGAGTGATTTGACTCATGGGGCCAATTTAGTGCCGGAGAAGGTCCTTCTAAATATGGAGTGATAACCACTAACTTCCCACCCTCTTTATGAGGGGATGAATATGTAGGGGTTGTAGTTGAAGGGGCTGAAGCTATAGCAATTGGAATTATGGATGCAACTAAATTAGATGATTATAAACTCTTTGATTATCTAGACTAGAATCATCCTCTTCTTCTAGATCTGGTGGAATCCAATGCTTGGAGAAGAAATTTTTTTCTAAGGAGCCCGAGTTTTCTTTTGAGGAAAATCAACATGGAGGTGACCCAGATTCCTACAATTATGATGCCTGAAAGCTACATTTTCATATTCAAGAATATGAGAATGGCTTGTATCTCCCATCTTGAGGGTCATACTATCTGAAACCCCTTGCTAAGATCAACTTCAACACAAATCCGACATAAGTAAGAAGACCGCTCCACAATCGCTCATCTGTCTTTTTGACGAATCTTCTTAGGAGGTTGCCAATTTCCTCCAATGTAAAGGAAAATTGAAGCAGAATATTGGGTAGTATCACCCAAAATGGAACCTTCATAATGGAGAAGGTATTCGGGTCACATTCTGGAAACCATGTGATAGTGAAAAGTACCACCGATCCCTAGAACTAATGTCCCTTATCAATAGCTCTTTGGAAATCATTATGTTCATTGAAAAATACTATGAAGAAGCCTCATACACAAAGGAAAATTCTACAATTTTCTATCCATGAGGTGTGAATCCAATGGATTACTGTGTTAGATGATGGCAAGGCACCATTGAATCTGCATATTAGGGTTTGTGATTTTATTTCTTGCAGCAGGTCTAAAGATTATTCATCATTGATTTCCAAGGTAGGGATATTAAATTCTTTAACAACAATGTAAGAGGGGGATGAGGAGTTTCCGGGGATTTTGAGGAAGAGGAATTTTTAAATAATGCCTCCTTGAAAGGGGAAGAGCATACCTAGAAGGTGATGGATAACATGTTTGAAGAAATTTTTGGTGATTAAACTCATAAAGGGATTTTTTTTTAGGCTCATATCAAGTTTATGGATCATTTATTACTGTTGTTTGAAGGCAAGAAGAGAAAGTACAGACCAAGGGGGAGATAGTGAAGCATGTAAGTCATTTTTTCCATTGTGACTTGTATTTTTCCATGTCTAGTTTTCATTGTTACTTTTTCATAGATTTCAAAGGGGGAGTAGCATCAAAAATATGGAAAAGAGGACTAGTAGGCGTGTTTACATTCATGGTTACCATAAATGTTTCTAAAGGTGGTTTCCATCAATGGAAAAGGGGAGATTGTTGGCCATTGTGACTAGTAGTTATCATTGATGTCAAATCCATTGATGGAAAAGGATGTCATGGGGTCATGAGTGTCTCCAAGAGGTGTTATTCAAGCTCAAACATGAAGGTTGATTGGTAGTGTCTTGGTTTAGTGAAGTCTTATATTGTTCTGGAGCGTGGTATAGTAGGTATGGTCATGGTATCAAATCTAAAAAGTTGATTAAAGGATTCCATGAGGTCCAGAAAGGTCCAAGATGTGTGTAATATGTTTCCAAGTGTATGTATGAGGTCATCATGGTCATTTCATATTTTTCCATGGTTGAGTCAGGTCATTCTATGCCTATTTCTAGACCTAGAGCATGTGGTTTAACATGGAGGTATGAGTTTTGGAGTATATAAATCTTGTTAAAGAATGGTCATAATATGGTGATGTTTTATATGAGGTGTATCAGGTGTTTTAGGTAAGTTATCATAGGTTTGATGATGTTTCATAATCCATGGGAATAAAGATTGTGAAGATAAGATAAGTAAGCACATGTAAGTCACTGTGGCCGAGAGTTTCAGGAATATTTGAGGAAGTTGGTGGGTTTGGTAAGATAGAGGATGTAAAAGTTTCAAGTCATTATAAAGAGAATTTATCAAGTTATGAATATTTTGGTAAAACTAAGTTGAGAAGAAGCAAAAAAATAGCTCGAATTGGTAAATTTTGATGCTCACATGATATCACAAAGTTTGCATTAGACCTTATGGATTTTGGGGATGATTTTACATTGAACTAAGAATGTTTTCCAAAAATAAATATGTAATTTTATTGTTAGAATTCTATGAACAATTGTTAAGAAGATAATTTGGTTTGAAACAATAGTTAAAGCCTCTTAGTAGAGCAACTTGGGAGATTGACATTGTATGGTCTCTAGAATGTCTTAGAAAGAAAATATTATGCATCAGGGTTAAATTTGATTCCTCATAAATCATTTTGGTGGTGGTTTGGTGTTCTAAATGTTTTTGGAAGAGAGAAAAAAACCCTAGTTTTAAGGGAATTTACAGATCCAAGGCTAAGATGGAAGCTTCAAGATGAAAACCAAATTGTTATAGAATCCTTAGGAGACATGATACACAACCATGAAAAGTTTAAAATAATTTTATTTGAGGAAATGGAAGGTACATGTCCTCAAATTCAACCTATCAATTTTAACCTTAAGGTCTACAATGCTAGTCATGTGGTTTGAGGTGAGTTAGATGAAATTGCTTAATGGACCCGAGTTTTATAAGCATGGATATATTTTTGGAACTTGACATGATGTGTTGGAATGCTTGAAATTATTTGGAGTGATGATTTCTCTTCATGTCCTAATGGCCTAGAAATCCCTAGTTGGATTACTCAATAAGGTCATTGAAACAAGTGCATTGGATCAGATTTCTCCACATGACATATGCTTCTCGGTGTTTGATCAATTTTTACAAGTTTCCTTGATGTGTTTGATTGTTTGGTTGAGATTTTAAGTGACCTTAAAGGTGATTGAAGCTTGATTTCTCAACATTGGTTCCTGGGTCCATATTTCCAGGTTTGGAGTAATTTCGAGATATTTTCTTGGTTGAAGGCCTTACATTGTGAGTTGGATGATAAAGAGAATTATTATAGAAGTTAAATTTAGATAACTTTCCAATGATATATTAATTGAGTCATTATTATGAAATTTTCTATGTGAAGTTGGTCATTTTATAGGAATGAACTTATGGAGCTTGAGGACATTGTTGGAATAACATGCTTCTTGGTGAGTTTCATGATGATGATAGATCCTGGAAATTTTTTTATAAGACTTTGGAGCTATAGATGCATTTTTTGGAGCTTGAGAGTGCATTTTGAGCACATTTTATTGAATTGATGCTTAGTGGATATGTCTAGACCCCTGCCAACCTACTTGCATATTTTTTGTTTATTTATATGATGCTTTTGATATTTTTATGTTCGGATGATTTACTTATTTGGTCATGTCCTAACTATGGGTTTTTAGTGTTAATTTATGTATATAAAGGTGAGTTGATTTTATTATTATGACTAGTTGAGATAATGGGGAACTTATGAGCGACATAGAAGGGATTGAAGGAAAGTGTTAAGGGGTCATGTAAGGAGTTTAGAAGGGGTATGAATACATGGGAAATATGGAGGATCGATGTGCAAGGGAAATTAATATATTCAACCCATGAAGAAGAGAGATTGACTAAGTTAGGAGAGTGCTTATTTTGATGAGGGTTTGAAGAGTTGTGAGCTAAACTTGGATCACTATCAGTTGTGTGAGAAAAATATTATCAGTGATCATCCATTTATAGGTCTTTGAGTTGGTTCTTGATCACCTTAGGGGTTGTATCCTAATTTTGGGGTTGGTGCCTCACTAAACTAGGGGTTGGTGCTACTTGTAGGGTTAGTTCTCTAATAAACTAGGGGTTGGTGCTCCTTGTGAAGTTGGTACTTCACTAAATTCCTTTGTTTTGAGTAATATAAGTAAAGATTTACTGGATTTTTTCTCCTTTAGGGTCTCCCACTTATATAAGGTGTTCATGTGTTGTGTATCTTTTTTCATGCTCTTATTATTGAATGTTGAACATCTTAATAAGATCACATGGTTATGTATTTTGAGTGGACAATTGGAATGATGAATGTAGGGTTTGGTAAATGAAGTAAAAAATGTTGTATAACCGATTCACCCCCTCCCTCCTAGTCATTGTGATTCTAACAATGTTTTTATATTCTTTATAAATTTTGAACTTGAAAATAGAAATAAAATGTATGAATAGATGAATTTGTAACATGTACATGGAATAAAATTGATACTATAACCATGCACCTTGCATTTGTTTTGAATCTATTTCGTAAGTTATAATTTAAATATTTTATGTACCCTAGACTTGCAATAAAATTTAGTGAATATATATATTGTGACATATGTTCATGTATATGATTTTCTTTCTAAACCATTGTAAAATCTATATTTTCATGAGAAATTATTTAGATCAATATCTATATATAATATATATTATGACCATGGATATATTATAGGAGTTTGATAGAGATGGGATTGTCTGCATATTGTGTTTTTAAGATCATGTATGTTTATGAGGCTATGGATGATTTTCAAGAGCTCCATGATAGCCGAAATACATTTCTCAACACCTTTAGTTCTCCATTTGTGTCCTCTATTCCATGAAGGAAATTATTGTAAATGAGGAATTGAATCCATATGGTAAATTGATTTGTGGTCCTCTCACTAACATATACTCCTCCTTTGTCTTCTTCTCCAACCACGAAGGCTCCATCAGGATGGGTTACGGTCAGCAAAAAGAAAAAATCTACCCCTTTGAAGGGTAGCACTTCGCCTGGATGATTCTTTTCTCTGCTATTGGCTGGCTGGGCTACATGGGTCTCATTTTTCTTGGCCGGATAGCAGGTTGCTTCCAATGGTGTTGTTATGCCATTGCTTTGTATTTCTATTTTTTTGTTGTTTCTTTGTCGGTTGTTCGCTGACAATTTTTTTGCAGTCGGGCTCTATTGTTCTATTTGGATTTTGATCCATCTCTTGTGCTTTAACTTTCAATTCTGGCTTCTGAGCCTTGGTGTACAAGGGTATAGTCCCTTTCAAAAAACTATTTGCCAATAATAAAAAAAAAACATTTGAAGATCCATATTTCCTAATGTTTTTATATTTTGGGGTCATATGTCATCATGTCAATACAATTATTCTTATGTTTCATATTTCTTAGTCACTAATGTAAAAATACTTTTATTTCACAACAAGATGTAAGGTACCAATTTCTAATGGTGAATGACCCAATATATCCCTCATTTTATTATGCAAGAATGTTTATGAATCATGATTCATGAAATTATCTGTGTAAAATTAAAATTTAAAACTATCTTACTCCTAAACAAACAATGTTAATCTAAAGATGGTGGATGATTCCATAGTCTCTGATAGCTCTTAGGTCATCAAAAAACAATTTAAATGAAATGAAATATAATAACTTCAATCTAATAAATAATCACTTATCCGAAATTGATAGTCGATAGGACATACATCATTATAAGTTGAAAAATAAAAATTTTTATTCTCCATTTAAAAAAATAGTATCAATTTTCTTATGTTTTCCATTACATTGAAATCTTAATTCAAAAATGTATTTTTTTCACCAATATGAGGACTAGATTCACCACCATTTCTATAAGTTATTTTCCCATAGGTTCCTTAAAATTTCAGCTAGATTCACAACCATTTCTATAAGTTATTTTCCCATAGGTTCCTTAAAATTTTCCTTGAAACTAAAAATTAGAAAACCAATGCAATATAGATTTATCAACTTTTATATAAAATCGTTAACAAAAATAGAGAGATGTTAGAAAAAATATATACATTTTTCTTATTAAAATATCACTTTTTACTCAACATCATTTGAATATGCATGATTAGGAATAAACCATATGGTGATATTAGCACTGGATTTTATACAAGCTATTCAATATGATGCATCCTTGAAAACAATTTTTCACTACAAATAATTGCATATTCATTTACATAGGTGATGTAAATCCTTTTTCTTCAACAAATTTATTATTATTTTTAATTTAACTTACTATTGTTTATTCTCATGGGAATAGTTGGCCAATTTACAAGAGAAAATAGTATTAGCATACCAACAATTGAATGTAATTCATAACCAAATCTCTTTGAACATTTTTTTTTAATATTTTGAGTAAATCCTCCAAAACTCTATAGTTTAAAAAGAAAAATAATACCTTTCTAATGATATTAAATTACAAGTGATTTCCTTTAAATTTATATATTGTTGTTATATTTTTAAATCTATGATGTTGGATATGTTTTTACTTCTATCCTCATGACTCCTTAATATCTTTGGTTTTCTATGTTCTTTTATAAAAATGGAAAATATTGTGTCTTTGTGACTTATATAGCTACTGGATATTATCCTAGAGAATATTTCCATGTATTATAGATAGGAAAAATGAACAATGTATAATATAGAATATTAAATAGAATTAAAGTGCATAAAAAGTGTAAATAACAATACAACCTGAAAAAAATATAAATAACAACGCAAAAATTGGAAAATACAAAAGATACCATTTGTAACTCTCCTTTAGCTTTACACATGATATATGAATGTAATTTTTTTATGTATTTAACATAAATATATGTTGTTCATGTGATGCGAGATAATCGTTATCAAACATATATTCAATTTCATAAGAAGGTTTCAAACAACAAACTTCACCGTAGCTCGCTCTTGAGATCAAACTAGCCTAAAAAGGCTTGAACTTGCTAAAAATGTCGAGAATAATATCGATGCTATAATATAAATCATAATACATCCTATAATTCTTATACATTTTCCGTTAAACTACCTAAGTAACCTCTTTTCTTCAAGAACTCATAGACACTCACCTTCTTCCAACTTTCTCTTGGTTTCTTTATACTAGCTTCTTGGCTCCATATACACCTCTTGGGTCTTCCTTAGCCATTGTGATATTTACACTTCCCTATGAAATTTTATCCACTTAAACACTATTAGAAAATTATTAAAATGGTGCAAAAACTCCCATAGTTCAAGCTATTACTAAACTTGTCAAAATAGTCTTCTTATGCCCTTAAGACAAGGTTCCTTGGTTCATTCATTCTCGAGTGATCTAGGAATACCCAAAAATTGTTTATAATTCATTAGGTCTCTCTCAACATCCTAAAGGTGCATGGAAAATCTTAGACTCCAATTCCCTTTGTAAATCCTTTTATTGTAATTTTTGTAATCTTGCTTCTAAGCCCTCACTAGGTCTTCCTTAAGTTAATTTCATGAATATATTCAGTTGTGAGCTTTCAAGACATAAAATATATGTTTTATAACACCCTTTAAGATATTTTTTACTCTCTATAGGTTCCTTTGTAAACTAGTCTCTACAAATAGGTTTTTCCATTGTGCACTCGATTCTAAAGGGATTGGTAAGAAGATCTCTCACTTCAACCAACGAATCTAAAAAATTCTTGTTTTAACACTTCAAAGATGCACTTGGGATTGTTTCTACCACTTTATAACAAAAAATCAATTGAAAAGGTTTTTAACTCACATTTTTCTCCTCGAAACCCTAATTGGGTGTAAAATGAGCCCGAGAGGTAGATTCCTATAATAACTTTCACAATAATTGATTTCGAGGACCTAAATTTCACCTTAATGGCTATTTCAACATTTTTTCCATGAATATCTTACCAATAAAGTTTTAAGAACCTCAATTCACTCCCCTTAACTCGTTCTTCTTATTCCTTACCTATAAGTGACAATGGAACATAGTTACCCTAACAAAACTAAGTTAGAATGAAAGATTTCTTCCTTTCCCAAAAGAGGACTTTGTCATGAATTTACTTCATTCCAATCTCCTTATAACCAAATTCATATGATTAAAATGCACTTAGTACACATTAAAAATTAATAATTGAGGTAATTGTATGTAAGTTCCAAAACATGTCTAAAGAAAATACACAAACTTACAGATATTAGATTCTTGAATATAAAATTATTTGTTATCTTTGAGAATAACCATTATTGAGAAGCAGTAATGCATCATTATAATGCTTGACATGTAACCAGTGAGTAATCCATACAATCTACCATATCAAAAAGGGTCTAAGCTCCTTGGTTTGCCTTATACAATTGTAACACATACATGCAAGGTTCCTCATCATAAAAACATCAAGTTCAACCCACCCTTCACCGGAGTAACATAGAGAAACTATTTAACATGATTGTAATCCAAACTTATAAGAATTCACATGCAAACACAAGATCATCACACCAAAAAAAGAGACAAATATCTATTCACTATCAAATATTCATACAAAATATTGAAATCTTCCTCACTTCATGGCTCTCTCTATCCTCTACCTAAGAAATTCCTCTGAATATGACTTACACACCTTCCTATACTCAAATTCCCATAATACATGCACCTACCACCTAGAAATGTAACTATAATCTAGTGACCTTTGAATTTCCTTTTATCTTCTAGATACATAACTGCCTTTCCCATACTATTCTCGAACATTTCAATGATTCTCCTACACACTTAGGACTCATTACACACCCTTTACTTTAACTAGACACTTAACACACTCTAACCAAACCTAATATTATTTAACATACCTTTATAATGAAATTAAAACTTATGGAGGGAAAGACCCCATTTTAAATTCAAATCTCCTCATTCTTGACTATCTCTCTCTCTAGGACTTCATATACCCTAGAATGCTTTCATAACCTCATGAATACAAAAATTGACACTTGAATGCCTCTTGATGATGCTCATGCATCATACTCCTATGGTATTTCTAACTGAGTCTCTAGTTTATTATTCATTGTTATTTCTTTCCTTTAGTATTTCTTTTGCACACTCAATTTTCTTTTTTTCCCCTAAGGCCTCCTGGGTCCCATATGGTGTTCCTTTGTCTTTCATTTTTCTTGACATTTTTTTCTTTCTTCTCGACCTCCACCTTTGTCTTCATTATTCTCAATCTTCCATTCACTATCCCGACATACAAAAATATCTTAACAATAAATGCATACTCCTCATTATTTGTCACTTTCTCCATCTCTATGTAGTATATAACCATCATGTTCTCATTAGTTTTCTTGTCACGGTCTTAATTTTATTGTACTTATACCTACTTTCTCTCCTTATCCCTTACACTATGATACTCTTCTTATTTTCTTGGAATGATTTTTACATTATTTTATTCCATATATAGCATGCTCCAAGGCTTCTATCTTCATCTCCAATTCCTTAAAGCTTTCATAAACAAACACACTTTCTTGGGTCACCTTTTCTTCACTTTTCACTTGGTGTTCTTGCTCCATTCTCTTCTTGCTTCCAGTATTCATCTTAAGGATCAATGCATATAACTAGTCACATGTTTTTTTACTCTTCATACCTACATTCACACACTTACACACAATGTTAGAATCAAAATTTTGAGGCTTGGTTTCCCCCGTAGATTCTTTGTGTTTCCTTGTCATCACTTCAAATTTCATTTTTCTAAATTATTTTTCCTTATTCACTATGTAAACTCTACCATCATCATGTTCACCCATCTCAAGGGAAGCCAAAAATGCTTCTATAATCTCTTCATCATCATTATTTTCCTCTATCAACACCAATTCCTTGACTACCTCTCTTTCTTTCTTATCCATCTTCCTTTGTATTCTTTCCTCTTGCTTGATCATTGTCCTCAACTGCATTCTTTGTCTATTTCTTTGCAAGCTCTCTAAGTGGCCACTTATCTTTATTTCTCATCAAAAATTCTATCCTTGTATCTTGTCTTTTCTCTCTTTCTCTCTTTCAATGAGCATTATTAGTTTCTCTACATCTTGTTTCAACTTTGTGATATCCTACTAAAACCACATCTCTCTTTTATTCATATTTTCCTCTTTCCTTTTCCTCTCTCTCTTCTTCTTTTTGTTTCGTGGGCTAATAAACTTGACCAAATTTGTCATAAAAATATTCTCTATCCATATAAATTTTTATTCTTCTTATCACTCACTTTTCTCTCTCTTTTCAAGCAATTTTTTTCTTGATTCTCTCTTATCACCTCCTTTCACTCTTATTTCACTCTTTCATGACGCTGTATAACCAGTGATCTACACAGAGATAACCATAATAATAAACACAACTATATAATATCTTCTATATTATTTCTCATTTTTCATTCATACGGACATGCAAATATATATGAAAATATCACTCCTACAAATGAGGAGTTTGTTCAATGCTATGCACCTAGGGAAAGGATGTTATGATGTATATGTATTGATGGAGATGCCGACATGTGGCACACATCCCCTTATCTTATTATATCATTCATTTATGATTTATTATGCTTAGGAGGTCGGCCTCAGTATTGGCCATATGTTAGAATGGTATATATAGGGGTTAGAAGGTTGTAGTTAATCATCATATTGAGTATTGGAGTGTTATTGTATGGTTTGGAGGTTACCCCCTCGAAGTGGTATTGGAGGTTGCCCCCTCGAAGTGGAAAAGCTATTATATGAGCATATTGTCATCATTTATCTATATTTTGGTGTTCTCTCATGTTATTATACTGTATATGTTCTGATTTATACAAGTAATATCCTTACAAGTGGTATCAGAGCAACGATTTCGGCCAAAATTAGGGCAAAAACCCTAATTTTTTGTTTGAAATATATCTTGAAGATGGTATCTAAATTTTTCCCAATTTTTTCATCATAATTTTGAAACACTCTAATTCAAAATATCTGAAAATTTCAGCTCCATTTGATCCATTTCATGGATGTTATTTATGTTTTAGGTTTTTCCATAAATTTTATTTTTAGGAATCAAATTGTGGTATTTTTAGCAAAATTTATATTTTCAGAATTCTTAAATTTAAGTTAGGGTTTGTTCTTTATGTTTTTAGCCATCTGTCAAAATATTTTCAAACCCTAATCATGATCACTGGGATAACAAATTTTAATGGAAATGGTGAGATGGATGCTAAATAATGGTGGATAAAATTTAAGAATATATATTTCTCATATTTCATGACAAGGAATAGGTTTTCACATTATATTTTTGGTCCTACATGGATTTTGTTTTTGAGTTAAAAATGACATGAAGGATTGGTCTTGGGAGGAAATGGAACAACTTTTTATGGATAGATGGGACCACAAAGAGGAAGAAGAGTCAAAGGAAGATGATGGGGAAGAATATATTGAAGAATCAAGAGAGAAAGAAGATGAAGAGGAAGGTGAAGAATATTCAAGGGAAGATGATGGTGCAGCATATATTGAAGAATCAAACACAGAAGAAGTCGAAGAAGACTATGAAGAAGAGGAAGAAAAACAAGATATTGATGCAGAAGAAGATATTATAGCTCCCAATAAGGAAGATACCATATTTCAGTTTTATGGATGCATTCAAAGGAATAATATAATTGTTTCCATAAACCCTAACAGCAAGTATAACTTCATCAACAAGGATATGGCTCAACATCTACATATTCAAGAAAGTAATATCAAAGAAGCTCAAGTGAATGGTAAGAAAATTCAAGTTTTTGAAGATTTAAAACTTACTATGGACAAATATACTTTACATTCAGATTTTTTTGCCTTATATATGGATGGTTTGGATATTTTTCTTGGGTATCCTTGGTTAGAGACATTGGGGAAAATTAATATTAATATGAAAAATAAGTTTATGAAGATTTGGTACAAAAAGAAGAAGGTCACTTTATAGGATATCAGGCTTAATGGAAATCAAAGAAAAGTCAATATAGACCATGAGGATGATTTAGAATATGGAGAAGAAGGGAATAAGGATGATTCAAAAGAGGAACATGAAGAAAAATAAGGAAATGATGATTCATCTACTCAAGAGAAAAAGAAAATATCAAATGCAAAGGTGGAAGAAGAAAAGAAAGTTCAGAAATAGGTTGATAAGGTTGAGGATACTACAACTGACAGCATATGGAAATCCACGTCAACATGAGAGAAAAAAATCATGGAGATATCCCAGTGGAACAACATATTTCCAACCAATATAGATATACGAGTAATTAGAGGAATAATCACTTTATTTATACAAGGGATCACCGGAGAAACAATTATGAAGCATGGAATCCTTATTATGGTTAACCTATTTATGGTTATACATGGAATCCTTATTATGGCTATGCATTGAATCCTTATGTTGGTTATGCATGGAATCCAAGGATTATAAAATATGGTCATGAATGGAATCGAGTAAGCAAAGGAATATGGATATTAGTTCGATATGTATCATCTATGAGGATCACATATGGATGGATGATCGATCATGGCGCAAATTGTGTAAAAATTTACAACACACTCATTACATGGTTTCTTCTTATGTTTCGGGGATAAAAAATGTCAAGGAGGGAAGGGATGCTATGCACCTAGGGAAAGAATGTTATGATTTATATGTATTGATGGAGATGCCGACATGTGGAACACATCCCCTTATCTTATTATATCATTTATTATGCTTAGGAGGTCGGCCTCAGTATTGGACATAGGTTAGAATGGTATATATAGGGGTTAGAAATTTGTAGTTAATCATCATATTGAGTATTGGAGTGTTATTGTATGGTTTGGAGGTTACCCCCTCGAAGTGGTATTGGAAGTTGCCCCCTCGAAGTGGCAAAGCTATTATATGAGCATATTGTCATCATTTATCTATATTTTGGTGTTCTCTCATGTTATTCTGTTGTATATGTTCTGATTTATACAAGTAATATCCTTACATTCAACCTACTAACCCCCAAATATCTATTTAGATGTGATTATTACTCACGTAACAATGCACAACTCAAATCACATAAGTTGTTAAAACAACTCCAAACTAATATGTATTATTATTAATATAACAATATATTACTAACTACTAACCATTTACAAAATAATAATTACTCACATAATTATTATTTACTCATCACATGTGAACACTAACATAGATTTCCTAACATTTCACACATCCATTTCTTTAACCTGTCAATCTTCACACACATACTACACAATTTCAAATTTTAACCACAAAATAATTAAAATTTAAATCATCAAAGAAAATTCAATAAGAACCTCGCTATGATACCAAATGATGAAGATAAAATTAGTATTAAGAATGTATTCAATTTCACAAGAAGGTTTCAAACAACAAACATCACCATAAATCTACTCCCGAGGATCAAACCTAGCCCAAAAAGGCTTGAAATTACAAAAATGACAGATAGAAATATGAATGGTATCATATAAATCATACTCTATCCTATCATTCCTAAACCCCTGTCCTTTCAACTCCCTAAGTCACCTCTTTTCTTCAAGAACTCATAAAAACTCACCTTCTTCCAACTTTCTATTGGTTTCTTTTATACCTTAAATTTTACCTACCACATTTTTTTAAAATTTTATCACTCATTGAAGTGTTCTCCTTCATCCCTTCTTACATTAAATATTGCAAATATATGGGGGCACTTTTTTAAATTAAAAGTTTAGTTCAATTATAATATCATGTTTAAAGTGGTTTCAAAACATTTACATGTCGACATTAATATGATTAGATGTTCACATTGATATAAGATGTTACCTTGGGAACTTTAAAATTGATGATAGCATTTTATCAAGATGAGGATTGAATTTCAGTTTACATTAACCATCTTCAGATTCCAAGCTCACTTTTTTGTCTATATCTTCTTTCTGTGGTGGAATTAAAGAATGTTGGTAAGTGTCGCTTTATTTGATGCACTAATTTTTAATTATGCAACATTAAACTTGGTCATTCAAAGTAAAATTATGATGGGATAACAATTATGATTTCATGTTATGGCATCATGGTGATGTTTTGGGATTCCAGAGAGGATAGGGTATTTTTTCAAATAATTTGTCATTTTCTCGCCACTTAGTTTGAGTATGGATTATTGAACTAAGGAAATGTTTAGTGCCTCAATTAATAATACAATGACATTTGGGCATTGAAGTTGAACCACATTTAGCATTTCTTAAACCTAATGATTTTATTTGTGAACAATCTCACATAGAATTTTTGTGGTTGATTTTTATCTCATGGTTTAATTTGATGAAATTCCAAGTGACATCCATGATAATGAAGTGGGAAATAAGGACTGTGGTCATTTATTATTGGATGGTGCAAGTTTTTTTGGTTTTGGACTTGAGATAACTCACACATTTAATGATTGAACTAGATCCCATTATTTTACCGTAAATGCCAAGTTTTGTTTTTCATTTGATTTTTCATTACTACGGTGAAGCCCTGCTATTTTTTTCTAGAATTGGTTCATGCTATATTATTGCCTTCAAGGTGCCCTCAAGAAGCTTATATTTAGTATTTAATTTTCCTCTCAAGGTATGTTTATCCTTATCTCTGATGTGGTGCTCACTTTTCTCAAGTTCAAAACTCACTGTTGTCAATTTTTCCCCCTTGGATAAAAATTGGACAATGCCCGAGGGCCACACTTCCTATGAACACCGGAAAAAATGATCAAAAATGAATAAACTGATCCTAAGGGGCCTTAGTGACATTTAATTACCCTAATGGTTCAAGAGAATAGTGGAAATTCAGAGATTTCAAGGCTAAGTGTGAAAATGCACCAGATAGGAGTTTTGAGCTCAACTAGCTTGCCAAGAAGCTTGTCGAGCTGCTCAAAGAGCTAAAGAATAAATTATAGGAGCTCGGTTCAATCCCAAGGATTATATATATTGATCGAGTTTTGTTATGGATTGGCAAGCCATGCACATGGTTGAGCAATCAAAAAGGTTGGAGACTTGGTTTGAATATAGAAGATGGAACTCGATGCATGTCAGGGGTAAAGATGGTCGAGTTGCTCCCGAAGGAGCCATTTGGCTCTGTGATAATGTCAAGTCAAGCTTGAGTTTTAAAATTTGTAGCTCGTCGAATCCATAAAGGAAATGGTCATCGATTTCTTCGTGGTGTGCCACCTAGGAGTACAAATCTCGTATAAAGATCTGTGGAGACATATGCGTGACCGAGTGCAACATTCAACCCACCCAATTCAATTTGAGATAATAATGGATGATTTTAGGGTGTAGATTAGTTGATGAGCTTGGTAGATGATAGTTTTTGGTGGGTGCAGAGGTACTTAGATGAGATCTCACGAGTGAGTAGAGTGGAGGCCGAGTAATTGAAGTGCCTCACCAAGTCAAGAATAGTTCGAGTTGAGTCGAAGGAAAAGCGAGTCATATCAAAAATTCAAGATGAAGAAGCTCGGCCTTGTAATCCAAACGAAGGGAAAAAAATTTTCACAAGAGATCGATGGCATTAAGACGATCCATAAAGGAGCATGATGACTCATAGGATCTTGAGCTTGAGGATTAACCCTTGAGGGTTCAAAATTACGATGCAAGTAAAAAATATCGATCTCAATGGTGACTCAATGATTGTTGGTAGGTGAGCTTGGGAGTGTTTACATCTCTCACAAAATGACTCGAAATGGAATTTCATCATGGAGGATAGAGCTTGACTTGAAGGAATGGAAACGAAAACTAGTTTCAAACTCAGAACTCGAAGTGCTCATTTTAGGGTTAGAACTTAGAACCATCGAGCATACATGTGATTCAATTTTTCGATGGTGTTTCAAGAGGGCTCAAATTGATACATTGAAATAGGGTTTATGTTTGTGAGAAGAGAAATATGAGGACATGTCATGGTGATAAAAAAGGTGAGAAGCATCTTAGAAAGTTCACAAAAGACATCGAGACTGATTTTGCAAAGGATGAGCTCATCGGTGAAGGAATCTTGTAGTGCGTGGAGCTTGAGCATGGTTCAGGTGAAGGATTCACATCATCACATTGAAGGGAAGTTCATCGAGCTAATAATTTGAGCTTTGGGAATGGGCTTGAAGATAAAAAATAGTAGACAACTCGGCATCATATGGAAATTCTTAGAAGTACCAATGTAAATCGAGCCTGAAAGCATGTAAGGAGTTAAGATTGTCATGGTCGTCGATTCATTGGTGCATGCATAAAAGAGATCTCAAGGTTAGTGTCTAAACTATGGAATGGATTATTGATACAAATAGGACTCCAGGATAGGTGTAAGAGATCAAGTTGATCTTGAGTCTTTGGAGTGATAATGTTTGGGCATCACTAGCGAAGGAAGAGATCGAGCAAGTTGAATTGCTAAGTGGAAATTAAAAATGATCTCGGGTATATCAAGAATGAGAGTACATTGGGTTGTGCATCGAGCTTCATAAATTAGAGTTTTATGGTGGTAGTGGAATGAAGCTAGGAATAAGCTTGAAGCATTAGGTGAAAGCATTGCAAGTGGTTCATGCATGAAGACAATGAGGTGAGTTCAGAATTCATAGAGAAAGTAATGAGGGTAGAGGTGTCTATAGGAATCAGACTCATTTTGACTCACAAGAAGGTTGTAAGTATATCCGTAAGATGTGTATGAAGTGACACAATAAGAATATCTCAAGTAATAACTCACCAAGGAAATGCCACTGGAATAGATGTTGTAGGTGCTCGTAGTGAAGGTATCCATGTTAAATATTTCTTACTTGGGACCAAACAAGCTACTAAGTTGGTACGTGAGATATTCAGGATATTGATCTTGTTGCACATAGTAGGAGGGATGGCTCACCATGGAAGTAGTTCATGTTCTTATGGAGAGATATGGATGCTCACCGTAGAAGTAAACTCGGTGAAGCGAATGAAATGTGAGATCTGGAGACGATAGCTCAATATATTGAGCTAAGGGTTTAAGCTCATGGGTATGATGGAAGGTAACTGAGCTCAAAGGCATGATAAGAAATGGCTTGGAACTTGGTTGGTATGAGAGAGAATAGGCGGAAGGGTGAGATGTTTTCAAAAAAACACAACATCAGCAAATTTGGAATAGGAGTCCAAAGTTCGAACATAGGTGATTCAGAGAGTAATGCATGAGAAACTTAGCCCATGTAACAAAAAATCATTTGCCAAGAGCCCAAATGTCACCGATGGCTTAAATGAGAGCTGAGCCATGGGATCAAAGGACAAGATTGTATCTAGCTTAATAGCATTGGTGAAGTCTTAGTGAGTTCAAAATGGAGTTGCATTTTGGGGGTCTTGCGTGTTTGGGATTTCAGAATTTTTTCTTAATTCGGAACTCACTCGCCATTTTGAAAAATATGAGCTTGAAGAATATGAAGACTAAAAATCCAAAACTCAAATTTGGAGTTTGGAATTTTCAGATTCAAAAGTCCATGCCTTTAGGGTTTAGAACTATGTGATGAGTTTCTAACTCTAATGCGTTAGAATGAGTCAACATTCATGTCGAGTAAAATACCGAGATGGTTAAGAGATGTATGGTAGTTTAGTTCGAGCTACATGGCGAATATAAATAAATTGATGACTCGGTGGAAGGGTAGAGAATATAACCGAGCTAGTGATTTGGTGGAGTCATCCGAGTCATTAGGAAGTTGGAAAGGTTTATGTGAAGGATCCTAATCAATAAAATCCCGAATGATCTATTTTCGGAACCGAATGTGGTCACAAAGGCGGTTAGGAGGTGGTTGGCCACAAAATTCAAGGGAGACTTGAGATTAATGCAACTCGTGGGAAAATGAACAACTCAATGGTTAGGTCGGTGAGTTGGTGAAGGGTAGATCTCACTAAGTAATGTAAAGGATAAATCTCTCCAACCAGTAAATTGGTGAGTCAAGCTATGGGAGCTATTTATCTAAATACACTCAAGCCTTTCAATACAGTTTTTTTATTTGGGGGGCTAATCAGGGGTTAAATGATGAATTCCAAAATTTATTAAAATATTATTTTATAATTTAATGATTTTAGATATTATATTTAAAAAAAATGGGGATAAATACAAATTGAAATTTGTGAATTCATTATTAGCAAGTTGGTTAAGAGTAGTGCCCTGGATGCCCTAGAAATAATTTTTCTCAAGAATTCACAACTTTGTGCCCGGTTGCCCATTTTTCACAAAATTATAGTCAATGGAATTGGGAGAACGTGGGCTACACTATGGAATTTCTAGAAGATGAATTTTTAGAGGTTTTTATTCCAAAATTTCAGGTTTTCTTCGTTCCTTGAGTGGTGCCTCAAAAGGTGGAGGTGTAATTAATGGAGCAAACATGGCCAACAACAATGATTGATTGTTTCCTACATTCTGCCTAGATTCTAGGGTTTCTCCTTCTTTCTCTCAACCACTCAAAATTTTCTATAAATGTAAAAGGGGTTATTATTCTAAAGGAGTTAGACACTTTCCAAGCTTCCCCTCTCTTCACAAGTGAACTCTATGAATTTGTAGGCTCTCAAGCCTTTCTTCTCAAATTGTAATGGAAGCCTATGCCTTTTCCCGATGTAATGATGCATTGTGAAAGTTTTGAAGTAATGAAAATTATGTTTTGTGATCAATTATATGTCCTTTCATGATTTTGTTGCTTCTATTTTCCTCTCTCATGTTTGCAGGTGAATTGTGCAACTAGGTTTCTTTTGCAAGTTTTGGAGGTCATTGTGCTTATCAAGGAGTGAAGTATTGTATGTAAATTGGGTTTGTAATGCATGTTCATTCTTTCTCATGATCATCTCTTCATTGGAAAGATGAATTTTGTCTAGCAACCCTTTCTTGGTGCATCACCACTTCTAGTATTAGGTTTTATTTCTTGCAAATCTCTCTCCTAATCCCTTTGAAATGTTAGCATAGGTCTAGTTAGCCATTTATATTGCATTAGAAGTAGTGTAGTGTTTAGTTTAGGAAGAGGAAGCTGACCTTCTCGGAGGTTCACCTCGAGCCCAAGTCCCACAACTTGAGAGGTGATCCCATGTTACCCAATCACAATGAATGTTGTGTTCACCTTCAGACCATTCAAGGGGTGCAATGATTTGTGATGACAATTTTTTGGCACACCACGGTGGGACAAGAGGAATTTATTTCATAGGTGTGTGTATTTGTTCACTTCATTTCATTAAGTTGTTGTGCTCTTAGTGAAATTTCAGCCTTAAGAGGTATTCCCAAGAACAACTGGAGACTCCATTGGTCAAAGTACCCTACTCTCCGTATTAGAGACTTTCATTTTTACCCATTTTCATCTAGTTTCTTCCACATATTTCCATTTTTCTCCCATTCATGAAGCTGTGCAATCATGGTTTCATTTCCATAGTTGAGTTCCCACTTGCACCAGCAACAACACTTTCCATCTTCAAGTTATTTTAACCCACCTCTAACTCCATTTTATGATGAAAATCAACAACATGCATATCTCTATGAGTAAATCCATGGCCAGTTTGGTTCACTTAACTATGCATCTTTTCAAGAGCAAGGAGCATGCAGATGATGGAGGCTATCCTATAGATGAATATGTAAAGTTACAACTTAAGATTCAAAGAATGGAGGCATGCATGGTACAATCTAGAGCCACAGCTCAAATAAAGGCATTTCAAATTACTTTAAGGCAGCTTGTCCATGGGTTGGCCCTATGCCAAATTTTTATGACTGTAGGAAAAAGATTGGTTTCATGACTGAAATTACTACCTCAACTTGAAGGTTGGATCAAGAGATAGAGGCTTATGAGTTTAATGCAAGTAATTCTTGTCAATGGGTAAGTCCTACACCACCACCTCAGAGTCCTCTTTCTAATTCCCAATCAATGTCATTTTAGTCTAAACCTCAAATTCCAAGTTTTTTCACCAGCTGCCCATGTTGAGAATTCCATTCCTTCATTTCCTATATTTCCATCCCATCATGAATCTTTTGTTCCTCACCCTTCCAAATTTCCTTCCTTTTTCAAAGGCCACCAAGACAAGAAGTTTTACCTCTTCCATTATCTCAAACAGTGAGGGAAGTCATTGAATCCCAACCCACCCCTCCTCTTATAGTTCCAAATCCATTTTGGGAAGAACATGATTATACTGAAGATGAAGAGGAGAATGTTAAGGATATTAGTAAGGATGAAATTTAAAAAATATGAAGGAGTGGGAAACATGATTGAATGTAAAGAAATTTCTCTCTAACTCAGCCTCCATCCAAGGTTGAGATTCAAGAGCATGATGGTGGAGACTTGAAAAACAAGTACAAGAGGATGATGAGCATCAGTCTACATGTTCAGAGTGCAGCATGCATGTTGGCACTATGTTTTTGGAGACTATTGATCCCCCACAAGTTGCAAAGTTGGTTGAAGAAGAGAATGTGCAAGTTGAAGAAGAAGACTCTCAAGTGTACAAGGTGACTTTTATGAGTGTAATGATCCTAATTGTCAGGCATGTCAAGAACTTGCTACATTTATGGAACATTGTAGTAACTTGCCAATATCCTCATTAAATGCTACAACTGATCATAGCGGGATTATTTCCATGATGGAATCATAAGTTTCAAGTGTAGATTATACCATGTAAGAAGTTTCAAATTCTTCCCCTTCTTCATTCTTTTCAAAAATCTAATTTCTTAGATGATTTTGATCTTGCAAATTTTATGTTTGAAGATGAGGAAGGTCATGGAGAATTAGCTGCTAATTCAGAAACATCATGAGGGAGGTTGAACCCTTTGCATAATCAGAGAACAAAGAAGAAATTTCTCATCGATTTGGAGGAGTATTTGGATGCAAAAGAGCCTATAGAAATACCCATTTCTATTATTCCATTATCTAGCCTTCAATGTAAGTTGCCTAGTGCTATGCAAGGACATAATCAAGGACACCTATAGTTTCAAGTTATCCTCTTGAATTTGAATTGGAAGAATTAGATCTCCTACAACATTCATTGAATGAAGAAAGAGAGGAGCATGCGGGAGAAACTAAGTCAAATTTGAAGGTTTTGGGTGAAGATGACATTATTGAGAGTTTCTTGCTCTCAATTGTGGAGTCAGATTTGTTTGATGAACAAGTGATGGTGGAAGAAAACCAAGGAGGTATTTCTTCCCTTAATTATCCTCAAAAACAACAGGTGAAATAATTTGATCTTGTAGGTTTCATGTGGGATGAGGAGGTTAGAGATGTAGAACAATTTTGTTTTTAGATGAAAGTGGAACTCCTATATGAGCAATACTCTTCAAACACTTGTAGAGATTTTCAAACATTTCCATTGAGACTAAAAGTGGTCCAAAGTAGTTTATCATGTTGTGGAAGAATTCCTCATTGTTAAGGAAGGAAAAGGGAATGAAGGAAACATCACTTTGGTGCCATTCATTCATATGAGAAATATAAATCATTTTATAAATGGGAAACATGAAGAAAAAGCAGATCATAGATAATCACCTTCTTTAAGGGTGTCTTCAGTAGACATTCTTGTCAAATTTGAAGCTTCGAGCAGAAGATATGATTATTCAAAGGGTTAGACCATGTCCCATAAGGTATTTGGCTTCTTTGAAGCCAAAAGAGAAGTCGAAGCAGGTCACATTCATTTCAAAATGTGAGGATGAATTTCACAATTTTGAGGATCAATTGCAATGCCTCTATAAAACAAATGCAGAGAAACTAAAAGAGGCATTATTTCTCTTCCCAGTTGATGCCTTGGTGGACCAGGTGAAGAATTGGGCTTGTTTCAGTTTTTCACTTTCAATTTCAGCCATGTCCATTGTCAAATCATCTGCATGGCTTCCCATTATGAGAAGTGGAAGCTATTTTGCACAACCAGTTGTCGGGTTTGTTTAGCTCACCCATGCTTTTGGTTAGTGTAGAGTAGGAATAGGTTTGCTTTTAATAGAATAAGTGCATTACACACCTTGCATGTTTCAATTGGGGCATGTATGGTTTTCATTGTTTCGGTGTGTGTTGTGTTTTTTGTTTCATCATTTTGAAGATTTTTCAAAAGAATTTTCATCATTTTAGGTTTTTCAGGAGAAGCAAGGTTCAAAGTTTCATTCATAAGAGTTTCATAATATTACTTCAATCAAAATTACAATGTGTATGCCATAGATGCCAAGCATTCAATAGATTCAGTATACCTCATGCCTAGCATTCTAGGGAGGTCCAAGATCGGTAATGGTCAATGGAATTTTGGGATCCATCACAGAGAATCAGGTCGGTTTTGGGAATAATGATTATGAATCCATGCCCAATGAGATATACATAGGAGGCATACTGGAACCATGCTTAGCAAGAAAGCATCCTGAGGGTCACCAAAAATGTTATCAATTTTTGCCCCCTTGAATAAAAATTACACAACGCCCGATAGGGCCACACTTCTTGTGAACACCGAGAAAAAATGATAAAAAATGGATGAACCAATCCTAAGGGGCCTTACTAACATTTAATAACCCTAATGGTTCAAGAGACTAGTGGAAACTCAGATATTTCAAGGCTAAGTGTGAAAATGTGCCAGGATAGGAGTTTTGAGCTCAACTAGCTTTGTGCAGTAGCTCATTGAGCTACTCGATAAGATAAATAATAAATTGTAGGAGCTCGGGTTTGAGCTGAAGAGGCTTATATATATTGACCACATTTTGTCATGGCTCGGAGATCCATGCACATTCTTGAGAAATCAAAAAGGTTGGAGACTTGATTTGAATATCGAATAAAGAACTCGACACATGTTGGGGGTAAAGATGGCCGAGTTACTTCTGAAGGGCTGTTTGGATCTGTGATAATGTCAAGTTGAGATTGAGTTTTCAAATATGTAGCTCATCGAATCTAGAAAGTAAATGGTCATCACGTTCTTCATGGTGTGTGCCTCATAGGAGTACAAAGCTCGCATAAAGAGCCATAGATATATATGTGTGACCGAGTGTAACATTCAACCTTGCCCAATTTGGCAATTGGTTGAAAAATAATGGATGGTCTGTAGGGTATAGCTCAGTTAGATGACATCGGTAGATGATAGCTTTTGGTGGGTGTAAAGGTACTGGAGATTAGATCTCACAAGTGAGTAGAGTGGAGGCAGTAGATTATGTTCCTCAGCTCAGAGCAGAGACAAGAATAGTTTGAGCCGATTCAAAGGAAAAGTGATTCATATCAAAGGGATGAAGAAGATTGGAATTAGTAATGCAATGAAGGGAAAATATTGTCGTAAGATCTAGGTGACATTAAGATGAGCCATAAAGGAGCATGACGATTCACAAGAGCTTGAGATTGAGGGTTAACCCCAAGGTTCAAAATTGAAATGACGTAAGTACGTAAATCTCGATATCGATGGTCATTGGCGGTGAGCTTGGGAGTGTTTGCATATCTCAAAAAATGACTCAATAATGAAATTTGCTCATGGAGGATTGAGCTCAATTTGAAGGAATGTAAACTAAAACTAGTTTCGACATAGAACTTGAAGTCCTTGTTTTAGAGTTAGAACTCGTCAGAGCATACATGTGATCAAAATTTTCTCGATGTTGTTTGAAGAGGGCTCGTATCCATACATAGAAGAAGGCTCAACATTCGTGAGAAGATAAAGATGAAGATGTGTTATGGTGATAAAGAAGGTTGAGCAGCTTGTCTTAGAAAATTCATAGAAGACATCAAGAATGATTTTTCAAAGGGTGAGCTCATCGGTGAAGGAAGCTCATAGTGCATGGAGCTTGAGCATGGTTTGGGTGAAGGATTCACATCATCACATTAAAAGGAAGTTCATCAAGTTACTAATTCAATCTCTGGGAATGGGCTCAAAAACAAACAAATAGCAGAGACCTCGACATTATACAATGAGTCTCAAAAGAACCAATGCAAATCAAGCCCAAAAGCATGTAAGGAGTTAAGATTATTATGGTTGACCAAGTCATCAATGTATGCATAAAATAAATATCAAGATTAGTGGCTAAACTGTGGAATGGACTATTGATACAAATAGGACTCCAAGATAGGCATAAGAGATAGAGTTGAGCTCAGCACCAGAGTGATAAGGTTTGGGCCTCATTATCGAAGGGAAGAGCTCGAGAAAGTTGAGTTTCTCAGTGGAAATTAACAAGGAGCTCAAGTATATCAAGCACGGGAGTACGCAGGGTTGTGCATCAAGATGGATAAATGAGAGTCTGTGTTGGAATATTATTTATTTGTGGTAAATGTTTGAGGAAAGTGCATAGAAAATAGTGGCAGGTGGAATGAAGCTAGGCATAAGCTTAAAGTGTTAGGTGAAAGAATTGTTAGTGGTTCATACATGAAGATAATGAGGTGAGCTCGGAATTCATAGAGAAAGTAATGAGGGCAAAGGTTTATGTAAGATTCAGACTCATTTTGACTCACGAGCATGTTGTAAGTATATCAGGAAGATGCACGCAAAGTGACACAATAAGAAGTGCTTGAGTAATAACTTGTTGAGGCAAGGCCGCTGGAATAGATGTCAAAAATTCTTGTAGTGAAGGTATCTGAGTGAAATATTTCCTGCTCAGGACCAAACAAGCTACTAAGTTGACATGTGATATATTCGAGATATTGAACTTGTTACACATAGCAGCAGGGATGGCTCCCCATGGAAGTAGCTCATGTTCTTATGGAGAGATATAGATGCTCACCGTAGAAGTAAACTTGACGAAGAGAATGAAATGCAAGACCTAGAGATGATAACTAAATATATCGAGCTAAGGGTTTAAGCTCACGGGTATAACGGAAGATAGCCAATCTTAACGAAATGACAGGGAATGGCTTGGAACTCGGTTGGTATTAGCATAATAGTAAGAAGGGCGAGATGTTCGCAAAACAAGACAACATTAACAAATTCTGAATAGGAATCTGCAAGTTCAGAACATAGGTGATTTAGGAGAGTAATGCATGAGAAACCCAACCCGTGTAACAAGCCAATCATTGTTCCAAGATCCCAGATGTCGTCTGATGGCTCAGACAGAGCCGAGCCATGGGGTTGAAGGATAAGCTTGTATCTAGCTTAATAAAATTGGTGAAGTCTCAGTGATTTCATAATGGAGTGTCATTTTTGGGGTCCTTCCTGTTTCGGGATTTTGGAAGTTTTTTTTTTTAATTCGGAACTCACTTGCCATTTTGAAGAGTCCATGCCTTAACGGTTCGAAACTATGTGACGAGTTTCTAACTCTAATGTGTTAGACCGAGTCAATAGTCATGCCGAGTAAAATGCTAAGATGACCGAGAGATGTATGGTAGTTTAGTTCGAGATACGTGGTGAATATAAAGGAACCGATGACTCACTGGAAGGTTAGAGAATATCACTGAGGTAGTGATTTAGTGGAGTTACGTGAGTCATTAGGAAGCTAGAAATATTTATGTGAAGGATCCTAACCAATAAAATCCCAAACAAGATATTTTCAAAACCGAATGTGGTCACGAAGGCAAAGTAGGAGGTGGTTGGCTGCAAAATTCAAGGGAGACTTGAGATTAATGTAACTCGTGGGAAAATGAATAGCTCGGTGGTTAGGGTTGCGAGTTGGTGAAGGGTAGATCTCACTAACCAATGCAAATGAGAAATCTCACCGAGATAGCTCATGAGTGAGCAATGGTTGGCAAAATTTGTCTAAATACGCTCAAGTCCTCTAATACAATTTTGTTAGTTCCTAATGAGGTAAAATGATGAATTTCAAAATTTATTAAAATATTATTTTACAACTTAATGATTTTAGATATTATATTTTAATAAAATGGGGATAAATTCAAATATACATTTTGAATTCATTATCAACAAGTTATTAAGAACGCGATGGAGTGCCCTGGATGCCCTAAAACAACTTTTTCTCAAGAAGTCACAACTTTGTCCCGATTGCCCATTTTTCACAAAATATAGTCATGGAATCGAGAGAACAAGATCTACACTATGGAATTTTAGAAGATGAATTTTAGATGTTTTTCATTCCAAATTTATAGGTTTTCTTTTCTCCTTGAGTGGTTCCTCAAAAGGTGGAGGTGTAATTAATGGATCAAATATGTCCAACAACAATGATGATTGATTGTTTCCTACATTCTGGCCTAGATTCTAGGGTTTCTCTTTCTTTCTCTCAACCACTCAAAAAATTTCTATAAATTTAAAAGGGGTGCTTATTCTAGGGAGTTAAACACTTTCCAAGCTCCCACTCTATTCACAAGCTAAACTTTGTGAATTTATAGGCTCTTAAGATTTTCTTCTCAAATTGTAATGGCAACCTATGCCTTTTCCTTGTTGTAATGATGCATTGTGCAAGTTCTTAAAGTAATGAAAATTATGTTTTGTGATCAATTATATGTCCTTTCATGATTTTGGTGCTTCTATTTACCTCTCTCATGTGTTGCGTGGTGAACCATGCAACCAGGGTTTCTTTTGCCAATTTTGGAGGTCATTGTGCTTATCAAGGAGTGAATTACTATATGTAAATTGGGTTTGTAATGCATGTTCATTCTTCCTCATGATCATCTCTCTTCATTAGCAAGCCAAAATTTTTCTAGCAACACCCTTTCTTGGTGCATCACCACTTCTAGTTTAGGTTTTAATTATTGCAAATCTCTCTCCCTAATCCCTTTGAAATATTAGCGTAGGTCTAGTTAGCCATTTATATCACATTAGAAGTAGTGTTGTGTTAGTTTAGGAAGAGGAAGTTGGAATTCTCCAAAGATTCACCTCAATCCCAAGTCCCACAACATGAGATGTGATCCCATGTTACAGTTACTTTGTTAATTTAATGAATTGGGTTTGGTTTTTTATGGAAAATATATGAAGATGTGGCTCTATCTATTTCGGCCATGATTATTTCACTTGTTTCTCATTTTAGTAGCTCGGTTTCTTACTCAACGAGAAGGTTGTTTATAGCTAAGGGTTATTTGGGAAAAATAATCAGTAAGAATTGGAGAGAAAAGGGTTATTTTAAAAAAATTTCAAATACTACTTTACTTGCTCATAAGTTTTCATGAAAGACTTTGGTTTCAGTATGATTGATCAAATATATATTTTTATATGAAGGCTCGAGTTTGAAGTTGTATGGAAACTTGTCTTGGTTTTGAGCTTGATTTATAAAATGATTATAGTTGTGGGATATAATATTGAATTATTTTGTTGAAAGTTAGAAACCATAGTGGGTAATGAGATAATGATCGTGTCGCATTTTTCATGAAAATATTACAACATTTAATTTATTGATAAATATTTTAGATCTATGTCTTCCTCATATGGTATAATTTACTCTGAAATGTATTTTCTATTGAGATATTGTTTTAATGTAAGAAAATATGTTCTATAATGGAATTTGTAGTGAATTTTTACTATTTATTTTAGTCTCCAAATGATTTGGGTTGTTGGGTATTTTTGTTTTGGTCAAAAGATGTAAATAGGTCTCTATTTTAGCTTGATACTATTGAATACTGGTAATAGTTTTCAAGGAATTTACATACAAATCAGTATTTTGAACAGAGTTTTGAGGTGATGTTGCTTCATTTCTTGAAGAAAATATGTTTTGTGTGATTGCATATTATTTACTATACAAATTTCAATTCGAATTAATGATGATTTTTTCACTAGGTTCTGTGGAATGTTTGTGATTTCTCGTATTATGAGGATTTGGTTGTAAGAATACAAGGTTCTGCAAACATGTTTTATATAAACACCTCTTATGTGCTTTGATGTGGCTTATGGCATGAGTTGATTTGACGATTATAATGGACTTATCCTTCGAACATTGGTCTTCAATTTATGAGTTGCAAATATGATATACATGGAAGAAATAATGTTTTTTTAGAATAACAGTGATGGTTTTTAGATGTTTGACATGGGCTAACATAATGGTTATGATGTGAGTTGATAATTGTTTTTATCATATGATCACATATTTGGTGAAAATTTTGTTTTGTGGGATGAACTAGTCTGAAAGTGATGTTTATCATAATGACAACTGTGAACAGATGCCTAGGTCTAGATGGAGTGGATGGGGAACTCCACAGTTTCTCATTCTAACGCAAGTTGGAATGATAATAATATATTATCACCACATAGATATTTTACTCATGGTGGAAGAAGATATTCTAACTCCTTTCGAGGCCATGGTACATTTATCCACCAAATTGGTCCTAATCATTTATCAATCCACTTCAATTCAAGATAGCCCATCCTTTGAGAAGTTCTATAATTAATTGATTTCTCAAATACTCATCCTACTTGTAGCTTACCCGAAGTGAATGCCCCACATACCCATCATCACCACTCACATTATAATCTTGCACATTCTATTTCTCAAATGCCATTCCAATCTAATCCTCTTTTACATAATGCAAAAGTAATCCTCCGATGTTGCCCCTTAGGGAACTCTGCAGAAGGACCCCGCCCTTCTCCTAAATGGGTTAGGACCTCGTTAACCATACCAACAGAGTTACATCTTGTTAAATGTGTAAAATTGGAATTGGATGAAGAAATTGGTGCTATGACACATACAATACTAAATTTGGAATCATATGAATAAACAAAGATTAGGGAAACTGATGACACCATGGTTCTTGATTTGGTTGGAGATGATTAGATTATGATACTTTACATTGAATTTAAAATTTAATATTTTTGGAACAACTGTTTAATAATATTTTTTGGAATTATGACTTGGCCATATTGTTGATTCAGATAGACATATATTATTATATTATGATGTGCATATTTAATCTATGTGGTTGTCAATATAGAAGTTTATTAAAGATTAAAATTCTATAGTTTAATGTTGATTATTATGGTTTAGAAATATTTAATGCAAATGATATGGTTATGTGGGTGATTTTGAATTAATGTTTTATTTGAATATTAGTGGGTCCCCCTGCCCTTATATATTTGTTTCTCATTAATATTTTCTAAAATAAATTTATGATATGATTTTTAATCATCTATCATAAATTTTAATCAATATATTTAATAATTTCTATATGATATGATCTCATTTTATAATATCATTTGAAGAGGTTAGTTATAACTGTTCTATTGGAAGAGATCATAAAAGAAGATGAAGGGCTCATTTACACAAGAGGAACAAAGAGGTAATTTTACATATTGAGTTAAGTGCATTTCATTCTATATTTTTTGTGAAAATATTCTGAATGAAGCTTTGATTACAGGATTTTGATGACCTAAAATTTGAGGATCTAAGTGTAAACATTTGATACAACAGGTATATCCAGTTATTATGATTATTATTCTAATTATCTGAAGGTTGATTTTTTGTGTCTAATCTATAACTGATTGTATATTTAAATTTGCATATCCAGGGGTTCATGAAGGCTTTTTACATGGATATTTAAGCATTTTGGGTCTATAATTTTCCATTTGGATGTTGTACTTGTCAAATCTTGATCAAATTTGATTTCAAATATTTTATACTTCTCATTTGTAAATTGGTTTCTCAGTTTAATATAAAACAATGTTGGTCTCTTATGACTTGTATTTATGTGTACATGGTGTATATTTTTGTTAGTTTCTTACTTGCATTTTTCTCCTACACATTTGAAATTTGGAGTTAAAACAAAATATTTGATTCTTATTTCCAAATTTGAGTTAAAAGATTTATTTAATTTATTTGAAATTTGGAGTAAAAAAATATTTTAAATGGGAGTTAAAAGGGTTTATTTTAGATTATATTATTATACAAACATTATGATCTTAAGCAACTAAATACAAATCAATGTATGAAGGATGTTGTTAGCTTGCTTTTTTCCCTCCAAGAGGTTATCTAGTTCATAGATATCACTCTATTGGATAGGGTTGATTACATGCAGATTGTGGGTTTTATTTCTTTGTTGTTTTTCTTTCTTGTTGGCTTGTTTTTTCTTTGGTTTTCTTTTATTTGTATAATCTTTCTTTCTAAGTGAATTGAATAATTTCTCAGAATCTTAGGTTTATTTTTCTATGAATGAATTAAGATATAAAATACCCTAAGCACTTAGAATATTTTCTAAGTTTCCTATATGATAAAAGTTGGTTGATTCCGTATTAACCTTTTGTGATAGGTAAAAGGGTTGATTAGTTTTCGGTCAATTTTCTATGACAACAAATTTGGTGACTCCACTAAGGAGCATTTTCTTTCCAATTCATTCTTACAATAAAAGTTTTCTTCTAACTTTTCTACTCATTTGGTGATCATTTTCTTAAATGACCATCACAGGTATTACACCTATCATACAACTAGGCCTACCTTTAGAAGATTCCCAATTAGATATCAGTGTTGACATTAGAACCTTCACTTGGAATACTAATGAAGATTTGATCAATTCATCAATGTTTGTTGTCCTTGATTATGAAGAGAGATAAGGCCCTTGAAATTGAATTTCTCTAGAGATCAGTTACAAACACAACGAGATATTGTAAACAAAAATAAAATAATCCAAAAAGAAAACAAGTTGTTCTTAAAAAGTTAAAACTTGTAAAAATATTGCCTTTGAATGTGGAAAATGATAAAAATTTGTTGAAACGTCTATACTGATATCTTTGATTCACCATTTTATATTTCTAAAATGGAGAACCAACCTCCTCCAAACAATGATGACAATAGAGAAGAGAGGAGAAGGAGAAATAATCAACGTATACCAAGTTTTGAAGACAATCGAGACATGGGAAATGTAACTAATGATGGAGATTCTGATGATGATCATGATGAATTAAACCCATGGCTTAAGGGTAATCCAATAGACATTGGAAGAAATCCACCTAAATTACCTTCCTTGAAAGGTATCACCTTGCCATAATTTTATGGAGAAGCAGTGAATCATGGGAAGATCACCTTGATGCTTTTAAGTTGATTGGTGCTGCCATTGGTATTACTAATGAAATAACTTTCCTTAGATGATTTTTCTCAGACTCTCCAAGGAAAATATTATAAAGCTTTTATCAATTTACCTTCCAAATCCATTTCTTCTTGGTTATGAAAATAGAAGAGTGGTTGAATGATTGTTTTGGTAAAGACAAGGATGAATATGAATTTCTTAATGAGCTCTCTAACATCTCGAATGGATGCTTTGGAGAAACTGTTTATCACTTTTTACTAAACTTAGAAAAAAATACCAAGAGATGTTAGACCACCTAAAAAAATCATTTGCCTTTATTATTATAATGCTATGCTTTAAAGTATAGGTTAGCTCTCGAAGATAAGAAATATCTCGATTTTCGAGTAAAGAGACCATTAATTTCTATATTGAATATGAATTTTTTTTTAAAAGATTGGTTTCAAAGAAATAGCTTCTTCAAGAATGTTTGCTTGATAATGCAAAATTCTAAATGTTATCCACAATCTAGGTAATGAGATGGTCATCGTCAAGCAAACTAAATGATCAACCTTCGAGTTTAAAATCAAATGTTTCCTTAGGTAAAACAAAAATGGAGCCCAAAGAACTATATTTTGGATTTTGTGAAATAGATCATGATCTTCCACTTGTAAAGGCTACTACTAAAATCAGGAAGTTTATCAAGGGTAAAGATGTTGATGACATGTGTAGTTTCGTAGAATCTGATGTTTGTGTTGTTACTACCAGATCACAAGAGAATGCAAAGAAAGATAATCCCAAGGATAAGAATGTTGATGATAGTAAGAATAAATCCAAATCTTTCAATACGATTGAAAAAAACAAGGGTAATGATAAAAATCCCTCTGGTAAACCAACAGATGATACCCTTCTAGTCTAAATAATTCTCAATATCAACCTTTTAAGTCTAAACCATACGTCAAGTCCACTATGTTTTCTATTGGTTATGACATTATTACTGATATGATGAATTCTAGGAGTAACTTGAAACATGTTAAAAGCTTAGTTATACTTGGGCAGTTTGAGAAATTGGTTTTGCTCATAAAAATAGATAATATGAAGAATGTTGTGGCTATGCAAGAAGGGTCTGAGGAAAGTGAATCTAAAAGTGACAAAGGAGGTAAGGATGAGGTTTTAAATACATCTAACCCAATAATAGATTATATTCCACCATTTTATGTGACTGTTAAGATTCGAACAAAATCATTCACAATTGCATTCTAGATACATGAGCATCAAAAACATTATGCCTAAAACTATTACAGATCAATTAGGCATTTCTTATGAACATGATAATTAGAAATTGACTAGTTTTGATTCTAGAAAAACTAGATGTTGTGGTAAATTTAAAGACATAGTTGTTAAGTTAGCTTAGGATGAAAGAGTAATATTTATTGGAAACATTCACATTTTGGATATACCAATATATGCTATGCTTCTTGGAAGAGATTGGTCACAGGCTACATGTGCTTTTGTGGTAAAGATCAAACTTGGGTGCTAGTTGGAAATGTTATAGCCTTTATTCAAAGGGAAGAATGGCCAGTACTCCCATTGAAGGATTTCATCATCTATCTCATTTGTAGAAACTGGTATGGGTACTTACGGATTAGATTCAGTTGATACTTACACTTTAGATGATGAAGATTATCAACATGCTAGGTTGTTACCCTCTGATGAAGTTTGGAAAATGTGTTTTGATGGAGCATGCTCACAATCCGGGAATGGTGCAGGAGTAGTTATCAAATATCTTATTGGTAGAAAATTTGATTATGCTTTTCATTTATCTTTTGAAGCTACTAATAACACTATTGAATTTGAAGCCTTGTGTTTAGGACTGCAACAAGCTTTAAGTCTGAATATTAAGAAATTAACTATTTTTGGAGATTCAAAATTAATAATCGATGGGTTAAGAATGATCTATAAGATGAATCAAACTCATCTTCATCGGTATACTCAAAAGGTTTGGTCTTTCATTGAATAGTTTGAAGCATTTAATATCAATCATGTTTTTCAGAATTCAATTCTAGAGCAGATAAGATTGTTATTTTTGCTACAAATCCTTCATTTGTTGATCAAATATTTTACATTTCAAAGAAGTATATAGGCCCATGATACCTAATTTGGAAACTAACTGGCATGTATTTTCTTGTGATGAACACATTGATACATTTTTGAAAGGAAACTATTTTGATTTTGATGACTATGTTTTGAATTACGAGAGATTATTTACATTGTCTAATAATAAACTACCTGCTGGTCTGGTCAGTCTTGAATCCATGTTTTCACCACAGATCATCCTAGAATTTCCTCCTCTACTAAAACCTCTAGGAGAATTATAGGGGAAACAATTGTGGTTAATCTTGGCTCTGATGATGATCCAAAATTTGTCTATTTGGGTGCTTGTCTTTCAACAACTGAAAGAAAGGATTATGTTAAATTGCTGAAAGAATTTATCAATGTTTTAGCTTGGTCCTACAAATATTTAAAGGTTACGATACCAAAATTATTAAACATGATATCCTATCAAACCTGGTATTAAACATGTAAGGAAAAATTCTAGAAGAGTAAGCCCCTTGTTAGAAGACACCATCAACAAGGAGCTTGATAAAATGTTGGATGGTGGTGTCATTTTTCCTATCAGATATTCAAATTGGGTAGCTAATTTGGTTCCGTTAGAAATAAAAATGGAGACATTCATCTCTATGTTGATTTTAGAGATCTTAACTATGTGAGTGCTAAGGATAACTTTCCTTTTCCAAATATTGATTAGATTTTACAACAGGTCACCGGTTCAGAAATGATGTCTCTTCTGGATGGTTTCTCAGGTTATAACTAGATTTATGTAAATCCAGAAGACAAACATAAAAAACATTTACAACATGACGAGGTACTTTTCTTTCAATCATATGCCTTTGGTCTAATTAACACAGGTGCCACATTTCATAGAGAATGAAAGTTTTTTTCGATGATTTGATTGGAGTCATAATTCAGATCTATTTAGATGATTTAACAATATATTTAATGAAGAGAAAGAAACATCTAGAACATCTTCGTGAAATCTTCATTCATTTTCATAAGTATGGGATTTCCTTAAATCCTAAAAATCTATTTTTGGTGTAACAGAAGGGAAAATATCATGGGTCACATCATTTCAAAAGATGGTATTTCAATAGATCCTAAGAGAGTACAAGCCATCAAAGAACTAGCCCCACCTAAAAATGAATCTGGCCTTAGATCATTCTTTGGTAAAATAAATTTTGTGTGGAAATTCATTTCTGATTTTTCTGATAAGGCTACTCCTTTATAGAATTTTATTAAAGAAAAATCATGGTTTTATATGGGATTCTAATGTTGATTCTTCTTTTGGTGATGTTAAGAATGTTATTGCTACAACTCTTGTTTTGGCTAAGCTTGATTTAAATAAACCATTCATCTTATATCTTAATGTGAATGACAAGGCTATGGGTGTTGTGATCACTCAATATTCTTCTTCTGGAGAAGAAAAACCAATTCCTACTTTAATCAAACTCTAAAAGATGCTGAAATCAGGTATCCTTTAATTGAAAAATTTGTCTTCACTTTGGTCTCTATTTTGGGTAAATACAAACATTTTTTGATGGGTAATCGAGTTGTCATTCGATCTAATGTACCTGTTTTATCTTACTTATTTAAACAACCCATAATTGATGGAAGGTTAGCCAAATGGACTTTCAAAATTCAACAATTTGACTTGAGTTCAAGACATGTAAGAATATTAAGGGAAATGAACTTGCAAAAAACACATGGCTGAAAATGCAAATTCTAAAATTAATGTCTAATTTTGAATGTTGATGAAAATTTGAATGTTGTCCCATATTTTCGGTTTTGAAAACTGCTGATTTTTCTGCGCAGTATAGTTTTGGTTTGACTATGTAGGATTGGGACTATTTTCTATCTCAAGATGATTGGTACCATGACTTGATATATTACTTCCAAAAAATCTTTTCTAATCATCTGGATAAAAGACAACGTAGAGCTTTACGTTTTCAGGCTCTTAAGCTCTTGTTTTTGTTAGAAAATTTCTTGTTTTACAGAAACCGAGATGGTGTCTTACTTAGATGCCTCACTCATAATCAGACTGAGAGAGTCCTTAGAAGTTGTCATGAGGGAGTTTGTGGTGGAAACTATGTTGCAAAAACAAAACACATAAGATTTTACATGTTGGTTACTATTGGCCCACCATTTTTAAAGATGCTTATCATCTTGTTAGGTCTTTTACTCCTCGCAGATATTTGCTGGTCGTGAATGATTACCGCTATGCCTTTAAATCTAGTTATCCTGGATACACCTTTTTCAAAATGGGGAATTGAATTTATTTCAGATATCCATCCTCCCTCATCTATTAGACATAAGCATATTTTGACTACAATTGATTACTTTACTAAGTGGCTAGAAGCATTAGCTTTAAAATTTCTACATCCGGAGAGTCATAAATTTTTTGAAAATCAAATCTTTTCTCATTTTGGAGTTCCTCACAAAATAATTTCTGACAATGGTCCATAATTTGTTTCTGATGAATATTTGATCTTTTTTGGGTAAATATTCCATTATTTCCAGTCATTCATCCAAATATTACCCTCGGGTAATGGTCAAGTCCGAATCTACAAACAAGAATCTCATTAACATAATGAAAAGATTGTATGTGAAAAAAGGGACTAGCACCTGAAATTTTTTGAAGCCTTATGGGCTGATAGAACAACTACTAAATCAGGTACAATTTTTTCTCCTTTCTTTACTTGCATATGGTTTTGAAGCAACCATGCCTATTGAGTTGCAAATTTCATCTACTAAAACAACGTTAAACTATGGACAAGATGATTTAGATGGGATTCAATTACGTTTAGATGAACTAATTGCTTTAGATGAGGTTAGGATTACAACTTTAGAAAAGTTGGAAAAGGGTAAAGAGAAGCTAAAAAATTGTTTGACAAAAAGGCCACTATTAAAAGATTTGAAGTTGGAGATTTAGTGCTTTGTTGGGATAAGGCTAGAGAAAATCTGGGAAAACACCATAAATTTGACTCTCTTTGGCTTGGGCCTTATCAAATAGCTGTTATATTAGGTAATAATGCTTTTCATTTACGTGAGATTGATGGTGATTAGGTTGCATTTCATAGTCAATGGTCAACATTTGAAGCATTTTTACCAGTGAAATCATTTTTTTAATTATGTATTATAATTTTTAGTTGTTTGTTGTTTTGGCTTATTGTGGTTTTTGTGTTTTGGTTTTAGCTTTTTCTTGTTTTTCGTTGGTTGTTTGTTTTGGTCCAGAATGCTTGGAAATTGGTGGAAAGAGCTCTCATATCCTTGGATGGTAATATTTTTGATGCTTTCAATTTCAGATTATGCATTTAGAAGTTGATCATTTAGTAAATCTTAATAGTGATAATGTTGGACGTTCATGATGACAAAGTTATACTTGTTTTTCAAATATTGGGAAATCTATCATGTAATTAAACTTTATTCTCCCTCACTTTCCCAATCTCTTTATTTCCTTTCTTCATTCATACTCAAGACACATACATCCCATTTTCATACTCATCATTCTTGGGGTCTTGCAGAGTGATCCAAGAAATAAGTAGCCTACTTGCACTCTTGGAGTTAAAATTTAAGCTATATTTTTATCCAACCTTCCCTCTTAACTAAAAGAAATCCAGTATGGTCACCAATGTTATACCTCAAATTTTACCTACCCCTTTTAAAAATTTGACCGCTCATCCAAGTGTCCTCCTTTTATCCCTTCTTACATTAAATATTGCAAATATATGGCAGGGGCCACTTTATTTAAATTAAAACTTTAGTTCGATTATCATTTCATGTTTAAAGTGGTTTTGAACATTTAGCATGTCAACATTAATATGATTAGGTGTTCACATTGATATAATATGATACCTTGGGCACTTTACAGATTGATGATCATAGTTTATCGAGATGATGATTGAATTTCAGTTTACATTAACCATCTTCAAATTCCAAGCTCATTTTTTGGTCTATATCTTCTTCCCTTTTTGGAAGTAAATAATGTTGGTAAGTGTCACTTTCTTTGATTTGCACTAATTTTTATTATGTGACATTAAACATTGGTCGGTTATTAATATTCTCTGTGGGATAACATGATCATGATTTCATGTTGTGGCATCATGGTGGTGTTTTGGGATTCCAGAGGACAGGGTATTTTTTTTCAGAGAATTTTTCATATTCTGCCACTTTGTTTGAGTATGGATTATTGAACTAAGGCAATGTTTAGTCCTCAATTAATAATACAATGGTAATTTGGGCATTGAAGTTAAACCACATTTAGCATTGCTTAAACCTAATGATTTTATTTGTGAACAATGTCACATAGCATTTTGGTAGTTGATTTTGATCTCATGGTTTAATTCGATGAAATGCCAAGTGGAATCCATGATAATGGAGCGGGAAATAAGGATTGTGGTCATTTATTATTGGTTGGTGCAAGTTTTTATGGTGCTGGACTCAAGATACCTCGAGCATTGAATGCTCGACCTCGAGCCCATTCTTTTACCATCAATGCCAAGTTTTGTCTGTCATTTGATTTTTCATTATTACGGTGAAGCCCTGCTAAAAATTTTTTGAACTGTTCATCCTCCATTATTGGTATCGAGGTGCCCTCAAGAAGCTCAACTTTAGTATTTAATCTACCTCTCGAGGTATGTTTAGCCTTAGCTTACTGTGGGTGCTCAATTTTCTCAAGTTCAAAACTCACTTTGAGACTGTGTTGAGTTGTTGATGTTGTATGCCTCTACCTACTTGTATTTTGAGTTCTTTTGTTCATTTAATGAACTAGGTTTGGTTCTTTGTGGAAAATATATGAAGATGTGGCTTTGTCTGGTTATGCCCATGATTATTTCACTTGTTATTCAGTTTAGTAGTTTGGTTTCTTGCTCAAATAAAGGGTGTTTATAGCTAAGGGTTATTTGGGAAAAATACTCAGTATGAAACTAGAGAGAAAAGGGTTATTTTCCAACTTTGTGAAATACTTGCTTTACTACTCATAAGTTTTCAAGAAAGACTATGGTTTCAGTATGATTGCTTGAATATATTTTGTTGTATGAAGGCTCGAGTTTGAATTTGTATGGAAACTTGTCTTGGTTTCGAGCTTGATTTATAAAATGATTACAATTGCGGGCTCTAAGATTGAATGATTTCGTTGAAAGTTAGAAACCCTAGTGGGTAATGAGATAATGCTCATGTCACATTTTTCATGGAAAGATTGTAGATTTGTTTATTGATAACTATTGCAGTTTGTGTCTTGCTCATGTGGTATTATTTACTTTAAAACATATTTTTGATTGAGATCTTGTTTTACTATGAGAAAATACATTCTACCATGGAAGATGTGTCAAATTCTTAGCATTTTTTTGGTCTCCATATGATTCAGATTGTTGGGTATTGTTTGTTTTGTCAAAAGATGCAAACAAATCTATGTTTTAGTTGAATACTATTGAATACTGGTAATAGATTTCAAGGCATTTACATGCAAATCAATATTTTGAACAAAGTATTGAGGTGATGTTTCTTCATTTCTTGAAGAAAATTTGTTATGTGTGATTGCATATTATTTACTATATAAAGATTTCAATTTGAAGTAATGATGATTTTTTCACTAGGTTCTGTGGAATGTTTGTGAGGTCACTGTGTTTCTCGTATTATGAAGATTTGGTTTAAAATAAAAGGTTATCTGTAAAATGTGATTTGTATAACACCTGTTATGCTTTGATGTGGCCTATGTGAATGAAGTTGATTTGAAGATATAATGGACTTATCCTTCGAGATATTTTCTTTAAGTTCTATGATATAAATGGATGATGGTGTTGATTGGATATAAATAGTGATATGACTCTCAGATGTTTGACATGAGTTAACAAGTTGTTAATGATGGTTCTGATGTGAGTTGATAATTTTTTTATGATATAATCACATATTTTCTGAATTTTTGTTTTGTGGATGAACTAGTCCTGAAAATGATGTTTATCATGATGAAAAATGTGAACAAATGCCTAGGTCTGGATGGAGTGGATGGGGAACTCCATGGGGTTCTCGATCCAATACAGGTTGGCATGATAATAATGGATTCTCACCACATAAATTCTCCTCGTGGTGGAAGAAGAGGTTCTAACTCATTTCGGGGCCATGGTACAGTTGTCCGCCGAAGTGGTCCTACTCATGTCTCAATCCACTTCAATTCTAGAGAGCCCATCCTTTGGGAAGTTCTACAATTAATTGATTGAACAAATACTCAACCTACTCACACTTACCCGAAGTGAATGCCCCACATACCCATCATCACCAGTCACATTCTAATCATGCCAATTCTATTTCTCGAAGGCTAGTCCAATCTAATCCTCTTTTACATAATGCAGAAAGTAATCCTCTGAGCCTCCTCCCTTAGGGAACTCTGCAGAAGGACCCCACCCTTCTCCTAAATGGGTTAGGTCCTCTTCAACCATACCGATGGAGTTACGTCCCATAAAACATGTAAAATTAGAAGTGGATGGTGATTCTGGTGCTATGACACATACAATACTGAATTTGGAATCATATGAATACACAGAGCTTAGGGCAGCTGATGGCACCATGGTTCTTGATTTGGTTGGGATGATTAATTATGATACTTTACATTGACTTTGAACTTTGCTATTTTTGGAACAACTGTTATTTATTCAGACTTGGTGGCATTATGACTTAGTCATATTTTTTATTCGGATAGACATATATTATTATATTATGATGTGGATATTTAATCTATGTGGTTGCCAATATAGAAGTTTAGAAAAGATTAAATTTCTATAGTTTAATGTTGATTATTATGGTTTAGAAATATTTAATGCAAATGATATGGTTATGTGGGTGATTTTGGATTAATGTTTTATTTAAATATTAGTGGGTCCCCACCCTTATATATTTGATTCTCGTTAATATTTGTCTACAATAAATTTATGATATGATTTTTAATCATACATCATAAATTTTAATCAATATATATTAATCGATTAATCTCTATATTTTTTAAATTGATCTCTATTCTATAGTATCTTTATTTTATAAAGATGTTGGTTATAACTATTTTATTGGAGGAGATCATAAAAGAAGATGAAGGGCTCATTTTCAAAGGAGGAACACAAAGGTAATTTGCATATTGAGTTAAGTGCATTTCATTCTATATTTTTGTGAAAATATTCTGAATGAAGCTTTGATTACATGATTTTGATGACCTAAGATTTGAGGATCTAAGTGTGAACATTTGATGCAATAGGTATATCCAATTATTATTACCATTATTCTAATTATCTAAAAATTAATTTTCTTTGTCTAATCTATTAATTGATTGGAGATTTAAATCTGCATATCTAGGGGTTTATGAAGGTTGTTTACATGAATTTCTAAGCATTTTGGGTTTATAATTTGCCATTTGGCTATTGTATTCTTGTCAAATATTGATCAAAGTTGATTTCAATGATTTTTGTACTTCTCATTTGTAAATTGGTTTCTCAGATTTAATATAAAAACAATGTTGGTCTCTTATGACTTGTATTACTATGTACATGGTGTATATTTTTGTTAGTTTCTTACTTGCATTCTGCTCCTTACACATCTAAAATTTTTAGTTAAAAGAAAATATTTGATTCTTATTTTTAAATTTGGAGTTTAAAATGATTTATTTAATGTTAATTGAAATCTGGAGTAAAAAGGATATCTATAAACATGAGTTAAAAGGGTTTATTTAATATTATATTATTGCAAGAATTATGATCTTAAGCAACTGAATAGATATCAATGTATGAAGGATGTTCATTGCTTTCTTCCTCCAGATTATCTAGTTCATAGATATCACTCTGTCAGATAGGGTTGATTACATGTAGATTGTGGGGTTTTCTTTCTTTGTTGTTTTTCTTGTTTGTCCTTTTGTTTTATTTCTATTTGTATAATCAGTTTTCTATTAATGATTTAATATATAAACTACCCTAAGAACTTATAATAGTTTCTAAATTTCCTATATGACTAAATATGGTACGATTCCATCTTAACCTTTTGCAGTTAAAAGGGTTGATTAGTTGTCGGTCAATTTTTTGTATGAGAACAATTTATTTATACTAGATTTTTTTCTCCATATGTACCTCTTGGCTATTCGTTAGTCACCGTGATCTTTCCACTTCCTGTGAAAATTTTTCCACTCAAACACTTTGTTATAAAATTCATTAAAATGATTTAAGAAATCCTAGAGTTCAAGTTATTACCAAACTTGTCAAAACAATCTTGTTGAGCCCTTAAGACACGGTTCCTTGGTTCATTCATGCACAGAGTGATCTAGGAATACCTACAAAATGGTTTCCACTTCTTTATGTATCTATCAACATCCCAATGGTGTATGAAAAATATTAGAATCCAACTCCTTTGTAACTCCTTTTATCACACTTTTTGCAATCTTTCTTCTAAACCCTCACTAGTTCTTCCTTAAGTAATTTCCATGGATATATTAAGTTGATATAGGTTTCAAGACAAAAAATATATGTTTTAGATAACCCTTTAATCTCTTTTTTATTCCCTTGAAGTTTCCATTCTTGGCTCAAACTATAAGACTAGGTTCTTTTGTAAAATGGTCTCTATAACTAGGTTTTCCACTATACACTCGGTCTTCTAAGGGGAATGATAATAAGATATCCCACTTCAGCCAATGATTATAAAAAATTATTCCCTTATAACTTTGAGGATGCACCTAGAATTTTTTCTACCAAATATCACTACAAAATTCAACTCCTAAGGATTTTAACTCAAGTTTTATCCTTGAAACCCTAACTGGGTGTATAGTGAGCCCGAGAGGTAGATTCCTACAATAACTTTCACAATAATTCATTTTAGGACCTAAATGTCACCTTAATGGTTGTCTCAACATGGGTTCTATGAATATCTTACCAATAAATTTTAAAGAACCTCAAATCACTCCCCTTCACTCGTTCTTCTTGTTCCTTACACTGTAGGTGACAGTGGAACAAAGTTACTCTAACAAAAATGAGTTAGAATTAAATATTTATTACTTTCCCAAAAGTGAAAATTTTCATGAATTTACATCATTCCAAGCTCCTTATAACCACATTCACATGCTTCAAATGCACTTAGTACACATTAAACCTTGGTAACTTAGGTAACTATATGTAAGTTCCCAAACATGTCAAAATAAAATACACATACTTACATATATTAGAGTCTTGAAGATCAAATTATTTGTTGTCTTTGAGAATAGACGTTCTTAGGAAGTATTAATAGATGATTACAAGGCTTGGTATGCAACCAAAGAGTACTCCACATAATCTTCTATATCAAAACAAGGTATAAGATCCTTTGTCTGACTTATTCAATTGTAACAAATACATGCAAGGTTCCTCATCATAAAAAAATCAAGTTAAACCTCCCCTTTATTGGAGGAACATATAGAAACTAGTTAACATGCCTATAATCCAATATTATAAGCATTCACATGCACGCCCATGCAAGATCATCACACCAAAAATAGAGACAAATATCTATTCAATGTCAAATCTTCATAAAAAATAATGAAATCTTCCTCATTCCATGCCTCTCTCTATCCTCTACATGAGGAATTCCTATAAATATATCTTACACACCTTCCTATACTCAAATTTCCCTAATGCATAAACCTATCACTTGGAAATGTAACTATAATCTAGTGAATTTTGAACTTCCTTTTATCTTCTAGATACATAAATACCTTTCCCATACTATTTTTAACTCTTCAATGATTCTTGTACACACTTAGGACTCATGACACACCCTTTCCCTTAACTAGACAGCTAAAACACTCTAACCACACCTAATATTATTTAACATACCATCATAATGGAGAGGAAATACCCCCATTTGAAATTATAATCTCCTCACTCTTGACTCTCTATTTCTCTCAGGACTTTACATTTGTTGGAATTCTTCCATGACCTCATGAAAACAAAAATTACACTTGAGTGCCTCTTGATGATGCTCCTGCATCATCATGATAAAAAAATTAATGGTAGGGATATGACTATATTATGAACCTGCCACATTATATTAAATGTGTCTTTAGTATGTAGAACATAAATTTTGTAAGCAAAAACTATGTATCGAATGACCATTCCAACCAAATTAAATGATGTAAATGAAGGATTTATAAAAAAAAATGAATTCAAAGTGTTGCTGAAATTTTGTTACAAAAGCTCCCACAGGAGACAATAATTTATCTTACTCATTTTCTAACCACTACATGAAATAGGATTTAAGGTAAAAATACTCTAGATATGTAGCTCTATGTAGAAACAACATGTCCATTGTTAACCCATAGAGTAATTGGTGAAATTTGGAAAAATTATAAGCCAAATAAACCCAACATATGCATATTCAAAATGATTCTATCATAACTAAGTGATTTTGGTAGTGTATATAAAAATTAAAATGAGGAAGGGTAATCATGTAGGAGCATGTCTCCCCAACATGCTTTTTGTATTTGAATTCAAAAGGGTGTATGAGTCATTACGAGTTCTAAAGTCTACATTTGGTGTTTTTGGTATGGGCTTAACATCTTCCAAATTTAAATTATGGCATTTCCCATAAACATGAAGATTTGAAATTGGGAATCCATTTTGGATTGTTTTATGTGTCCTGTTGAGTTTGTAAGGTTGTATAAGGTCATATAAAAGATTTAGGAGTCATAAAAGCTAGGTAGTATCAATTTCTCAAGTTTTTTAGATAAATAAGTTTCTAAATGATGTAATGAAAAAAATACAAGGGGTTTTAAGGTCTAGGGAGTCATGAATTCAATGGTAACCTAGTTGGGAGGATATCTATATGATCATTCTTGTATCTAAATGATTATTCATTCGAATGAGAAGGGTTTTGATCTTAAAAAACTAATAAGTTATCCTTTCCTTGAAATAAACAGTTGTGTTTTGATGTAAATTCATGTACATGAATGGTAGTGATCAAAAGGTAGGCAAGTAGCACATTAGAGGACTATATTACATAGTTGGTAAGGCATTGATTTAAGTTTATGTTGATTGGAGAACAACTAATAGATTGAATTCATTTTACTCTGACATTATTGAGAATCCCATGCTATAGACTAGTAAGGAACATAATCTTCTAAGTTTTGGCTTCTAGATTAAGGTAGAGAAGAAGATCATATTATCTTCAATCATTGGATAATTTGAAAAAGGAAACTTGAATGATTATAAGTATATTTGTGGGAAGTAAATTATCTCTGTGTTGATCTCTTAACTCTAAGTTTCTTGTAAACCCTATTTTAGGGGCTCTCCATAAGCAATAAATGAATCATCTTTGCTATTGGAGGATTAATGAATCTTTATTAGTAAGTAAATATTGATCATCAAAGTCATACATACCATATTGTGAATTTATATGATATGAAATAGATTTTTTTACTTTTATGAGCCTTTTCTCACCTACTAACTTAAGGAAACCATACTAAGGGTTTGAAAGGAGAAAAAGCAGTTTAAAGGGAAAATACGTGTTGACAAAATCCTTTAAAAAAAAAATACTATCGACTAATAGAAGAATAATATTTTAAAACTTGAGAAGTCTGGGAGTAGTTGTAATTCTTCCTTTTTCTTAATAGTATTATTGTAGGCTTGTAGGTATTGATTAAAAGCCTTGGTATAAATTTGACAATAATGGTTGAAAGGTTTGGGAAGATATTTGATATCTCAAATTTTGGGTAGATATCTTTGAAGAAGGAAAATAGTATTTAAATATATCATTAGTTTTTATAGCTATTGTTACTTTGTTACGAGTGATAACCTTAGAAGGTAAGAAGCCTAAATAGGCATTAGAGAGAGAGATTTAGCCTAAAACATAATATCTAGGGTTTGAATTAGACCTTAAAACTTTTTCATTTACAATTACTTCATAAATGATGTCATAAAATCAATCTAGTTTGTGGAAGGACCCTGAAACAAAAATTAAGTCGAAAAAAACCGTAAGGAAGGGCTCTACAAAGAGGAAGGATTGAAGAGGAATGGTGGATACTAGAAAGTGGACTTAAATTTGAGTTGAGAAACCAAATTTACTCCACACCTTAAGAGGTCAAATGGATGCCAATTTTTTTTTGAATTTTTTCTTGGTTGTTATTGAAACTCTCTCAACACCAACTTACTAGAAGCATTTTTCTCGAGAAGCCAAGGAGGGAAATTTTAGGCTAGGTGATTTTTTTTTGTGTTTTACTTTAATATAATTAATGATTTATCATGGTATGTGATGTAAATTCATGGTACATTGTTATGAAATAATCAGGGAATCAAATTTAGCCAATAATTACTAGTTTGAGAGGTTCTGAACTTGGAAAAGTAGCTAGTTTTCCTAGTAAAGGACTGATTTGTTGATTTTTGATCATTCTAACCTTGAGATTGGATTGTGAGTGTAAATGTTCTCTACATCATTTGGTATCAGATTAGGAAAATAAATTTTAAGAACTTGGAAAGAGTTTGATTCATTGCAAAAGAGGAAAACAAGCAGTTGAGATTGACTAGAAGAGACAATGTCTCCAAGAAGTAACGTGACGGAGTGATAGAGAAATGTTACGAGATGGGTGAAGTTATTCTCCAGGAGTTGATAAATCTAAGGGTGAATTATGATGTAATAATCTTAGCTATTTAAACAAATAAAAGAATAAGAATAAATACAAGTGACTTGAGTGACCAAGAAGAAGAAATAACTCAAAGACCACATACAACAGTTGAAGAAGAGAGAGATGAGGAAGAGTAGAGGTTTGAGATTTTTTTGAGATCAATAGAAGGGTAAGGATAAAATCATAATATGGAGATTATAGAGTATGTAGGAATCCTAGATGGTGAATATCTTCTTGATTGGATAGGTGAGATTGATAAATAATTTGATTTTGAGAACATACCTAAGGATCAACATGTGAAGTTTTTTAGAACCAAGCTTAAAGGAAATGCATCTTTATGGTGCAACTACATACAAGAGGAAAGTGAAGAGAAACAAAGATAAGATCATATCATTGGATAGAATGATAGATAAATTAAAAGGTAAGTTCTTACCTAGTGATTACATGACTAGTTTGTATAGAAAACATCAGAATTTGAGACAAAAAGAGTTAAGTGTGAAAGATTATAGTGAATAATTTAATATTTTGACTATAAAATCAGGTCACATGAAGGATGATGTGGAAAAATATCTAGGTATCTTAATGGTTTGAGATACAATTTATAGGATGAGTTAAGTCTTTCTATTCCTAGAACACTTGAAGAATGCTATCGATTGTCCTTAAAGGATGAATATAAGCTGAATAGAAGAAGAATGCAACATGTTAGAGATTAAAAAGGAAGGTAAATAAGAGGTGAAGGGAAGAAATAAATAAATTAACATCAACAAGAACATAGAAAAGCATGTAAGGAAACAAGTTCACAAGCACAAGGTGTTATAAGAGGTAACTATGAATGGAGAAGAGTTGAGTTTACAGGTATATGTTTTCAATGCAATAGATATGCAAGTCATAAAGAATATGAGTAACTAGAGAATTACAAAGTAAGAAACAATAGAAGAGAAGAAATAAATTAGGTTGTGGAAGGTGGTAGTACCCATATTTGGTCCTATTAAATCTGGGCACTTTTGTATAGTCTGTGTCATTGATCTTGATCCATACCTAATTTGAGTTATTTTCTCATTCATTTTTTTTTGGGATTTCAAATAAGGATCCCTAAAGAGAATTTATTTTTGTTTATCTGTCTTATATTCCCAAATAGGATTGAGATTATTTTTTTCCTAACAAAACAATGAGACACAAGAATTGTTTTCCCGAGATGGATTTGAAGCTTTGTGTCGCTAATGAATACAATAGAATTTTCACGGTCAAAGATTTTGGTTTGAACACAAAGTCCATAATAAATAATTGTATGGATCGAGTGATACAGGTAAATGATAACATAATGAGGATAAAGTTACAAGTTGATTCCCAAGCCTGAAGTCCTTATGAAGCAATGTGTGAAAAATAATATGGGAAACCAAAAAAAAGGAACAAAGTATCACACTACCTTGATACATGAAATTTGTAAATGCAACCCCGAGGCCCAATGTCTTAGATACATAAAATAAACATATGGCATACACGAGAACAAATAAATAAGTGCATCTTGTATGTTACAAAGGTAGTTTGAGGATCATTTCATAAAATTATTTCGAAGCCCATTAACAGATAAAAGGGCTCATTAATACATTAACCGTACGAGAATAGTCCCATTAATGTGAATGACTTGTGTAATGGAGGTATGCAGATGATAGGACGCAAAAATATTGCAACGGTTGAAAAGAGGAAAAAGTTGAGAATTACAAAAATTCCCCATGAATGCAATCTTCGGCATTAATGCATGAATCCACGAGTAGTTAATGTTATAAATTTTTATAAATATCCTACTAGTACTTAAAAGGTTTGATGTTCTGAAGGATATTCAAGTGGAAGTGAAATAAATTTGAAATAAGAGGTAGCTTCAAGGATCATAATCTAGTTACTACACTTTTAAGTCAATTTTGGAGACGAAATCATATTTTTGTTAAAGGTAAGTACATTTTTTCCCATATTTTCTATGATCTTTTGAGGAGAAATTAAAAGGTCTAGTATATAGTAAAAGAAGGCTTGAGTAAAAATGTGTCAAAATCATGAAGTTTCATATATTTCCCTAAAAACAAGTTCCAATCTTAGTTCCCCTCTAGACAGAATTTCAGATTTTGACATTGCATACCGCAACCTAGAAGATTTTAGGAAGAGGTTATATTCCCCTAAAAGAAGTGACACCATGACCTATATAGACAACAATTGTATTGACCTAGTTGCTTCTTTCCATCCCACTACACCATGTCCAGAGTTTGTATGGGTATGTGCTCAACACTATAATCATATAACTAGAGAATTTCGGGATGGGAAGGGATATTTGGTTTTATCTTTCTAGGAGTAGGAATTTGATAGAATGTTGGGTTTTCCTCCCACAAGGGAATAAAGATATATTACCAAGGATCCAGTGTAGGAGTACTACAAGTCACATTAAAATAAGTGGATGAAGTTTATGAATATCCATTGGTTGACCAATATGTAAACTTTCACTCCCAGGATGACAAAGAAGTTGAATAAGACTAAATTTATTGAGGAAGTTGGAGATGTGATTATATTGTTGAACTGAGTAATGGGTATAGAATCTATTTATTTTTCCAAGAATGGATGTTTTAGTTCATTCAAGTAATACTTATAAAAAAATCCTCTCCCTTGGGCTAAGATAATAAGTAACCGCATTCATGAAAAAATGATGGGAGTTGCTCAGATTGCGAGAGGAGAAAAGGCCGACATGGCATAATTTTTCATGACTTCTTACTTGGTTTATAACATTTATTTTCATAGGGTTTTTCTAGAATTACTAATGGATGGTGATCTTAGTAGCTCCAAGGTGTATGATGTCTTCTATCAGTTGAAGCTGAAAAACTATGAAATGTATAACATAAATATTGCTAATCACTTATTTGCACCCATAATTTTTTATACCACCTTGACTAGGGATATTGAGAGATTTTCCCTTGATGCCAAGAGAGTTATTACTCAATATGGGTGTTATTTTATCTAATTCAAGACCTATTCATATATTAGGGTTAGCGGTTTTGATGGGAAACCCTAGTTGCTCCCCAGGTGTGTAAATGACAAGTGGGAATTGATGGAATTGGTCAAACAATTTTTATCAGTTACATTGGTTCATTGCCAACAAACATCTAACATCCCTTATCAAGCTCCCCATGAAAACTATGAATTAAAATTTCCCAAACATATAGAAGGTAAAAACATTCAAAGGAGAAATGAAAAGATGCATGTTGGATAGATTTGAGGAAAGGAAGCATTATGATATAAAGTATATTCTACACAGTGTTACACCCACTCAGATAGAGCATAAACCTCATTACGAGGATTTATGGATGAATTGTGAAGATGAGAGGGAAGTTATACGAAGAGAATTTTCAAGAATGAAATTATCCTAGATAATTTATTTTGGGGTTATCCAAGCCTGTGATGCCTATTAAAAAAACCCACTTGAGACCCAAGAAACATCCTAGGGTTAGTTAGGAAAATTATGGATTTTTTTTTTTTTAGAAGTGTCCACAACCAAGTTGCAAGGCAACAGTTATCACTAACAGGTTATGGAACAAGTATAGTCCACTAGAACATACTTTACTTTTATTAAAAATTATCAAAGGTCACAAGGTACAAATTTTAGGGTTAGAATTTTTACTTAGGTTCAGGGGGTAAATTAACACCATACCCACTTTCAAACAGGCTCAAAGTTTTAGCTTGATTTTTTTCTCAAAATTAACGTTTTCAAAATTTCCCTAAATCATTCCCATTGGATAGGAAATTTTATCACCTTTCCGATGATATAAATAAGTCCTCCTAACTCCTTGTAGAACTCCAGATATGGACAGTGACTTTAGGGGTCAAATTTTCCCCAAGGGGACACATGTCAAGCGGGAAGAAGACCCTTTTCGGGTTGGCGGGTCGCGGGCGGTGTTTGAAAATTTTCTTACGTGGGAGAAAATTACCATTTGTGTTCACACCTCTGCTATGCTTCCAGGGACATGTTTCGGGCTCCGAGCCATCACCGGGAGAAAAGAGGGAAGGGCGCGGTGGCGGGAGAGTTTGGGGAATTTCACCGAGGGAGGAAAAAGGGAAAGGTTTGACGTGCGGGTCTGTGTGTCCGTGGGGGATAACGTCAAGTGAGGGTGGGAGTGTAGGGGCCATGGGGTTTTCAAATAAAATTTTCCAAAAGCCAACAAGGTCGCGAGGGTTCTGCCCCCTCCACCAACACCCCATGTTGCCACGTGGCAGCTTGTGATAGGGCATGGACTGGCGGGGAAGAAGGTAAAAATTTTCCCCAAAAATTTTAAAAAGGCCCAAGGGAGAAAATGATGATCTATGCCACCACTATTGCCCCATGAGGACATGTGGTGGCCTTTGATTGGCTGTGGGCTGATGGAGGAAATTTCAAAAAATTTCCCAAATAAATTTTCAAAATTTTCTAAGGATTTTAACAGGATTTTTTCTGTGCGGGCCTACCAGGGAAAATTTTCCCAAATTTTCCCGCCAAGGCAGGAAAAATTCAAAGTGCCATAACTTTTTCTAGAAAGCTCAATTTTGGGAAAACAAGGAATTTATGGAAATATCTCGATGCCCTCTTTGCACAAGAATCATAAATTTTACATTTTGATAAATTTTGAGGGGTCAATTTTACAAAAATGGCCTCTTTGGATTTTAAACAACCAACTAGTAAATTTTAACTTATAAAATTTATTCAATTTGGTCTCCTCCTTCACTCAACATGCCAAAAAGACATGGAGAATTGATCTAGGAAGGATTTAAAGTGTTTTAGGGAGGTAATTTCACTTGTTTGATTTCCAATTTAAATTTTTCCAACAATTGATAGAAAATGACTGTGAAAGGGATTGGGCTTGATTTTGCAATGTTTAAATTGTTTTATTTTGTGTTCTTTTTCAATTTGAGATCCCGATAATACAGGATGCTAAATTTTAACATTTCCAACTGATTATAATGTGTAGACCCGAACTGTGCATTTTGATTAAATTTATTTTCCAGTTTTAAATTTACAACAGAGATCCATTTCTAGAAAATTTGTATATCAATTTCATCGTTTAAGTGTGGTATTTAATTTCTAATCTAGTCCAAGGAATTTAGTTGTTTATAAAAATCATTTCAAAGCTAAATTGTAAAGTCTGATTTCCAATTTAATATATTTCAAAAAGAGACAAAGCAATATAATTCCCTCATACGTATTTCTTCTTTTTCCATTTTTCTAAACAGGGATTCCAATCACAATTTGATATTCCAATTCAACACAACAATGAAAATGAGAGAAGATCTTGCAATTCTTTATTAATTCCAAGTATACAACTTTACATCTTTCCATGTTTGAATGCAATAACACATTTCTATTTCTTTCTTTCCAATAAATAGAACAAAGTATAAATATCCTTCACATTTCAAATGTACAACTTCCACAATCAGTTACATACATATTTTCTTCACAAATATAAATATTAAAATTTCATCCACTTCAAGTGGGAAAGATTACAAATAAATTTGTTTCATAAGGGAATAGCAAAAATGTCTTCTTCTACTCCAGAACAACAACATGCAAGTTTCCTCCATTTTCAATTTGATCACAACAAAAGTGGGGGAAAGGCAATGCTCTCCACCCAACCAAGACATCCAATGAAAGGAGAAGTCATCCTTCATCATTGGCCCCCAAGCCCCAACCACAATACAATAAGAGGTGTAATTCAACCCATGGAAAAAACTAGCTTCCACTAAACACACAACATTCTTTCAACATGCATAATTCAATATAAAACACAGTCCAAACAAAAATAATAGTTTACAACTGCATTTGAAAACCATTCAAACAAAACTCAGGCTTGATCATGCAAGCCAAAGGAGCAAGGACTATGGGGAAGCTACTTATGCCTCCCAATGGGAATTGGGAATCCACTAGAACAAACCACCAATAAATTTCATCACACATATCCTTATGCCCCCCACAATCCCTCCTTATTCCCCCATAGATTTCCTTATGCCCCCCACAAAGTAAGAAATGCAAGCTATTTCTTTTTCATGGTTGATCCCAAACCCAAACTCCCTCCAAAAATTCTGATGCCAATGGCATTCCCTTATGCCCCCCACATGGATTCCCCATAGCCTTCTCCTACACCATTCCTATGGCAGTCTACCCAACCAGCCAACAAATAAATCAAAACATGCACCATTCACACAACACAACAAGAAAATAACAACATAAAAGAAGAGTTAAACCCCTACCTCTCCATGGTAGCTTTTGTTTCCAAACAGAAAGCTTCAATGCCAAAAACACAGTCCCAAAACAACAATGCCAAGTATGAAATTATTTCCAATCTCCTCCAAAATCCACAAGAGCTCCAAACAGCAAAAATGTGCCCCCAAAGAAGTTTCCAAAAAGATTCAACAACCCAAAACAAGAAAGGAGTTTGAATTTTATAGAAGAGGGAAGAGAAGAGGATGATGTGGATCCATGTAGGATGCTACATCACACATCCTAAACTCCAACACAAAAGACAAATTTTCATTCTCCCAAGCACAATAAAGAGGTGGGTGAAAATATGACAATTTACTTGCACACTCCAAAAAGCCCACACCCCAAAGAACTGCTCATTAAATAAAATGTAAGAGAGTGCATTTAAAACATGTAACATGATTAATAAAATGTATTATAAAAGCCTAAAATCACCCCTCCAACCATAATTATGGTTGGTAAATTAAATTGAGAGGTATGGGACAAGTTTTACTTGTCCCACAAGCCTCCAAAAATAGCCCCCAAGGACAAATTCGAATTTCCAAGGAGTTGGAGTGTTTCTTACTCCAAAATATGACTTACACAACTCTTACACAAACTTACACATCCCTTACATATTTAATACAAAGATCCAACAACTTCCATTATTACTTTCCCATATCCCAATTTAATTTATTTAAATTTTAACCATAAGATTTCTCACATTAATTCTCCACAACATGATTAAATAAAAGAAAAGGGACACATTACTAATAAAATACATACAAAAATAATAAAAAAATTAACCACATTAATAATATACACAAACCCATGGTCACATATAAAGGTGATCCCCCATGGGAGTCCCTAGTAACGACAGACACAACACAATAAAACAAGTTTCCATGGTGACCATGTCGAATTCACCTAGAATTCCATTGTGGTTGGTCTCCAATCCCCCCGATGGTCATTGTGATATTTGACCTAAAAAACACAAATACCTCCTTCAGCCTCATGGCCATATCAGAACATCCAACATGATATAAATAAAATCACAAAATCATCTAAATATGTGAATCACAACATCAAAGAAATTTTAACAAAATCACTTATAATTTATATCAATAACATCAAAGTAACAACTATATCATTTGAAATTTAATCAACTATTATATCATCATCGTATAATATCCAAAATCACATGTCTAGACAACATCCATAAAACATCCATGTCAAATAGTATATCATCATCCACATATCAGTGTCTCTAATAATCATCGTGCATCATAACCAAATCAAGATCAACAATAATCCATGATCAAACGTCTAACATCATACTAAATCAAAGCATAATAACGCTATAATGTGATCAATAGTATCAATATCGAGTATCAAAAGGTGTCAAAGGGAGTGAGCACTACAAAGCCTCTCGAAGGGTTAGAGGATGATGATAATGTGATTAGTGAAGATTACATCTAGGATGATTTTGCATCTCAACCTTTGCCGCTAATTGATTTGGAGGCTAACGAGAAAAAATATAATTAGGTAAAAACTACAAAAGTCATCCAAATTTCCTTAAGGTGGTTATTCTCAAAGGGAGTGGATGTAAGTTACCAAAATACCCTAGTATTAAGGGATTATAGGGTTGGTAAGATTCTTGATGATTTTCTTCCCCCATATCAGAAGGTTTATTCCACTAGGGATGTTTCATGGAGACAAAAGATTAAGATTCCTTTTAAGAAGTTGGAATCCATGCCAGTAATGGGTGATGTAAGTTCCCAGGCTAGAAGAAATGGAACTTCCCTTCCTCAAACAATGAGAATAATTGGAGAAATGCTTTAGGGAGGTATGGTTGAGGACCTTATTATTTATGATATCCCCTATAGGTCATTCCAACATCTATTTTTGGATCCAAAGGAAAGGAGAAAATGATGGAATTACTCCCAGGAATCCTAAGGAAGGAAGATTGTCTGAAATACCTCATAAAATTTTGACACCAGAGACTTGTCTAAAAGAATTACAGGAGGAGGAACAAGTCCATCTTTAGAGAAGAAAGTGAACTAAGGTGTCTGAGTGGGTTGATGTAGAGGAGGCAGATACCATTAAATAGTCAATAGTTCTTGATGCCCCTGTCATTTCATCTGCTATCACCCAGCCTCCTGCAACTTTACTCAATGAGACACAATTACCTGTGATGTCAACCCTTGCTATTCCAACAACTCCAATTGATTCACCCATCAAGGAACAACCCATTATGGATTCTCATGTGCTTGATGTCTTGACTCTTCCACAACAACATACTAACATCACACTAGATAAAATTCTAGGTAGTGTAGTTGTAGGATAGGAGAAATTTATTGAGCATAAAGTGCATCCTCACACAAAGGGAATTCTAGAACACATAACACATGGGGAAGCTTCAGGTGTCATAGTTGTAGTAACACGTCGGGATATTGAGGTGGTTTTAGAAATTCTTGAAGCACATATTATGACAACTTAATTTATTACCCATTCAACTTGTGATATAGTTCTTGATCCCGATAAGAAAATATGTGAAGATTCGGTACACGCGAAAAGGAAGTTGGTGAAAACCAACCCCGGAAGTTGAAGAAGTAAGAGACTAATCTGAATCTATGGATGGAATTGAGGACTAGCATGGGATATTAGAACCAAGGACTCAAGAATAACCAATGTATGCAACTATAGAAGGTATGTCTATGTCTTCTTCGTATTTCAAATCCCTTATAGTCATCCATGTAACTCTAGTTTTACAATCACTTAATGAACATGAGTCCCCCATAAGGGAATGGATAGATAGTACTATCCCGAAGAAGAAAAAGGTGGAAATATAGTTGAATGATGATGATTTACAAATCTTGAATATCCTCAATATATAAAGACCACCCAAAAAGGTAAGAGATATTTCTATGATGGCTCTAAATAAGAAAGGAGAATGATTCATAGATGTTACAACTCCCAAAACTAATGTACCTCGGGAGAAGAATCCTATCTGATTTTCAGGTCTCCATGATCTCATTAGGTAAGCCTTCTACTAAATAAATGAAACATGATTTTTATGTGGAAGTATGAGTGTTCCAAGATGAGTTCAAAGAAACCAAGAAGGACTTGAAGGCCAATAATGAAGCATTATCCAACTTGGTTATAAAATTGACTAGAACTCACAAAGAAGGGCAGGTTGAAATCCCTGAGATCACCAACGATGATATCAGGTGAGTGAGTGACTTGGGAGAAAGAGGGGAGGCCACCATCCAATGGGAAAATGATTTGGTCACCAGAGGTGAAGAAATAATTAGGGAATCTATGAGACGTTATTCCCATATTTTTGAAAAATTAGAAAAAATAAGGCATTAACAGATAAATGTGAAGTTGAGTAATTAATGTGGACTGATATGCTGCCAAAATGGAAGCTATCAAGGACTTAAGTGATGAATTGGTTGTTAAGGAGGGATTTTATCTCCGAGTCTATAGGAAATCAATAGGAATACTATGAAGCTACAAAAGTAAGAGTGGAGATTCTAACAAAATATGTTGAAATCCTTGATGAATTAAGAGAAAAAACAATGGAGTATATTGGTGGCCTCCATTCTCATGATAGAAAAATTAATTAAGATGGACATTGGAGAAAATATCAGAATGGATATTACAGAGAATTTAATTAGACTTTTCAGGGATTATGCTTTAGGTAAACCTAGGGATCCAAGGGTTTTCAATATATCTACCATGTAGAAATGGGCACAAATTGAATCTTCAAGGAGGATAAAGAAATAAATAATTATCTCTATAGAACTTAATGACATAGGTATAAAGCGGAAATCATTTTCCACTCTCACTCGGGGCCGATGAGGAAATTATCACGTAAATGATTGAAAAGTTTTATGCTTACAAGGACTGGATGGGAAGTAGTTTAGTAAATCATCCTAGTGTAGTGGACCCATAAAAATAAAGGAAAGATCAAAACAAATTTACCCTCATGGTGATACATTCGAAACAAATATTTACTAAAAAAGTAGTTTTCCTTAGTGATTAAGTTTTTTTATTTGTTCAATATTACATTGTGAGTATTTTCTTTACAATATTAAATACAATTATAAAATACTTACTAAAATCATTTTGTTGATGAATTTTTGTAAGATTTTGAGTGAATATTAAGCGTATGAGATCGAAGTAAGAAATACTTCATTGAAATATTTGCATAAGCCTTTGTGCTAAGTATTTTAAAGGTTGTGTGGAAACTTTTCACTAATTGAGTATCAATGAATGCAAATATTCCTTTAAATTGAAACTATGATTAATTGATGAAGTGTTTTTCCTCATCCAGGATGTTGTATTATTTAAGTGAGTACTACAAGTAATGTCATTAGAATATTTAGTGTCATACAATCCCCCACCTCTAAACTTACATGCATACATATAGTTTTTAATCACACAATATAGACCTTAAATTAGTCATTCTGTAGTTTTGATTTATAAATACCAATAGAAGGAACCTTTAATTCCAAGTTCTTTTATTAAAAAAATGCAACAACAATGTATCTTATCTATCTAGAGTAACCTGAGTCCAATTAGATTGACATATGCACCATTTAGTGTGATAACTTGTGAGATTTAAATGTTACATTCATTAGCCATGATCATCTAGGATTAACCCATGTACTTTGAGGGAATTAAGAAACCAAGACTCCATTCACCCCTCTGCATTTTCAGGTTACAAAGCGGGTCCTCTCACCCTGGTCATAGGAAGGACAAAAAGTAGCAAGGTTAACCATTCCTTTTATACATCTCACTAGACCCCTCCAAATCCGTGTCTTAGTAAGTTTTCCGAGAAAATTTTCCCTAGCTATAAACGACATAAATTTCCAAGTCTACCATTCTTAAAGAAGCTCATTCTACTTTTTGACACTACCGGCCCCAAGGAGCTTTAATATTGGGTACCAACACACTTCCGGTGTAGCTATCGGGAGTATTTCTTGGAAATAAGAAATATACAAATATTTGGTAACATTTGCAGTGTGTTTAGTCTAAATTCATGTTCAAAACCCATTTCTTTTTTATATTTGTTATATAGCCTTATTTTATTTAAATGGCTCAGTATTTTCCTAGTATAAGTAAGATTTCCATTAAATTTGACTTTGTTGGGATAAGAATAATAAAGGACACCAAGATTTGTAAATATTTGTTCACATGTCTATAAAGTTATCATCTGATAGGTTGTTTAATTTGATCAACACATCTAAGGTGTAAGACCTTAGTGGTGGCTCCATATTTTATGAAAAAACCTAGAATATACTGGTGCACTAAACTTTAATTCTTGTTGATTTACTTTTCAATTCTATAAAGCTGGAAGGAAGGAGATATTTCTTCAAATTAGACCCTACTAGAAGGTTGTTTCCAGAGCTAGGAAAGATAAATCTAGGGAAAGAAAATGCGAAAGCGTTGGGTGATCAAAGGTCAAAAGAAAAAAATGTACCCATTGCTGAATCTGATCAACCTTTAGTGGAAGATTATTCTAACACTTCAGATAGTTTTGGATTAAGTAGTCCCTGTACTAATTTACACATTCTAGTTCAAAGGGGTCCTTCATTTACAAGTAATCAGGGTATTTCTCATTTTCCTCCTGTGTTGACTAGAAATAATCAAATATTTTGTGAAAATGAGTCACTAAAGGATCAATACTTTGAAGATCACACTCCATTACCTCAAATACCCCTAGTTCCCCATCATTTTAACCCTTTTGTTGAAATACCTCCACCAAACAATATGGCACAACCTCCACCCAGGCCTCCTTTTGTGGTCAATACCTACAAACTAATAAGTTTTTAGGGAATGGAAGGTTACCCAAATGAAGTACCCCATGAAATCAGGAATATATTGTCAAGGTTTCAAGGGAATAATGCCATAAGTGGAGACCAACATCTTAGATTCTTTCTGAATGTTATGGAGGAATTTGAGATAGAACATGAAGATGTGTATGTAAAGTTATTTATACACACTTTGGAAGAAGATGCTTGAGAGTGGTATAAATCATTGCCAGATAATTCCATTGATTCTTAGACAGAGATGAAGAATGCTTTCAAATTGTAGTATGGTGACAAAATTTACCCTAGGTTCCTTCTGAGTGAGTTTGAGAACATAAATAAAAATATGAATGAACCTGTTCAAGATTTCAATACCAGGTTTAATAAAACCTTGACTAGATTTCCTATGAATTTTAGACCTAGTGATGATTCATGTTTAATAAATACTCAGATGTTTTGATAAGAAAAAAATTACTACCTCGGGGATAAAAAATGCTATAACTCTAAGACAAGATTTTTCTATGGCTGTAAAAATGGAGAATAACATCAAAGTAGCTGACAATCCTCCAAAAATGGAGGGTGTCAAGTTGATTAACCCAGAGAAACCTCAGACAAGTAAGGCGGAGGTAGGGATAATTTTAGTGGAAAATATTTGTAATATGGTGAATATTCCATTTTTGAAAAATTTGAAAAGGATAATTTTCTAGTGTGGGTCAGTGACTTGTTCATCTAAAAATTATAGTTTAATTTTTTTTAGGGGTCATCTTCACCTACGCTTGAAACTATCCATTATATAATCCTAGATTATTCACCAGGTAGAAAACTACTAGCTCACTCATACCACTTGGGGGCATATGTATTATCAAGTACAGTAAAAACAAGATAGGAGGGTAGAGGCTATATACGTGTGACATGAGGACAGAGAGTTCAGGTGTGTGATAGAGATTTTTTTGACACACAACATGAAGTTTTTGTTAACGCGTGACAGGGAGAGTTTTTTGACACGCGACAAGAGTACGGATGAAGTAGATGCATGCCGAGAGAGTTTGTTAACATGCAATATGGAGATTTTTTTGTCACACGACCGAGGGGTAGAGGTCAGTAGATATGTGATAACAAATCTCTGTCATGCATCTCAGCACCTTGTCACACCACTTAAAAATTAGGAAATTTTTTTTTTGTCGGACCCCCAAAAAAATTTCCTTCCCATGAAACTAGTTCCGAGGATATTCACCAGGTATTTTCCACCTACGATTTCCAAGATGCCTCTTAAAATGAACCTTGGGCAGTGGATCTAGAGGAAGTGGTCAAAACCTTGACAAGGGCAAGAAAGGAAATTTTGTACAAGCTTGTTAAGAAAGAGAAAGGCCTAGGGTAAAATCCTCAAGTTCAACACCAACCCTAAGGGAAAAATAGATTTTGAAACCATCCGAGGGGTGAAAACAAAGCTGATGATAGAGGGAAGGGACATATGGGATTAATTAATAGACATACGACCCTAGGGAAAATAATATAGTTCCTAATCCATTGACTGTCAGGGTATCAAGGGTGGAAGAATATCATGTCATTAAATGGTCTGATACATGTTTTCTACCACATTCCCATTATAATCCCACTGAGAGGAAGATGATGTTGTTGATGAAGTTTCTTTTGGTGATGTGTGCATGATGGAATGTTTTGATCACTCATCATAAGGATCCACTTCAACTAAGATTTTGAATTTTAGAACCATGGAGGATTTTTGGAACTATATAATCCTAGTATCTTCTTTTCCTTCTACAACTAATATTGATGTAGATATGGTCCAATCATTTGAGTTTCCTAATCATGATTTTGAATATCGAGGGATTTGATGATTAAGAAGTATGATGGTGGTATCCCCATGAGGAAGATAGACATCTATTAATGAATGTTGTTGTGGCTCAAGAAAAGGATTATAACCTTCGAAGTAGAGTGGTTAAGGGATCTGTCCCTCCTCCTAAACAAAAGATACATTTCTTGACCAATATTCCCAAGAATACTCCTAAGAAGGATCTGCCTAATAAGGGTCCTATAATTACTGCTAAACCAAGTAATTCTAATGATGCTCAAGTAGTGAAAAATTTCATCCCATCAGAAAGGAAATCAAATATTCTCCCACTACAACTTTTCTTAAATATGCCATATGTGATATGGTTCATATTTTGAGTCAAATAAAAGTAACTATATGAATTGTTGAGTTTTTATAATCTTTGAGCATATAAAAAGAGAATTCGAGTATCTGGGATTCAAATAAGAAGAATTTTCCACTAGTAAGGAGGTAAAAATGTGGAAATCACTCATACTATATATGAAGTAGAAGTGTCAAAAGAACAAGAAATTATGGGGGATTTCTGAGAGATATATTTTGGCACTTCTTTGGTTGAGTCACAATTAGATGTGGACCCATTTTTTACTACTTTGATTGTAAATGAGAGGCTTTTTCATAAATGTATGCTTGATTTGGGGGCCTTATGTAATATACTGACTTTGGAAGTCATGAATGAACTGGAAATAAAAATAACACCAACATTTGTAACATGTTTTGTCATGGATTCAAGTGAAGTTCCTATTATTTGATATGTGAATGGTTTAATTGTTCAACTTACTACTTATCATGTCAAGGATCTCACCATTATTGTGATCATAGTTGATTTCCATGCTAAATGGGAATGATGTTATCAAGGAAATGGGCCACAAGTGTGGGAGGTAGTGTCCAAATGGATATGTCCTATGCTACCATACCTTTGGAAGGAAAATCTGGTAAAGTTACATGGAGAAAAAAAACGATCCATATCATTGAGGATCTTATGAATGATTCTTGTAAAGTTTTTTTTTGTCTATGTGTACTTGGGAAAATTCATAGGCTATATATATTTCAAAGATCACTGTATAAACACTAAAATACACTTGGAAGATGGTGGTATTCCTTGGACCATGATATTTGAGAGCATGTTTCTAGTGTAGGAAGTGGAGTTGGAATAGTCCTCACCTCCCGGATCAAGAGAATTTTAATTTTTCATTCAAATTAAGTTTTGAATGCACTAATAATATTGTAGAATATGAGGCATTGCTCCTTGGTCTAAGAGTTTCTTGGAAGTATGGAATCAAGGACATCATTATTAAAGAAGACTTTGAGTTAGTCGTAAAACAAGTCAGAAAGTTATATGCTACTAAAAATCAGAGAATGAAACAATATAAACATGTTGTATGGGACCTTATTGAGATGTTTGATTCATTTAATATTTTGTATCATGAAAGATCTCAAAATGCAACAACTGATAGACTTGTTGTCCTTGCATCCCATTTTGACAATTGTATAATGTCTCCCTATTGTAGTTATGATGTGGAAGTATTAGCTAGACCATCTGTACCTGACAACATCAAGCATTGGAAAGTATTTGAGGATGATGCTCAAATATAGAGATTTATGAAAAGAAAAGGTGAGTTTACCAACCAACATATTGATCTCGAACCAATGATTACATTCTGTGATGGAAAAGAGACCCTCTTTGGGAAATATATAATTCAATTGAAAACAAACACTATCCCTAGTCTGGTTTCCCTTGAATCAAACTTTGATAATGCTGACAGAGTAATCAATAGACCCATATCTGCATCTAGGGAGGTGGAATAATGCAATTTGGGGACCCAACAAAAACCCAAGAAGGTATGGCTAGGGTGTAATCTAAATAAATAAGAAAAGAAGGATTATATAAAGCTGCTAAAAAATATTAGGATTAATTATCATGATCATATTTTGAACCCGAAAGCCTATAGGGAGGGTTTATTTGAACATTAAATACCTCTAGAACCTAATTCCAAACCTTTCAGATAGAAACAAAGGCCTATCAACCCCCTTCTTATAGTAAAAATTCAAGAAGAATTAATGAAGCTAAGGGATGGTGGAATCATACAGCCTATTAGGTATTCATCATGGGTGGCCAATCTTGTGTCAGTTAGAAAAATAATTGGGATATAAGGCTTTGTGTAGATTTCAAAATCTCAAAAAGCATCAATCAAGGACAATTACCCATTATTAAACATCGATAACATGCTACACCAAGTCACATGGTCATAATTATTGTCGACATTGGATGGTTTCTCAGGGTACAATCAAGTAGTTGTGAAGAAGTATGAAGAATTTAAAATTTCCTTCACTACACCTTGGGGAACATATGTTTATGTATGGATTCAATTTGGACTTATGAACAAGAACCACTTTTCGTAGAGCTATAGACGTGGCTTTCTTATTAATGATTTCATAGCAGTATATCAAGATGATGTGACATTTTTTAAAGAATAAAGGTGACCATTTGGGTTATATAGAACAAATGCTTCTTAGATACATTGACTATGAGATTTCATTGAATCCCAAGAAATTCCATTTTGGAGTTCAAAAGGAAAATTTATTGGGGCACATTATGTCAAAATAAGGGGTCATGATAGATCTTGAAAGAGTGGAAGAAATTGGAAAGGTCCCTATACCCATGTCTAAAAGGGTATTCAATATTTCTTCGAGAAAATAAATTTTATTAGGAGGTTCATCTCAAATTTTTCTAGATCACTATTCCTATCACAAACATACTAAAGAAAGACCAGATTATCAAGTGGGAAGAAGGATTTGTTCAGGCCTTCAATGGAATAAAATAAGCACTAAAGAATTCCCCTGTTTTAGCAAGCCCTGATTATAAGAAAGCATTTCAAATGTTTTCCTTTGCTTCATAAAATACAATTACATCTGTGTTGTTACAAAAGGATGAAGAGGGAAATGAGAGGCCTATTGATTTCTTTAGAAAAGCCCTGCAAGGAGCTGAGATGAAGTACACCATCATGGAAAAACAGGCCTTTTCCTTGGTAAGAGCCACCAAGATCTTTAGATATTGTATACCGAGTTCCAAGATTGTGGCTTATGTCCCTCATATAATGGTCAAATATATTCTATTTGAAATGGAAATATCTAGAAAAATATTTTATTGGGTCAATAAAATGCAAGAGTATGATATGGAAATACAGACCACTAAATTGGTTAGAGGCTTGGGATTAACAAAGTTAATGGCTGAAAGTAATTTGTAGGTGATGGAGATAAATGTAATTGAGAAAGGTAGTTTGGACCCCCATGAGAAGATGAGTAATTTAATTTGGTACAAGGATGTAATATATTATTTAAATAATTTGGATTGTCTTGGGAATTTAGATAAGAACCAAGAGAAGGATGCTCAAAATAGCCTCCCAAAAGTATGTCATGACCAACCATGGGTTAGCTTGTAAGAATACAAGAAGGAATTATACTCAGATGTATCATTGAGGAGGAAGCTACCAAAATCATTGCAAAATTCCATGGAGGAGTATGTGGGGGCATTTTGATGGAAGAGTTACTTCTCATAAGATTTTGAGAGCGGGATATTGGCAACCTTCATTATTTAAAGATTCTTCGAGGTTGGTTAGAAAATGTAATACTTTCCAACATTTTTTCCGGGAGGTTGAAAGTCTCGGGTGCCTTTCCCCTACAAAGTGTGTAAATTGAAGCCCATTTTAAATAGTGGGGTATAGATTTCATTGGAGAAATATCAAATTCCTAAAGTGCTAGACACAGATGGATATTGGTTACTACATACTACTTTACCAAATGGGTTGAGGCTATCCCTACTAAGAAATCAACCCACCAGGTAGTCATGGAATTTATCTTGAATAATATAATTTGTAGATTTGGGGTACCTGCTAAAATAGTTGTTGATAATGCTATGAGCTTCGGTCCAAACCATTAACAACTATGTGTAAATAATATTGGTATCAATTTAGCCTATGCATAAAATTACAACCCTCAGGGAAATGGCCAAGTTGAATCAAGTAACAAAAACTTACTCAAGATACTCAAGAGGACATTAGAAACTAACAAAAAAATGTGGGGTGAACAACTTAAGTTTTCCTTGTGGGTAGATAGAGTTACAACTAAGAGAGCCACTAGAAAAATCCCTTTTGAGTTAGTTTATGGAGTCCAAGATCTTTTCCTCTACACCTACAATTATCATCTTATCAGTTCATGCAACAACTTGGGGAAGAAGGAGAAGTAAGTCCTTATGAGGAAAGAATAAATCAGATCTTGGAGTTAGATGAGGAAAGAAGAGAATCCCACCAAAAACACTTGAAGTTCAGAGAAAGGATCAAAAAGATATTTGATAAGAAAGTAACTCCAAGGGCATTCAATGTTGGAGATTTGGTCTTGTTGTGGGACAAAAACATGAAGATAAGGGTAAACATAGAAAATTTGATGCCTTCTAGATGGGACTATATTCCATTGACATAAGAATTGGTGAGCATACTTTATTTTTAAAGGATCTGGAAGGAAATTTATTGGAATTTCCTATCAATGGAAGGAATCTTAAACACTTCTTAGATTAAGCTACATGCTTAAGTATGACCTTGTACGATCTATAGTATTTAGTTTTTTTTTCTATTTCCTTTTTGTGCTCTGGTCTATAACAACTAGGTTTCTTGGTGTTTTGGATTTATGTTTCGTGCGTATTTGTTTTAGGAGGCCATTTGTATGTTTTTATTATGACTTTGTTACCCAATGGATTAGGCACTTTTTTGAATTCTATTTAGTTTTTAGTTCTTGTGGCACCCATGGGGAAGGTGCCCATCCCCGATTTAGAGCCATTTGTTAGTACACATGTAATTGGTCCTATTAAATGGGAAATTTTGATAGTCCATGTCATTCATCCCGATCCTTACTTACTTTGAGTTATTTTCTCATTTAGGATTTATTTAGATTTTGAATAAGGATCACCTTAAGACAATTTATTTCGTTTATCCATCTTATATTCCCAAGCAGGATCCAGAGTATTTTTGTTCCCAAAAAAACAATGAGAGACAAAAATTGTTTTCCACAAGATGGATTTAAAGCTTTGTTTCACTAATGAATATGATAGAATTTTCACGACCAAAGGGTGTGGTTTGACCCTAAATTATGTAATTAATAATTCTATAAGGATTGCGAGTGTTACGGGTAAATGAGCACATAATGAGGATAATGCAAGATGATTCCTAGGACCGAAGTCCTTATGAAGTAATGTGTGAAAAAAAAGTTGAGAAGATAGAAAAAAATGGAATAAAGTCTCATTCTACCTTGATACATGAAATTTATAAATGTAACCATGAGGTCCGATGACTTAGATCCATAAACCAAACATATAACATACGCAGGGAATAGAGAAATAAATGCATCTTGTATGTTACAAAGGCGGTGTGTGGATCATTTTGTAAAATTCTTCTGAAGCCCATTAATAACTAAAAGAGGCTCATTAATGTACTAGATTTATGGGACTAGATCCTTTAATGAGAATGACTCATGTAATGGGGGTATGTGGATGATAGCACATAAAAATATTGCAATAATTAAAAAGAGGAAAAAGTTGAGAATTACAAAAATTCCCCACAAACACAATCTTCAACATTAATGCATGAATCCACGAGCAGTTATATTGATAACTTGTTATAAATATCCTATCGGTACTTAAAAGGTTTGATGTTTTGAAGGATATTCAAGAGGCAATGAAAGAAATTTGGAATAAGAGGTAGCTTTAAGGATCATAATCTAGTTACTATGGTTTTCGAATCAATTTTCGGAAGAAATCAAATTTTTGTTAAAGGTAAGTACATTAGTTCCCATATTTTTGTGATCCTCGAGGAACATTTTATAAGGTTTGGATTTTAGTAAAATACGGCTTGAGTAAAATTGTGTCGGAATCATGAAGTTTCATATATTGCCCCTAAAACAAAGTTCCAATGTTGGTTCACTTCTAAAAATAATTTCATATTCTAACATTGGATTTTTTGACCTAGAAAATTTTAGAAAAAGGTTATATTCCCTTGAAAGAAGTGACACCATGACCCATATAGCCAACAGATGTTCTCCTCGCTACTTCTTTCCCTCCCACTACACCATGCATGAAGATTTTATGAGTTTGTTCTCAACACTATAATCCTATAACTAGAGAATTTCAAGATGGGAAGGGACATTTGGTTTTATCTTTCTAGGAGAAGGAATTTGATAGAATGTTGGGTTTTCCTCCCACAGGGAAGAAGGAGATATTACTAAGGATTCAACGCAGAGTACTAGAACTTATATTCAAATAAGTGGATGAATTTTATGAATATCCATTGGCTGACCAAGCATGCAAACTTCCACTCCCGAGTGAAAAGAAGTTGAGCGGAAATCTGAATTTATTGAGGAAGTTGGAGATGTGATTGTATTGTTGAACCGAGTAATGGGTATAGAATCTACTTTTTTTCCAAGAATGGATGTTTCAATTCATTCAGGTAATAATTACAAATAAAAAATCCTCTCCCTTGGCTGAGATAATAAGTAACTTGAAATTCATGAAAAAATGATGGGAGTTTCTTAGATTAAGAGAAGAGAAAAGAACGACATGGCAAATTTTTTCATGACTTATTACTTGGTTTATAACATTGATTTTCATAATGATTTTCTAGAATTACTGATGGATGGTGATCTTAATAGCTCCAAGGTGTATGATGTCTTATATCAGCTGAATTTGGAAAACTATGAAATGCATTACATAAATATTGTTAATCACTTATTTACACCAAAAGTGTTTTATACCATCTGAATTAGAGATCAAAGATTTTCCCCTTATGTAAAGAGGGTTATTAGTCAATATGGGTGTTATTTTATCCATTTCAGGACCTATTCATATATCAAGGTCAATGGTTTTTATGGAAAACCATACTTTCTCCCAGGTGTGTAAATGACAAGTGGGCACTGATGGAATTGGTCAAGCAATTGTTATCGTACACAAATTCATTTCCAATAAGTTTGTAGACACCAATTTTTGGTGTCGTTCCTCCACTTCACGCCATGTTTTATCTCCTTCATTAGGATTTCCCATTTAAATTTCTTTTACCTCTTAATTTCATTCTAATTCCTTTTCCTCCAAAATTTAATTAATTCCATTTCCCACCAAAAATACATATCTAATTAATCAATGTTAATTGAGTAATTAATCCCTTTTCAATCAACTTATGAATTTAATATTCAAAATTAATCCATTTCATCCCACTAATGAATTTAATATTAAGAAATTATCCATATCCAATCCTACTTGATGAATTTAATATTAAAAAAATGTCCATATCTAATACACTCATGAATTTAATATTAAAAAAATAATCCACATGCAATCCACTCATGAATTAAAAATTCAAATTTAATCCATATCCAATCCACTCATGAATTTAATTTTAAAAAATAATCCATATGCAATCCAGCTTTTAATTTAATATTAAAAAAGAATCCCCACTCACCTAATCGGGGTAATTTTTCTAAATCATGATTACTTAAGTTAATCCCATCCTCGGCTATAAATAGGATCATTCCCCCTCTCTTTCAAAGAATTTAGAAATGATAACAAAACTCGGAATTCTTATGATTCCACTTATCATCATAATACCATCCTAATTCCCATGCGGTTCCATTTATCATCATAATACCATCCTAATGCCCTTGTGATTCCACTAATATCATCATAATATCATCCAAATTCCCTTGTGATTCCATTGGCCATCCCATTTCTTGGAATAATTTCATCCACAACGAGAAAGATTTTGCATTATTATTTTACTGGTTCCTCTCATCCAAATCCAAATTGTCATTGATTCATGTAGGTTTGGTTCATTTTATATCTGTTTTGATTAGATATATATTTTCATTATATATCAGCAATTTCAATTTCTGTTTTATATCATATTTTTTTATTAGGGTTGAATAGTTTTGAAGGGACTATACCCTATTACAAAAAGCTCATAAGCTAGATAGTGTATCAAATAGTAGACCAAAGTATTAAAGGGACTAAACCCTAATACCAAATAGCTCAAAAGCTAGAAAGTACATTAAAACCATCAAAAAGGATTAGAATCCAAGATAAACATGAGTACCAACTATAGCTTAAACAAAAACTATAAATAGGGAGAAAAAGAGTCAAATCTACAATAAAGTAGCTTGAACACAACAACTATACAACATCAAAATAGGAATATGAAAGCAGTAACAATCCACATTACTTGAATGATTTATCAATATTAGTTTTTATCTTCTAAAGAGAGGTGAATAATGCCAGGGAAGTGACATGGGAGGGGTCATTTTTATCTAGCTGTGAGAGAACCAGGTCCCTTGCTAAATTTGACTCCCAGATGGCAGCAAGAATGTCACTGGGAATGTAGACACTTTTGACATGTTACTCCATGAAGTTGTATATAGCCTTGAGCATAGAAATAGTAAAGTCATGCCTGCCTTTTATCAAACCCATTCTATTGTCCATAGAATTATGCATATTGTCCAGATCCATTATCATCAATTTTATTTTATTTTATCTACAAGAGGGTTGACATCCATCCAAGGAAGTTCATGCTTCTTGGATCTGGATTAGTCGAGAAGTCCTCCATACATCTACTAATCCATTTTTCTTGTTATTCTTCTTTGTTATGTAATTTATCGAGATTTTGGAGAGGAGTTATCTTTGTGCTTGTCCTTATCATCATTTTCATCTTGAGGTACCTTAAACCCTCACATGTTTTGAGTTACTTATTTTCTTTAAGTACAATACCAATTGAGTGGATTGATTTGATATGGATAATTTTTGAATATTAAATTCATAAGTTGATTTAAAAGGGATTAATTAATCAATTAGAATTGATTAATTAGATATGTAGTTTTGGTAGGAAATGTAATTAATTAAATTTTGGAGGGAAAAGTAATTTAAATGGGAAATCCAAATGAAGGAGTGAATACTCGGGGTGAAGTGGAGGAACGACACAAAAATTGTGTCTACATCATTTTTGTCTTCCGCTTACCCAACGAAAACCACTTATAAAAAATGGGAAAATGTAGGCACCAATTTTTGGTTTCATTCCTCCACTTCACCCCGCGTCTACTCTCCTTCATTAGGATTGCCCATTTAAATTCATTTTCCTTCCTACTTTCATTCAAATTTCTTTTCCCTCCAAAATTTAATTAATTACATTTCCCACCAAAAATACATATCTAATTAATCAATGCTAATTGATAAATTAATCCATTTTAGATCAAATTATGAATTTATTATTCAAAAGTAATCCATGTCATCCCACTAATGAATTTAATATTCAAAATAATCCCCACTCACCTAATCATGGTATATTTTCTAAATTATGATAACTTAAGTTAATGCCATCCTCAGGATTTTAAATAGAAGGCTTCCCCCTCTCTTTCAAAGAAACTAGAAATGATAGAAAAACTCTGTCATTCTTGTTATTCAACTTATCATCATAATACCATCTATTTACACCTAATTTAGGTCACAAGCCCTTTAACCCATTTTGATTCATCAATTCAACACATATGCCTAGCCATGCCCCCTTCCCCACATTGGTATTAATTTAATCACCCCTAATTAAATTAATCCTCACACTATTAATTAATTTAATTACTTTAATTAGATTAATATCCATCTCACCTAGCTACCTCACCCTAGAACTATTCCAACCTCATTAATGGCTAAGACCAAGTCCCCACACTCCCTAACCAACTAGGACTTGTTCTAACCTTAACCATTATGACCTATGATCTCTCCAACCTCTCTCCCACTATATTTAGCATTAGCTCCCACTTATAACCCAGGACTGAAACTTGACTCATGCCAAATATGGGAGTAATCAAGCTATTTTTAGCCAATTTGACCATTTTCCACTAATTGATGTCGGTTTTCCCTTAAATGCACCACTCCCTAATCATTTTTTTACCCTTAAATAAGATGTTCTAAATCTTTGCATGTGTTCTCAAATTCATTCATTCACCTTAGCTTTGACACTCTAAATCTCGAGAATTCAAGCTACCAGATGACAAATCAGAGGCCATCATACCTTCACTAGCATCTAGTCATCTCATCCACAACTACAAATTGTCATAGCAGAACACACAGATCCGTTGGCGTGGTACTAAAAACATTATTGTATCTCCCATGAACGCTCATCACCAACAACCATATTTAGATATACTAGTTACCAGATAAGTAATTCACTCTTATTTTCTAAGATTTTGTTTTGATCTTAAGTCTTTCATTTACTTCTTTCATCTGATCCCTATCTCTGTGAATACCACCTTTCACCATTTACCACCTATTCCATCAACCTGAAACATTTCAATTGTCCTAGCACCTATACCACCCTTGTTGAGCCCTATCAAAAATCACATCATCCTTCCTGAACCCCCTCAACTCTCCATGAAATCACAGAGAGACCCAAAACACCCATTTTTATATTTCTACCATATTTCCCCCATCGGAACTAGTCACCCAACCAACGTTGGTCATTTTCCAGATCACGGCATCGTTTACCTAACCGATACTATTCTATGTGACAAGTAACTTTGCTTATAACAACGAGATCATAACTTCTCTCAAACAACCAAGAACCTTACTAAACTTCACCTGACCTCACGTGAAACCTCATAGACCCGCAAACCTAAAATAACCTACCACCCCTCCGATTTAACCATAACTCTTCCTGTTAGATTAAATTTAGTTATTGTATTAGCATGAGACACTTAAATCATACCATTATAATAGGATTTACTTATTTCATGTTATTTGTTGCATTAAATTGTATTTGAAAGTGGATTGACAACCTTCTAAGAAGCATCTCGCTTCTCGGATCTAGCTCTTGCTAGAAGTCCACCACTCTATATTTTTAATGATATTTTGAGGTCTTGTTTTGTTTCTTAAAGGTAATTCCTCCTAGCCAATGGGAATCTCTCACAAGTAGCTTGGTTAACATTCTACACACACACACCATCTACATAATCACAGGTATTCCTCCTATGCCCATTACCCTTATCAAATTTATCACATTACTCTGAGGTGAAACATTTTGGCATGCCCAATGGGACTCCTTCTTGTTCATTCTTTGCATTTCTTCATAAATGGAATTGTTTGTTTCTTTTCAAAAATTCATATTAAATCTCTATATGGTCAATATTCACTTCTTCTACTTGTTTAAAGAAAATTTTGATTTGGAGTTCAAAAAAATTCTGCACATTTTATTTTACACTTGCATTTAGTGAAAGATCATCCTCTTGACCTATTATCTATTTGCTACATCCAATTTCACTTTCAATTTGGGCTTAAAAATATTTGCATTTCATCCTTTGTATGTTGCATTTAGATCACCTAAATTTATTTGCAATCTATATACTAGAGGTCATGACTAGTTGATGATTGGCGAATTAAGCGTAGTTCACACTTTGTGCACACACACCCCTATCCAAATCACTTGAACAATTTATACACTTCTTAAACATCTTCCTTCCTGACAATTTTTGTCAACGATTAACAATCGGATTGGCGGTGGATCCAACTAGTGTTCTAGTCACTCATCATATCATAGTTTTACCACACATACCGAAAGGTATATTAGGCCTCTTTATCCAAAAATCACCTTAAACCAGCCATATGCTACTTATAGGTTACCCTTATTTACCACAAACCCTACTCTATTCATAGTCAGTTCTAAAGGGCATAAGCCACACAACATAAAAATATATTACTTAGGATTTTGCATGTTTGTTATTTTTTTCTCAAATTGTGTTTTGAGGTGTGAGGTAATTTCCTTTTGTTTTTCTTATATTTCATGTCCCACTATCATAATAGGTGTATTCTAGTTTAGTCTAGGTGTGTTAGGACTCATCACTTCCATTCTCATTTTTTGGGTTGGTGGTTTCATTTGACTTAATCATCTAAAATTAAAATTTTCATCATCTTCTAAGATTTCACAAAGAACTCGACATCGATCCAGAACCGACATAAGTTACATCTTCATGATGGCATCGGTTGACTAACCATCATCGGTTTCTTGATATTTTAGTTATTTTTCCCAAAATAATATTCAATTCACATCTATATAGTATATGTAACATGTTTCTATCATTTATCACATTTCTCGAGTCTCTGTTACCATTAGCAGAGTTCAAGTCCACCTAATTCACATTCTTCATCTCCTTATTTACAAACTCATCATTCATTCAAAGTAACTTAATCATTCTAGCAATCAAAATTGGTTACCCCTTTCTACCGCATCGGTTACCCTACCAACGTCAATCTCTGTGTTTTGATTCTTCTATCAAAACAACAACTAATTTCCATTTACCAAGTCCCTTCTACCTTCTATTTTTATGTTTTTGTATAATCTGTAACTCATATTACCTATTCTACCTAGTCACATGGTTTTTACTTGTAGACAATCCAACGCACTTGTGTTTTATGCTAGTTGTCAACCAAAGGCCTCCTATTCCTTCATCACACTCTATCACTTCACCCATGGACCCCACCTCTCCTATTACTATACACACAGGTGACAAAGAGTTTACAAAAATACTTGATCACAATCCCACCACCTTGCAATATTACCTTTCCCATTAATCCACCTGTGACTCATCGGGATAGCTCATATATAGTATGTTAGTCTCTATTCCTCCCACTCTTGCCCCCACTTATGTATCAGCTACTACTAGTGTAGTGTTACCCACTTCAGGATCACAACCCGTCATATCTTATATTGACCCCACATATTTTATATCATTCGCACCCTCAACATCTATCCCACATGTGATGTCCATTGTGCCATCATCTATAGCTCCTAGTGTAGGGATTTCAATACCATTAGTTGTCATTACCTCACAACCTCCAGTTACATCGACCCCTTTTTAGAGTCTGGTCATGTCTATACCTGCTACTCTTCCACCTATTACTACAAGGGTCTCTACATAGGTCCCTCCCACTTATACCTTGTCTCAGCTGCCACCCATCACTTATACCTCCCATTCAAGGTATATTCAATATTCATCATCCACTACTTATGTTCCTCCTTAGTTTTCTTACACGACACCTCCATATACTTGTCTCGCCTTCTACATTGTATCCACCTCTTTATACTATGGTAGGTTCATCTCAATATAATATGACCATGAATATAATCAAAATGATAATGGAAAAGATGTAAACTCTGGAAGAATCTATCTCCGGTGCACTCAATACATTTAATTACGTTGAAATTTGTAATGAGCCTATTCATCCTTCCATACCTATTCATCCTTATCCCCCACATTGGGAGATGCCTAAATTCAATTGATTTAATAGCAAGGAAGATCCGCAACAACATTTGTGATCGTTCAAACATATATGTTATCTTATCACCCATGATTATTCCTTACTTCTTCAAACTTTCCTAATGTCCTTGATAGGACCGGCCTTAGACTGGTATAGTGCTTTACCTAGGAACTCTATCTTTTCATTCAATCAATTAGCCTAGGAATTTCTCGATCATTTCTCCATCAACATCACTAAGAATGTCACCATGAATGATTTATATTTGATGCATCAATATGAAGACAAATCTATCACAGATTTTATCACACATTGGTGGAGTTACCAATAAGCTCACTTTTCAACTTTCGTAAACCGAGTTGATAGAGTTGTTCACTAGATCTTGTGTCGGACACATATTTCTAAATCTTCAAGTCCAAACATTCGGATGTTCAATAAGGCATTCACTATGGCTTAGAATTTATAAATCCATGCTATCAAAGAGAAGAAGCTACAATTGCGCAACAAGAGCACTCCATTTAAATTGAATGACTCTTCTTCTTCTTCTAAACCACAAAATAATCATGTTAAAGAAAAGGGATCCGCCAACACAAAGTGGTCTTGAAAGCTGGCCCATCTCATCTCATCAAACCAATTAAAACATCCTTCTAATATTTCTCCTATTCGAGCTTCCAATACAATAAGCAACAACGAAGATATACCCCTATATAAGAGCCTTACTCTTTTGTGTTGGAAAAGCTACTAAAAGTAGGAGCCATCACTCTTCCACCAATCAAACCACATACTAGCTTTGACCCTTAATCTCATATACCCACATGGTATAAGGAGAAATATTATTGTAACTATCACCACATTAGAGGACATAGTAACAAAAATTGTAAAACATTCAAAAAAATCGTCCAGGAAATGTTAGATAATGGAGATCTCATCCTGGATAACCCTAACACACCGACAAATAAAAATCTATAGGTCTTTAGGAAACCTTTTCCAAACCATACCCATTCATCAAATCAGGCCAGTGAGACTTCTAGTGATAACACCCATGTCCATGAGGTCCATTCCATCTTTGAAATAGTACCAGTACCTTCCGCATAGTTTCCAGTCCATCCCTTTTATTGACGAGATTCTTGCATGAGCTCCTCTAGCCACGTTGGAGCCTATTTCACCTAATATTCTACCCACATAGGATCTTACATCACATACTCCTTCATCTACATAGGTTCTTACCCCAATTATTTCATTATCTATTGAGCATCCCATATTACCCACACTTTTACCTAAAGAAGAGTCTATTTTATCCTCTTCTCCACTTAAGAAAGAGTCCACATCACCTAATTTTCCCCCCCTTGACCCATCGAGGAGCCAATTTTATACTCTCTTCCAGCTTAGTGATGCATTTCCCAAGTTCTACCAGATCATGTTAATCTTATTGCTTCACTTCTTCCTATAGAGTTAGAATCTAAACACTTCCTTGTTTCCTAGACCTCGAATTTTTCATAGGAATCACCACCAAGTCATCACCATATTCCTCTACTTCTACACCATTCTCCCGTTTGGTTGATCACTTGGAGTATGTAAACTAATACATGCTTTGGGGACACCTTCGACTTCCCATATCAAATAAAATGAATTTTTTTCCACGAGACACTTCAACAATTTTTCCGAAAGTGTTAAAGATAATTAAATTCGTCACACTGAGCTAGTTATTGTAGCTTCTTCTACATCGACCTTTCCTACACCCAAACCTTTACTTACACCCAAAATCCACCTACACCTAAACCTCTACCTCTACCTATACCTTAACCTACACCCAAACCTATGACTACATTGGGGGTTGTGCCGACACCGAGTCTAATCCATCCTCCCGTAAAGATCGATTTGGAAACCTCTTCCCAAACTATCACTAGATCTATTCCCCCACCTAAGTGGAAGAACCAACCTCTTAAGGCTCGTAACCCGCTTTCTTCCCTACTTCTCTTTCAACTTTTCCACTTCCATCCATCTCAGATCCCCATCCATTAACCTTGGTCAAGAAACCTCCTACCTAAGGTAAAATTAAAATGAAGAAACCTACATCCTCATCGCAACTTCCAATTCCACTTAAGCCTTCTAAATTTCCCCACCTACTCCACTACCTAGTTCGTTACCTTCTCTTCCACCTACACATTATATATTTCCTCCTACCACTATCTTTACCATACCTCCACTCTCACTATGGCCGACCCATACACTTCCATCTTCCACATTACCTTCTACTTCATGCACTATCCCAACACCTTTACCCAAGAAGGTTGAACCCAAGCCTAAAACCACACTACTTATCAAAAGGGTAGTCAAACCTTCTCAACCTCCAACTCCCCCTCCAACAGTACCTTTCCCATAGAAGTCACCCAAACTTCCATCCAAACCCACTCTCACTTCTCATTGCAATCCCTTGGTAGGATCTTATGGTAACATCCTTACTCGACTATTAGAAACCTCTATTGTTAAATTGCCACCTCTTAGGCCCTACGACCTAATCAAACATAAACCAGAAGGGTTTGATGATACTATGATTTTCACTTATCATCATGTGTTAGGGCATGATGGAAATTTTTCAAGGCCCTTAAAAAATTCTTCTTCAAATGTGTTCTCTTGAAGCTATCTTTGTCGAAGATGACCTTTTGAATAAAGAGCCCATTCCACCTCCTCTTGTCACCATATAACCTTTCCCTATATCTATTCAATGACATTTACCTCCACCTCCACAACCTTATTTTCCTCCTCCGACATTTGAGATATATATGGTATGGATTAGAGAGCTATCCCAACCCCTCCAAAATGCCAATGCACCGTACTCATTTAACAGGGGCTCTTATCCTATGCTAGGTTTTTGTTCCACATGTCATTATACTTTTCACGACACAACCTTCTCTTTTCCTCAAATTAATATGGTTCACGTTGTCACTCAAGAATAGAAAGATAAAAGAAAAGAGAACACCGACAACCCATCCAGTGTAATCACACCTTGCCCTGTGGTAACCATTTGTGGGCCGGCCTATCTAATTTCTGATGGAGTTGCGCATCGTACCATGATCAAAAAAATCCACCAATCTCCTCTAAAAATGTCTTTATATGACCTCATCTAAACCTCTAATTCTCATCACCAGCCCTTCTCGAGATCCTTTAAACTATTGAGGTTCTACAAAATTACCATACGCCTATTACCACCATATTCACACCTCATCATGTGGCCTCCCTCACTGCTTTCACCTAAAATATTTATTGCCACTACAACTCACAAAGTTTCGTTGTCGGTTATCTCACTCGGAGATTTCTCCTCACCATGCTTTGATGATCTTGATCCTGCTCTCTTAATCTCTATCCACATTGAGGATAATCATGTCTCGATGCGTTATGATCTCTCGAAGGTGTAAGTATTAATATTATTTCTTCCCATGTGTATAAAAAATGTGCATACCTACCAATTACATGCATAATAACTCGCTTATTTTACATTCTTTCAATGATGCTTTGAATTCTACTCTCATCACCGTCATCCTCCACATTCGTGTGGGTCCTGCACCATTCTTGAATTGTTCTATGTTCTCGAAGGGTTATTCGAATATAACATGTTGCTTGGCCAACCCTAGATATATGTCATGGGTTGTGTACCTTCAAATATTCACTCTTTGCATCAAGTTTGAATATGAAGGAAATCCTTATACTATTCTCGACGCATCCTTCACCTTTCAAAACCTACAACATGTTCTATCGACCCAATGATGTCCTTATCCTAGTTAAGGCATCTACTACCGTTGGTTCCGAATATACTATCGTATCTCCCTCATCTACTACCACCGCCATTTCACCTTTAACCACTATTGCCTCATCTTCTTCTGCGACTTCATCTACCACTTCTACTACTGCACCTTCATCAACTAGCCCATCTCTCCCCACTACCACAACAACTTCCAAAGTTAACCCGTATACTAATTATTCTTCTCAAACTCTAAATACCTCATCAATTCCCTCCACCAAAGTACCAAATTTATACCCTTTAGAAGGTGTTTTTCAATGCCTTACCCTCGGGAGTATCACTTTTACAAAATTGACACATTCCAAAATCCTTAATAATAAGGAAACCTTCATCAACACTCACATTATGATCATCATATAGGAGAAGTTTTTTAATATGGTCCTCCCCACCTTCACACCAACTTGGCATTTAGTGGACTTGATAATTCTTCTTATTCTCTAAACCACCCACTCAAACACAACCTTTTTCATCTAAATTTCGTTACCTCACCAATCATCTCTTCATCCACACCTTTCTTCATCATTGCAATTAGAAGGAATTTCACTTTGTTGTTTATGAACAAGGTTATCACATAGATATTCATTGCACTACTTACAAACATAAATATTTTCATGGTATTGGATTCACTTAAAGATGTGGTCCTAAGAAGGCTAGAGTTGACATTGTAGAGAAAGAACCACCTTCATCACCTTCTTCACCTATCACACCACCTTACTGACAGATTCAATGGATCCATAATCCATTCCTCCTAAAAAAAATTCATGAACACCATTTCCTTGGGACCTTTGACCTATAAAAATGACGGTGAGGCTCCCTCTTCACTTCCTTTCCTTTATCCTGACATGATTGATGATGACACACCTTCTATAAACATTGTTTAATGTCAAGACAATGATTCCATTCTCACTTATCTCGTGGGGAGGATTCTTACATTCACCGGTCATTACCTTCTAAGACACAAACCATGTTGAATGAATCGACCATTGAGATCAACATTCACACTCAGGATGACCCTCAAATTCTAAAGATAGGCCAATCTTTAGATTCTACTAAACAAGAAGCCTTCACCTCTTTCCTCTAAGATCATAACAATGATTTTTCTTGGTCTTACATCGATATGCCCAATATTGACCCAAATATCATGGCACACAATATCATTACTATTACTGATGCCAAACATGTGAAAAAAGCTACAAAAATACATCTATGCATTTCCCTTATCGTCAAAGAATAAATCTAATGCCTTCTTTTTTGTTTCTTTCACTTTACCTATTAACTATCCACAATGTATTTCTAAAATTATTCCTGCCACTAAAGTGATAGGGGACTCGCATTTGTATGGACTTCCATGAGCTTATCCTCACCGCCTTAAGAATGACTTTCATTTTCCTAGTATTGACCAACTTGTTGATCTTATAGCCAACCATGAGATGTTATCTCTTAAGGACGGATTTTTGGGTTATAACCAAATATTACTTGCACTTTGGAGTACCAACACAAAACCACATTTATCACCCTTTGGGGGAACGCTTTTTTATCGTGTCATGCCCTTTTGGATTGAAAAATGTTGGTATCACTTATCGAATGTGATGACCTATATCTTCCATGATATCATGCATGACATACTAGAAGACTACATCGATGACCTTCTCAAAAAATCTAAAATCGTTGTCAAAATCATCTTTGACCGTCTCATCAAATATTGTGTTTTCCTTCAACCAAAGAAGTGTGTCTTTGTAGTTCTCTCTAGAAAAATTCATTGTTTCTTTACGGGGCATCGAAGTCAACTCTGTTAAAATCAAGGCTATTCTAGAGATGCCTCCACCTACTAACCTTTGACAACTCTATAGTTTATAAGGAAGATTACAATATATTTGACATTTTATTTCCTAAATTTCTAAACGATGTCACCCTTTTCATCATCTTCTTAAAAAGGATGTCTCCTTCAATTGGAATGATGAGTGCCATAAATCCTTTGAAGCATTGAATAAATATCTTCTTCAACCATCTATGCTCATCCCACCTAAAGATGACCAACCTTTTTACCTCTACATTTTTGCCACTAACCATTCCTTGGGTGTTATGATGACTCATCGCTGCAAGAAACACAGGGAGCAAGTTGTTTATTACATAATTCACACACTTTTAGACTACGAGACTCAATATAGTCAAACCGAGAAGATTTTCTTAGCCCTGGTCTTTTCACCACTAAACTTTGCCACTACCTACTCAACCAAAAAGCTTTCATAGTCACCAACATAGAACCCCCACATTACCTATATGCTAACCCTTATCAACACCAATTTGCTTTGTGTTGGCTCATGATTCTTGTAGGCCTAGACCTAGAATTCATTTCATCAAAAGTTTGTTAAGGGAGAAACTATTGCAAATCATCTTGCAGACACATATCTTTTGGGAAATCAATCTTTTAACTTTGATTTTCTGATGAATCTATCTACACTCTAACCTGGATGACACCATTTATCAAATGACCCTCTTGTTTGATAGTTCTAAGTGTCAATGTGGGGGTAACATAGGGGTTATTCTCATTCATCTTAATGGAAATCCTATGCCTTTATATTTTAAACTTGACTTCAATTATACCAATAACATAGCTGAATATGAAGCACTCGTGTTAGGTCTCCAATCTACCATTTCCTATATGTTAAGACCATTAATATCTTTTGTAATTCTCAATTTTTGTCAACCAATTCAATGGTTTATACCAGTGTTGTAATGAAATACTTCAAAATTATAAGCATCACGTCGACATGCTTTTGACTACCTTTGATAATTACAACATTCAAACTGTTCCGTGATCCACTAAAAAATTTTTGGATACCATGGCTTTCTGGCCTAATAAATACATGCCTCACCTTCAGATTCTAAAATATTTATCACAATACAATTTATAGAAACCTTCTTATCTCTTTTGTGATGTAAACATTGTGGGATGAGTCAAAACCGATCTACACGACATTTTGTATAAGTAGTACACTGACTACCTCTCCCTTTCAATCCTACCTCCAGATCTCACTCATAATGGTAGGCGATCCTTCCTCCAAAAGGTATCTCATTACATCGTCATGGGGGTATTCTTATAAATTTAGCTTTGATGGTATCCTCCTACGATGCCTCATGATGGGATTTATGATGGACATTTCAGTGGTCATGTGGTTACCAAACATATTCTTCGACTCGGATATTACTGGCCAACCCTTAACCAAGATTATTGTGACTATGTCAAACATTGTGTGAATTTTTATTAGCATGCTAACCTTCACCGCACCCCAAGTCATACCTTACAAGTCACTAGGGAATTTTGGAATTTCTCCCAATGGGATTTAGATCTCGTCAAGAAGATCAACCATCATTCTTCTCAACATCACAATGGATCATCATAGGAACTAAATACTACACTAAATGGGTGGAAGTTTTCCCTCTCATTTCTATTTAAAGCTGAGAAAATATGTGAATTCATTAACCATCACATCATTGGTCATTTTGGTGTTCCTCATTTCCTCATAAATGAAAATGGTAAACAATCCAAAAACAATAATCTATGCAAACTCTATGATAACTTTGGTATTCAACTCAGTTTCTCTTCACCATACTATACTCACACCAATGGTCAAGGTGAATCAACTAATGAAACCCTCAAAAAATTCTCATGAAAATCATTGATGATACTTTGGTAAGGATTGGCGTACACACATTCCTTTTTCTTTATGGGCTTATTGCATCGGCATCTGTACCTCAACCACCACCACACCTTTCTCTTTGGTCTATGGTACAAAGGTCATCCTACCTCTCGAAGTCCAAATTCCATCTCTTCATATATCACTTAAAGATATGCTCAATGATGATGAATTTTTCCAAGACCATTTGGAACAACTTGAGATTCTATATGAACGTCATTTAAATGCTCTTGATCACCTTAAAATCTACCAAAACACATCAATCGTGCCTATGAACAATGTGTTCATGAAAAAAATTCAATCTCGCGATCTTGTCCTAAAATAAAATCAGCATGTAACCAAAGCTGAAAAATTAAACAAGGGAAATTTTCTCCTAATTCACTTGGACCCTACATTGTCACCCATACCTATGGATCAAGTGCTTATGTTTATCTTCTTTTAAAGGTAAACTGAACTTGATCCCCTTAATGCCTTACATCTTTTCCCATTTTATTTTTGAATAAAGTAGAACATCCCTTTATGTTATTTACATGCTCGTCCCTTAAGCGAACCTTTCCTTCCACCTACCTATTTTATGGACCAACGACTCAAATAGAATTATGTGATTATCAGTCACCAATTAGCCTTATCTTCAACATGAGTATCATGACTCTACTTAAGGCATAATTTTTTTAGGAAGAGGGGTGAAAAGGTATATTTACCTAAATTAAATGTTAGGTTAACATACATTAATAAATGGAAATATAAATGTGCACACCATAATAAAAGTAAATAGTAACAAAAAACAATTTATATAGTGACACCGTATATAACGTGGAAAACTCATAAATGGGTAAAAACCCACGGAAGAATAATCCACTATAGAGAAACATTTTACAACCTAGTCCAATAACTCCTCCCTCACTTCTACTCCATGTATTTACCTGGAATCCAAATGATTCACATCATTTAATGAATATGACCTATAGTCATATTTAAATAACCCAAAGGGTTATGTTCATATTAAGTGACAGGGTACGCCCCAATTTAATAAATAGTTAGTTAATTAATAACTAACAAACCTAATCTAAAATTCTTATTTAAATAATAAGAATATAAAATATTATATATTATTTAACTATAAACTAAAATTTATGATGCACTTAATATTATAGTTCTAGCACTCCCCCTTAATATTAAGTGGGGATCCATATGTCAAAAATACCAGTTTGTATAACAGATTTACAAATCCATAAACCTTAAAGGTTTAGGCTAGCACATGTACTTTTGAAGGAATTATAAAACCTTCATCATGCTAAACTTACCTTTTGGTACAAAAGGACATTGAATCTATAAATCAGACATATGATTTAGGCTAAGCATGATTTGTGAGACTACATCTCACCGTTTCTCGTCAAAATATTCTTATACCGCATCTCTAAGATCCTTTTATAATACAAGGAGCTCCTTTACAAAAAAATGCACAATGGACTATATTTTTCCCATAAAATCTATCAGTTTACATGTAAACTCTAACAGTTTACTTTAGATCATACATGATCTTTTACAATGCTTTTAAACCAGAGTCAAAAACCAGCCAAACATTAGGAGGTGACATTACATGCACACTCCCCATCAATAGAAAATTTGAAAGGAAAATCATTGCACACATTTGTATTATTTTACAACACGTAATTACTCGTAAACATAACTACAATTTTAATCTTCAATTCATAGAATCGGAGATATCTATCACCAAAAAGAAAATTATCTCGGATAACACATATATGGAATTCAATATGCTTCATTTTCTAATGTTGAACTGGATTATTTATCAAGAGTAATACCACTCTGAATACCACATAGAATAGGAATACTTCCTTCAACTTCCATGTGTATCTCTTCCAACAGCCGCTTCAGCCACATGGCTTCTTCATTGCTTCCATTGTACTTCTCTGCCTTAGTAGAAGAAATGGAGACTATTGGTTTCTTTTAGCTATTCCAAGTAATGGTTCCTACACCAAAAACTTGAACACATATCCAGTATATTTTATATCTAACACAACATCAACATGGTTAGAGTCACAATATCCATATAGACATCATAATAAGCATAATATAAATCATTATTGATTTCACTTTTAACCAACTGTAAAAGTTAAATACAAGTTGTAAAACAACTAACATAATAATATTCTTAACAACTAACCATGTTAGAATATGTTGAAAAAAATTCAACATACTATCATTGTAAAATATGTATTAGATGCAATCAGTATTGGACGTCTCCAATACAAATACAAGGGCGTCCCCAAGTGTCATTTGATATGCATATAATAATATTTTAGTTTACATACTAAGAAATGTTTTATAAAAAACACATATATCTTCATTATCTTATTGTAAGCCTTTACAAATGAGATAAGACTTGATAACATATCAGATAATCAAGTTATACAAGAATAATCATAGTATTCACTAAAAACATAATCCACTAACTATGGACACTTCTTATGGAGTTTGCTTCAAAAAATGACATGTAAGCACCCTTCAATACATTTCATAGGAAAAATTAAGTTTAGACATGCCATATATGATCAATTTTTTATGCCACAAAATGAACAACAGTTCCATTTTTGAATAAACTATCAAAAAATGAAGCAAAAATTTAAAGCATATATAAGTCATTTTGTGTATGTTTTTCAGTTGTAGTTACTTCTAGTTTATTTTTCACAAACCCATCTGAGTTAAACAAAGAAAAAAAACATCTCCTTTTTCAACAATATATTCAAATAGAAGATATACTTTTCATTTAGAAATAATTTATAAAGCTATTATATTAGCACTATGATTATTATCATCATCATTATCTTGATTTTGATATGATTTATTCCATTTTTGATTTTTGAAATTTGACTTATTTTTAAATTTACAATCCTCTTTCTTATGTCCAAATTTCCCACAATTATGACATTTACCATCAAAACTAACTTTTAAGTTTCCTAGTTTCTTGTTTTTATTAGGAGTTTTAAAAGTTGATTTTTGATTCTTGTTAATCCTAGAAGGTTTACCTTTTTCTTTCTGAGAAAGAAGTGCTTGTGTGGAATTTTCTTTTGAATCAAAATTAGTCATAACCTACTCTTCTTGAACCAGGAGATTACTAAGGGTTTGAAAATTTGGAATGTCTTGTTCGATTGATATTTTGAATTCAAAATTGAAATGAAATTTCTAAATTTTTCATGAATATTTAATTGGATAATAAAATATAGCAATTTATTGTGAATCAAATTAACACCAAATCTATCTAATTGTGACTTAATATTTTTTATTTTTGCTAAATAATTAATCACTTTTTCATCTCCCTTCATGGGAGTTGTCATAAGCTCTAAAACCAATTTAATAATTTTTGATAAACGCGTACCTTTGTGTATCGAATTGAATTGTGTCCAAGATTCACTAGGACTCTCAAGATTTCTGATATGAAGTAGAAAGTCATCTTGTACACTTCACAAGATAATCGACATTTCCTCTTGTACTTTTGTTGATATCTAGCGATATTATCAGCAGTTACATGTCTTTCGGTAGGAGCTCTCTCTATTCCATTTACAACTGCCCACAATTTTTGAGCCATGAATTCTACTTTCAATCGAATCTTCCAAATGTTGTAGTTGTTTCCATTCAACATATGAGATTTATCAATTGAAAATTGATTAGACCCCATTTTTGTGTAAAATAGAGATAAAAGAAATTATTAACAAAAAGGATTAAAATAAGAGTTTTATAGAAATTCTCCTTGTCGTATTTTAATCGTTATAATCGATCACAATTAATTTTATAACACAAAAGGATGTACTAATAATTAAATAGTCTTGATTTTGGAGGGTCAGGTAATTCATGAAGTTGAATTATTTTTAAGCAGTTGAAAATCCACAATGCCTTTTCACCTGTGCAATAATCATCCAACCAACTATGTGGAATAGGAAGGGGGGATTAAATAATATTTCAAATATTAACTACCTTCCCAACCATTATTTCCTTAGGTTACATTAGGATTATATTTAATTTATTAAACCCACTCGGTACCATGTCAGGATGAGGGGTGAAAAGGTATATTTACCAACTAAATTAAATGTTAGGTTAACATACATTAATAAGTGGAAATATAAATGTGCACACCATAATAGAAGTAAATAGTAGCATAACAAAAATTTACACAATGATACCATATATAACGTGAAAAACCCGTAAATGGGTAAAAAACCATGGAAGAATAATCCAACATAGAGAAACATTTTACAACCCACCCAAAGTAAGTACTCCCTCACTTCTACTCCATGTATTCACTGAAATCTAAATGATTCACATCATTTAATGAATATTACCTACAATCATATTTAAATAACTCAAAGGGTTATGTCCATATTAAGTGATGGGGCACACCCGATTTAATAAATAGTTAGTTAATTAATAACTAACAAACCTAATCTAAAATTTATATTTAAATAATAAGAATATAAACTATTCTATATTATTTAACTATAAACTAAACATTATGATGCACTTAATATTATAGTTCTAACATAATTCTCATGGATACTTTTTATCCTTTTCAAGATGGAATCTCATGGTTATTCGTCAATTGAAACCTCTCTTTCATAGCTAACCTCTCTCGTGCTATGGCGTTGCCTTCATACAAGAGGCTTATACTCCTTTATAGTCTTGTCCATGACTTCAAGTTCAAAAATGCAAAGCAAAAATACATGGGATAACCAAAAATTCAACCCCTTGAGTCAAAATTCTCTCAAATAGATGAAACCCTCAAAAGGAAATCTACCCCTCATTCTTATTGATATAAGTAGACTTATCCCTCTAAGGACAAAAAAAATCTAGCCATTTTTTGTAATTAGTATTTATAAAAAGAAGACTAATTTGTATCTCTCAAAAAATATAATTCTAGAGCTTCCCGCATTGATCAACTTCAAGAAGACCTCAAGGAGAACCTATTTATCCCAACATAGATTTCCCGCATCAATTAGTCTATGAAATCAAAAGAAAAGAAAAATCAAGAAAAATAACAAACTTTTGGTCATGGACTTGCCTATTCCAGTTTTGGGTATCTTGCAGAAGGGACATGTTGTCCCACAATAAGGTTATGCTACACAAACCACTCCACCTTACCTTCTCTTATTTTCTTCTACCTACTCAAGGGACATGGCACACATGTGACACTTCGTGATCATGCAACTTCTTTCACCCCTAGAATGTTCAATCATGCAATACCTTTAGGGTCTTAAGTTCATAAGCCTATCTTTGGTATGCCCATAATGGTTCTTGCCACTTATGGAGAATTTTTTCCTCTTCTACTGTTCACCCTCTTCTTACCTATTAATTCTTCTACACAGGACAAGAATTTCGACACTTAGTTTCTAGGATTTCTTCTCCTTTCATGTACATTTACATTCATCACAAACTTCAATAAGACAGTCTTACAAATTTTATCTTTTCTAAATAACCTAAACACAACCGTGTGCACAAACAAACTAGACACAACCATGCCTAGACAACCTAGACATAACCATGCCTAAATAACCTAGACAAAACCATGCCTAAATAACCTAGACATAATTAGGTGTAATCAACCTAGATACCACCACACCTAATCAATATAGACATAACCATTCCTAACTTACCTTTCCCATTTAACCATACATAAACTCACCAACCTATTCACCTACCTCATATTATTCTTCCCTATCCGATGGGAGAACTACATTGGCCTGAGGCCCCTTTCGCAAGGGCTATGTAGGCAGCACTCTTAGGGTGTGGGGCCCTTTGAGGTTAGCTCGACCACTCTTTTACCCCTTCATCTTTTCCCCCATCAAACAAAAACTTATTTATTTTCCATAAAAATAATAATTTGGAAGTTAACTTAAAACCAAAAATATATATCACCTATGGACACCATCATTTACTTTCCATCAAACCAATAACTCGGAAATTAAATGAATAAAAATTACACAAAACCATACCCATCCTCTAGTTTCCATAATATCAATACATTGGAAATTTAAATAATTCACCATAACATCATTTCATTTCACAAATAACATCAACCAAATCATGCCTAAATCATTTAATTTCCATAAAAACAATAACTTGGCAATTTTCAACCCAACCATGCCTAAACCATCTATTTTTCACGACACCAATACAATGACACTCTATACTTATTCCACCATGCCTACATCTGACTCCACCATGCCTACATCTAACTCAACCATGCCTAAACATCTAGTTTCCATAACATCACAACAATAGAAATTAACTCATTCAACCATATAAAATGTTGACTCAACCATGCCTACATCTACTTTCCATAACATCAATATAATGGAAATGAAACTAACCATACATCATTATAAATATATGCCTGCACATATAGTTTCCATGAAAACAATACAATGGAAATAAACCAAGTGCATCATATATAAATATCATCATCAATTTATACATCGAAGGTTTGTATATGAATATACTTAATGTATAGGTATAAATACAAGTATCTCCAAAACTCTCATATACAATATCACATCTTCTACACAAAGGTCATTATATAGGAAATAAACCAAATGCATCGTATATAGATATTATTAAAGTATATCATCGATCATGAAGGCACAACTCCTGTTTGCTCTCTCCCGTATCCCGATCTAGTCGCGAGTCTCTACCCGCTCATCATCTCTCTAGTAGCCTCACCTTACCTCTGCCTCCATAAACTAGTAACCTCTCACTTACCCTACTTATGTGGCCGATGATTCTCTAAGCTACTCAAACTATGTGTATGTGAGCTAGTCATGGCACTAGCTTGTTGTGTTATGTGCTTAGCATAAGAAAAACATGTATACTTACATCTAGCGATCGATCCCGATAATACCTCACCTCTGATACTACATCTTTGTAGGTGGCCATAGATATCACCTAGGGAGGAGCCATCACTCTCACCAAAACCTATGGACATTGTCCCAATAAAATTAGCCCCTTTACTAGTCCCTATACCACTTTGCCTATATGGCAAAGCCCGAGGTGGTGCTCGTGCAACTACATGTGCTCGTAATGCGAGTCACTTCTACCCGTGATGTGGCTAACTTCCCATGTAGGGTGACTATCTGGGCATGTAACCCCGTCACCTATGCTTGTAAAGCTGATACCTATCCCATGTCATATGTTAGTGGTTGTGTAGGATCTTGATCCTATGCCTAAGCAAGGTGTCCTTGAAATCCAGTCACTTGACCTTGAAGTGTGACCACTTATGCCTATTCCTATGTGATATGAAACTACGGAGTAGTGACTGACCTGTAGTGCATCCCTCTGCTGCTATCACTATAGCTACAAACTGGTTGGCCTAGCCATAATGGTGCTACCTATAGATATTCTATCCACCAACGCCTATATGCATTTATGGTGTATGCATCATTAATACACCTATCGGATACCTACTCCTCCTACCTTGTAGGATCTGCTGGATGTGACAGACAAAGGTATCTCCACATTGTCTCTACGATATTGAGGAAATGGTGGAGGCATGTCTTGATATATCCCAAAATGGCATTGGAATCTGTCCACTAGAATCATCTCATGCTCACCAAAGATGTCTCCCCTATATCCATCTCGATGAACCGTAATTCCCTCAGCTCATCTTCCATACCTCCATAATACGGAAAATCCACATATGTCCACCATACAATATCCATCACATATAATCCCTCCAACATCCACCTGTAATAGGTCACATCATGTGATGCCTCCTCTATGTGTGGATGATCCCCTATTAGAACCCGTATCTTGTAACAAACTCTCATGAAAACCTGATGTCAATCCTATCTTGGAAGTCCCTATGGGTGCATAATAAATATATACTCATATGCCCAATAATATAGTAAATATGTATAATAAATACCATATTTTTGAATCCTTTGATATGGCCATAAATCCCTATATAGTTGTACCAAGTAGGCCGATGCCCATGCAAAACAAACCCACTCCTCAATCATATCCTGTAACACCCTGATAAGTGCTCGGGGAAATCTAACACACTCAATCTGGGAGTGCATAACATCCCACCATCATTATCATCGTAATTTTAACTCGGTCTCCTTCGGATGTGTAACATACATACTGCCATAGCTAATGTTTCCATTGTGCTCACCTAGGTCACCCACTATCTCACCAAATTTTGTGAGAATAGTCTCCATTGCCTCATCCAAAAAAAATATGATACACTAGCTACCCCATAATCGGTAGTCAAAAATCTGTACACATCCTCTCTAAGCATGATAGTCATCTCTCCGGTGGGTAAATGGAAGGTATTGGTCACCGAGTCCCATCTATCAATGAGAATGACCATCAAACCGTGATCCCGTATGATGCATCAAGATCACCTCACACCAACAAGCCCAACATATATCATATGGTGCGAATCATCTTTTGTGATGTTAGCTCATATTTGTACCAAAAAGGTGGCACCCTATTCCGCATAGTCAACTAGTAATGTTCCCGAATCATTATCAAGTAAATTTTTCAAGCACTTAACTCTTCTTAATCATCTATTCGCTATTACCCTGTCCCACCCCACATAATTTTCTCAACCTACCTATTTTCTACCTAATTAACTTGCCTACCCTATATACTATTTTTCCTACACACTTTCACATGAATTTCTTTCCTTCACCAATTTGACACGCCTTACACCTACAACCTGACCATTCATAACTACATTCACCTTGAACCCCACCTAATTCTATCATTGTATTCCCCTACTCTATCTACCCCTACCTCACCACTCCCCATCTATCCTATCATTTCATTATAATTTATTTTTTCCATCTAAACCTCCTTTTTATGCCTTGGTCACTTTTTACAATGACTAGTACCAATCAACTCGACCGGTACCGGTCACACTTTTACCCCACCGATGTCGGTCAGCCAATCGATGCCGACTACTATCTAACCGATGTTGGTCACTAGTTCGGCCCTAGGGCTAAACCTTGATGTCCCTATTTTTCTAAAACTTGACCAAACTACCTACAAACCTACCCACAACCCTCAACACCCCACCCACATTCATTTTCCACCCTATTTAACCTACATTTGGCCCTCCCCATACCCAATCTCATCAATTATTATCTAAATTTTAAAATCAAATGTAAAACAATTTTTTTTCAATTTTTTACTTTATTTTTAATCTAGAACAACACATGAGGATCGAATCCTACCTCTACTTGCCTCCATCTCTGTGGTGGGATCTCTAGTCTCTAAACCGGTAGTCCTCCCAGTCCCTCTCGGCCTCCTCCATGTCTAAATCCACTACTCATCTCTCAACCAATACACTCCCTCATCTTGATCTTGTGGGCCTGTTAATTTTACTCAAATCACCCAATCCCAACTCACCAAATTAGTCAAAACACTCTTTCTATCATTTTTCTCCTCCAAAATATTCTCTCCTATCATTTTCCAAAAGTAGAAAAGCACAAATGAATATGTAATATGCATATTTTACTTTTTTACCCCCAATTGGACTTGACCTACGTTAGTCTCGTGCCCTAAAGGACCGACATTGGTTATCCCTTTACTGGAATCAGTTAACCTTCAACCAGTGTTGGTCACCTTCCTAACCAACCTATACTTACGCTACCCACAATTTTGCTACCTGAAACCATTTTCTTGCTACCCAAGCCTCCACCTAGCCTTATAACCCCACCTAATCGCTTTATTACCTCACACCTGAACACACTATCATTTGGGGCATGTATTTTCCTATACCTCGGCCTTTCCTACGACCTTACCTATTTACCCAACATAACCTCGACCATTTGACACTCAAAATTGCCTATTCACTATACCTTGCAATGACGTTACTCATGTTTTTTCCTCTCGGACTTGTCCTTCCTAATGTCATGATGTTTATTTGAACCAACCCAAACCTATTGGTGCTATGGAACTCACCTATTTCTCATTCCTACACCTATCCTAGTTGTGTTTTAGGATTGTATCCTATACCTTTTATACCTAGATATGATCAACCTTGTTTGGATAAACTATCGACCTTTGACGATGTAGAGTTTGTGAGCTCTTTATCCTAGTTCCTTGTCACATTCTATACGTGTGTGTGTATTTGAATTCCCCTGCCTATTACCTACACCCAAAATAACCCTTTCCCACACCTGAACCCTACCTTATCTTTCTTCTCCACCTACCATTTTATCAAACTCATCACCGATTCAGCTTGCTCCTTCATCAACTCCGAGTTTGAGGGGGATCACATCACCCATACCTAGGGAAACAAATTTTTTATCGTAGGCATCACTTATCAATACAAGCTACATGATAAAAAGGGGAAAATGTAGACACCAAATTTAGGTCACAATCCCTTTAACCCCTTTCGATTCATCAATTCGACACATATGCCTATCCATGGCCCCCTTCCCCAAATTGGTATTAATTTAATCACCCATAATTAAATTAATCCTCACACTATTAATTAATTTAATTACTTTAATTAGACTAATATCCATCTTACCTAGCTACCTCACCGTAGAACTATGTTAACCTCATTAATGGCTAAGACTCGAGTCCCCACACTCCCTAACCAACTAGGAATTGTTCTAACCTTATCAATTATGACCTATGATCTATGCAAACTATCTCTCTCTATATTTAGTGTTAGCTCCCAATTTTGACACTGGGATTGAAAATTGACTCACACTAAATCTGGGAGTAATCAAGCCGTTTTCAGTAATTTGGCCATTTCCCCTAATCAAGCTAGTTTTCTCTCGGTGACGCCTCTTAACCATCATGTGTTACCCTTAAATAAGAGTTTCTAACTCTTTGCATGGGTTATTCAATTCATTCATTCACCTTAGCTTTGGAATTCTAACTCTCGAGCATTCAAGCTACCATACAATGATAGCAGATCCTATTAGACCTTCACCAGTGTCCAGTCATCTCATTCATAGCTAAAAATCATCAAATCAGTGTAAACAAGCTTTGTTGGTGTGGAACTAGACACATTCCCATATCTCCCATGAACTCTCATCACCAACAACTATCTTCAAATATATAGGCTACCAGATAAGTAATTCACTCTTATTTTCTAAGCTTTTGTTTTGATCTTAAGTATTTCATTTACTCCTTTCATCTAATCCCTATCTACCATAAATACCACATTTCACCTGTTTACCACCTATTCCATTAACCTAAACCATTTCACCCATCTTAGCACCTCTACCACCCATGCCGAGACTTATCAAAAATCTCATCATCCTTCATGAACACTCCTTAACTCTCTCAGTGCAATCACAGAGAGACCCAAAACACCCATTTTAGATATTTATACCATATTACCCCTACCAACACTTTGATCACCCAAACGATGTCGGTCATTTACTAATACCGACATCAACCACCTAGCCAATAATGATCTCTGTGAATAGCAACATTTCTTATAACAAAGAGATCATAACTTCTCCCAAACAACCTAGAACCTTACTAAAATTCACCTGGACTCACCTATAACCTCTATCACACCTTTAAACCCAAAACAACCTACCACCCCTATAGATTTAATCGTAACTCTTCCTGTTAGATTACATTTACTTATTATATTAGCATGAGACACCCAAATTGTATAATTACAATAGGATTTACTTATTTCATTTTACTTGTTGCAGTAAATTGTATTTGAAAGTGGATTGAAAACCTTCTAGGAAGCACCTCACTTCCTAGATCTAGCTCTTGTTATGCAATCAACCAATCTATATTGTTAATGCTATTTTAGGGTCTTCTTATGTTTCTTACAGTCATTCCTCCTAGCCAAAAGGGAAGATCTCGTAATCATCTTGGTCAACATTCTACACACGTACACCATCTACATAATCATAGGTATTCCTCCTACACCCATTACCCTTATTTGTTTTATCACATTGATTTTAAGTGAAACACCATTGTAATTCGCTAGTGATTCCACTTATCATCATAATACCATCCTAATGCCCTTGTGATTACACTAATATCATTATAATATAATCCAAATGCCCTTGTGATTCCTGTAGCCATCCCATTTCTTGTAATCCTTTCACCCACACTAGAAGATTTTACAGATTATTTTGGAGTTCTTCTCATCCATCTAAATATTTCATGTATTTGTGCAGTGTGGTTAACTTTCTATCTATTTTAATCGATCCGTATTTTCCTTATATTTCAACACTTTTAGTTTTTTTATATCAGATTCTACATATTTTCCAGATCCATTACCATCAATTTTATCTTATTTTATCTATAAGAGGGGTGAAATCTATCCAAGGAAGTTCCCGCTTCTTGAGTTGACCTAGTCAGAAATCCTCCATATATGTACTAATCAATTTTTCTCGAACCTTCTCTCATTGTACATATTATCAAGCTTACATTGAGGAGGAGCTATCTTTGTGCATGTCTATATCATCATCATCATCATCTCAAAGTACCTTAAACCATCACATGTTTTGAGTCACCTATTTTCTTTAAGTAATAGTTCATTAATCGGAAAGGAATCTGAAGAATTTTGGTCAACATTCTAGCATGCCTAGTGGGACCCGCCCATGATTTATTATTGTTGGTTTTGTAACTTGTTACTTTGTCCATTAATTTTCTACTGGTGTTTGTTTTATATTTTCATTATCAGTTCCATATGGAATTCTTAAGTTAATGTTTACATTGTGGGAGATATTATTGTTGTGTTTTCTTAGGGTATCTCGTGTAGGTTTTAATAGCGGTGGATAGGTTTTTTATCTTGTCATGGACTCCTGATGTTTTTGTTGTTCCATGTTAATTAACCTTTCATATCATTGTATTAATACTCACTTACATATTTGGTGCGTTGAGTTAGTGTTGGGTTTTAGATTTGCACTTGAAATGAAACCACAGTCAAGGGACAAACAAGTCCCTCCTCTTTGATGGGAGAGGTTCCCTTATTGAAAGCATGGGAAAAACCTATGTACAAATGCACAGTATTTCATTCAATGGTAGTTTCCCGATATCCTGAAATGTGTTTTAAGCCTGGAAAGTTATCAATGCATGAGGATAGAAGAATTTGAAGAAAGGAGGGAGGAAGAAGAGGACAATACTTTCAAGGAGAATAGATGGCAAAGAAAACCTTATATGTATTGTGTAAATGAGATATAGAATAGAACCATCATGTTTATAATGACACAATTCACGAGACTCAAAGCTATGGAAATTTTACAAACTAGAACACAAACTTTCCAAGCACACAAGGATTAGATGATTCACAAATCGTAACTGAGAAAAGAAAGAGAAAGCGAAGAAAAGGGGAAAAACATTTGTATTGATTTCTTCCAATTTGAAATTATAGTTCCAGAATAATAAAAATTCCAACCCCAAAAATGGATTTGAAAGCCCATGATATAACTTGCAAGAGATGGTTACAACTTCCTCGAGAAAGAAAGAAATAGTTAAAAATTCCTCAGGAAAACAAGAAATAGTTACAACTTATTCTAACTGTTCGCGTTCCTTAAAATTCTTGATTCATAGAGAAACATTAATGGGAGAAAGAAACAATTTTTTTAAAATACACAGCCGTTACATTATTTTACCAGTTAAAACATGGGCCATTTGATTTTCTTTTATAACTTAAAATTTGGACCACCCACAAGGGAGAAATTGACTAGAGCGGGCTGAAAACACCTAATGCATTCTTTTCCTTTGAAGTAGTGTCGAATGACACATGGAGAGCTCCAATGGTCCCTTTATACTTAGCCTATTTGGGCTTGTTCCACACTTGACTTATGTTGACCCCATACACGTGGAGCTTCAGTGCTCATTTGAATTTCTATTTTGGAAGCACCCCTTAAAATTGTGCCGAGATGATGCGTGTCTCCTTCCATCGGGATTAGAATTTTCAACGGCCAACTTTGTCTCTCCATTAATTCTGACCACGTGGTGATCTGGTGCTACTTGGAGACTGACACTTTGATTTCATTTCTAAATTAGCACCATTACTGCACGTGGAGACTTCTACCAACACCCCATACTTAGTTTATTTTAACTATTAGCTCTATCCCTTTTGGACCTAGGACACGTGGAGGACCGACGTAAATTTGAGAACTGCCCCATCTTTGACTCTTGAAGTTGTTCCGATAAGGCACGTGGTGTCATCCACCGAGTCTTCCAAACTTAGCTAATTTTAGCTTATTCTATCTTCATTTTGATCCTGGGACATGTGGAAAACTAGGGATTACTTGAAGGTGACCGTCCCTTGGACCCCCCCGGATTTGTGCCATTTAGACATGTGGAGGCTTCCGTTGAACCTCAAAATATGGCTAGACTACATCCAATCAAATATATACACGTATTACCCGTGGAATCTGGGGAAAAAATTAATGGGGAAAATATGCCTGCCATTCTTGACTGCGGGAAGAAAATAAAAAGAAGGGAAAAGAATCCACTGTTACGCTTGATTTTAAACTTTTCTCCAAGAATGGGAAAACTAAAAATAATGCCAGCCTGATGTGACTCAATATTCCTAAGTACAGACTCAAAATTTTCAAAACTTGACTTCAAAAGAGGGGAATTTTAAGGGCAACAACAACTGGCTCTTTCTAGGGATGACTTGATAGAGGAACGAGGCAAGATCAAGAATTGCAGTAGTAAGTCTCGGGAAAGAGGAATAGTGCCTTATCCATTGGGAAAATAGAGTTAAAAGCAATAATCAATAAAAGGAAACACACAACAAGGAACAAGAAAGGAAACAAACCAAATATGGGAAAGACCCAAAACAAAACACAAAAGAACGACCAAAACCAAAACACTATACACAATATACAGAAGGACCACCTAGTCACCTATGACTTGAACAACTTATACAACTCTAGAGATAGGCTGAGAAAAATAAGTACCTTTGTGGAATAACATGGTTAAAGTATGAGGCACCCATGAATTGAAGATGAGTAGTTAGGCATACCAAAATATCATGGGAACACTGTGTGGCTTGAAAAGAAAAAATGAGGAAAGAAGACCATCCAGATAATGATACTCCACACCGAAAACATTCAGTCTTCATGAATAACTAAATATCTTCCTGAGGCTCATCTTCTATGGATGAATAGTGCCATACAAAGAATTATACGACCCTTGACTACCTTCATACTAATTTCTGGACATCAACAAACTTTGACAGCTGGATCCATGAGAAAATCCAATCCCAATAGTGGCAACTCCTTTTTTGATGGAATGATGCTAGCATATGAATGGAGATTGCAATTATCACCATGACACATCTCAAGAAAAACATAAAATTTCATTAAATTTTCCTTGTAACCATCTTCAATAGGAATTTTGAGAAAGGTACGAGATGTTTTACCATTAGGTGTAATCTTGACCATGCTTCTGAAAAACATACTGCTATTTTTGCAAAATCAACACCTGATTCTAGAAGACCATGTCTCTTAGGTACAAGCTGCATTGCTGATTTTTCTTCATGATTAACAAGGAATTGAAATGTTGTGAGACTAAGTAAAGATTGATCAACAACATCATCCTCTTCCATTTGTTTGCATTTTGAAGGGTGAGATGAGACAAGACTATCATAGTTGTGAAGAAGGGATTCCAGGCATGGCTCTCCATTTTCTATTTGTTTCAAAGGACTGCAAAAAGGCTCATGCGTGCCCATCTCATCCATAGATATAACAGGGGAACTAGTGATCTCATTAATCTCTTTTCCTTCGGTACATGAACTTGTTTATCTCGAGAGAACTTAAAACAAAAAGAATGATCCACGGTGATATTCATCTCAAGTGCATTGAAATATTTCAATCATAAGAGAGAAAGGAATTTTGTCCATTTTGTTATGATGAACATCCACTTCCACCAGCATAGGGGCACTTCTTTCAAAACAAGAACATTCAGTCTTGGCACATGACATATCCTCTACAGACTCTAATTCAGGGTGAAAGAAAGCCTCAAATTGTTTGTCTTCTTCATTATTTAAAGGAATATTAAATTGACATGTATCAGGTGGAGCAACAAGAAGACATTCATTGGTGGAATTGAGATAATGCTGAGGAATGAATACCTGATGATGTGGAGAATCATCATGAGTAGTTTCTAGAACTTGAATGTTGTCCTCTTTATTACAAGGTGTCTCAAATTCATTGACCGAGTGTTCTTCATCTTGTTTTACCTTCTCACGTGCCTGGAGCTTCCCGCATTGTCTTTGTACTTCTCCCATGAACTGTATGGAATCTATAGGTTGTAGTAATGTTGGTGAAAAAAATCTTGGACATATACTTTGTAGAAGTTCTGTAGAAACTGAGCCTGTTTTGGACTGACTGGAGCTTGAAAATTTTTAATAGGGATATCTCCCTCATCATCCTCATCACTGTCACTATCACTCATTGGTGAAGTGGGCCAATAATTATTTTTCATTTCCTTCGTTCTTGGGAAGGTTCCTAGATCAAGAGGATGAACATGACAGGAGTTTATTCCCCAGTGGTTTTTTTCCCACTTGTATATCTTAGAGCTGGCATATCAAAAATGATCTTCAAGTTGTTCTTTTAGAAAGGGATCCGTTTGAAACGAAATGCCCAATAGAGTCGCTAAAAACTGTTGGGTTTCATATTTACACTTGGAATGAAACCACAGTTAGGGGACAATTAAGTCCCTCCTCTTTAATGGGAGAGGTTCCCTTATTGAAAGAAGGGGCAAAAATTATGTAAAAATGCACAAACTTTCATTCAATGGTGGTTTCCCGATATCGTGAAATGTGTTTTAAGCCTGGAAAGTTATCAATACATGAGGATAGAAGAATTTGAAGAGAGGAGGGAGGAAGAAGAGGATAATACTTTCGGGAAAAGAGATGGTAGAGAAAACCCTTATATGTATTGTGTAAATGAGATATGGAATAGAAACAACCATGTTTATAACAAAACATGATTCACATACTCAAAGTTTTGGAAATTGTACAAACTAGAACACAAATTTTCCAAGCATGCAAGGATTAGATGATTCAAAGATTAGAACTAGAAAGAAAGAGAAAGCGAAAAAAGGGGAAAAACCTTTGTATTTATTTCTTCCAATTCGAAATTACAGTTCTAGAATAATCAAATCCAACCTCAACAATGGCTTTGAAATCCTATTATATAGCTTGCAAGAGACGGTTACAACTTCCTCGAGCAAGCAATAAAAATTACAACTTATTCGACTATTCATGTTCCTTCAAATTATTAATTCGTAGAGAAATGTTAATGGCAGAAAGAAAAATAAATTTAAAATACACGACCGTTACATTATTTTACTAGTTAAAATATGGGTTGTTCAATTTGCTTTTATAACTTCAAATTTAGGCCACCCACATGGGAGAAATTGATCAAGCAGAGCCTCGTAAACACCTATTGCATTGTTTTCCTTTGAAGTAATGCCATAATGACACATGGAGAGCTTTGTTGGTCCTTTATATACTTCACCTATTCGGGCTTGTTCCGTGGTTGAATTATTTTGACCCCATACATGTGGAGTGTTAGAACTCATTTGAGTTTCTATTTTGGAAGCACCCCTTCAAATTATGCTAAGATGATGCATGTATCCTCTTGCCAGGGTTATAATTTTCAATGGCCAACTCTATCTCTCCATTGATTCTGACCACGTGGCGAGCTAGCGCTACTTGGAGACTGAGCCTTTGATTTCATTTCCAAACTAGTGTTGTTAAGGCATGTGGAGACTTCTAGAAACCCACCCATACTTAGTTAATTTTAACTATCAGCTCTATCCCTTTTGGACCTAGGACACATGAAGGATCGAATCAATTTTGAGAACTTGCCCCATCTTTGACTCTTGAAGTTTGTGCTAATGAGGCATGTGGTGCCCTCCGCCGATTCTTCCATACTTAGTCGATTTTAGCTTATTCTATCTTCATTTTGATCATGGGACATGTGGAAAACCTGTGCTTACTTGAATACTATCCCTTGGACCCCGCCTTGGATTTGCACGGTTTGGACATGTGGAGGCTTCCATTGAACCTCAAAATATGGCGATCGCATCCAATCAAAGATAAACACGTATTACCCATGGACTTTGGGGAAAAAATTAATGGGGAAAATACACTTGTCATTCCAAATTGTGAGAAGAAAATAAAAATAAGGGAATAGACTCCACTGTTACGCTTGATTTTAACTTGTTCTCCACAAATGGGAAAATTGCAAACAATGTCAGGCTGACGCGACTCAATATTCCCAAGTACAGACTCAAATTTTTTGAAAAATTCAAAAGAGGGGAATTTTGAGGGTGACAATAGTTAGTACTTGTCATTTTTCATCACTTTAATTATCTTGTGTAGGTGTCAAAAGTATAACACCTACCTTGATATATCGTTGCTAACTATTTGGATATTTTTGTGAACATTTCATTTTTAGACTCACTTGTTTACAAGATTTTTAGCGTTGTCTAGAGGTGGTGTTACATTTCATTTTGTGGTTTATAGTAATTTGGGTTGTTATATTCAAAAGGTTTTAATATTGTGTGTATAAACTTGTAAAAAAACAAAGCAAAAACAAATCATTATTAGTATTAAAAAATAGAATCAATCAAAAAAGAAAAAATTTCTATTTAACTTTATCCTAAACTACCCTTACCCCTATCCCTTCCCCTGCACCAACTCAGCCAACTCGGATGAGTTTTTCCGTCACACCCACACCCAAATCACTTCTCAACTTAGTACCTAACTCCCACCCTCTAGCCACTCGTCCATGTCATTCCATCTCCATTCCCAACCATCCCATCCCCATTACCAACCTCCTCCTCCCCATTCCCAACCATCTCATCCCCGTATCTCAACCCCGTACATCCTAAGAAATACCCTAACATAGCCCCGAAACCCCCCTACTTGGATCAACTTGATCCCCCACTCCATTTTCCCTCACCTCACTCCATACGGATTCCCCCTCACCGAGCCTTCTCGTTCCACCCCACTCATCCTAACATGCCAATGATCTGCCGAATCTACCTAATGAACACCCTCCTGGCTATATAGTCCACCACTAGCCCACTCCCTTTGTTTACCCTTGCTCAACAAGTAGGGGTCATCGATCCACCTCATGAATCTCCCCGACACCCTAACTCAAACCAATCCTCGTGGACACCCCCCGAATCCTCTCCTCTAACTCACCCTCTTGTCTCACATAGGAATCACATCATCCGCTCCCCCATGAGCCCTCGGATCACCATCCAACATCTCCCTCGAGTTCACTTGGGATCACTTCAATCATCTCCAGATCCGTTCACCGCTCCTATCTCCCACGTCGACCTTTAACCTCCTTTTGCTAATCGGGTTCACCTCCACTTGCCATGTGGGTTCCTTTGACATTTTTAGTTGGTGGTGGCATTTTTTTATTATCCCACATACATGGGTAGGACAAGTGGGGAATCCTTTATAATGCTTGTTTGACCATACTTAAACCACAACACGGCCACACACTAATGTTTTTCCATGTAATATATGGAGTTCCGAGTTGTGTGGGCCAATGTGCAAGCTAAGCCGTTTGTATTTATCATTTGATAGTTTACCATTTCGTTGTTTCCTAGTTTATTTTTATAGTTTATATTTTATATTATTTATCATTTCATAGTTTATTTCTTAGTTTATAGTTTGTCATCTAACTTTCATATCTTATTTACTCTAATTGAATAAGTACGTTTGGAATACAATTTTTATTAATTAATTATTTTTATTTCTCTACATAGGCCCTTTTTGAAACCAAAATAATTAGGACATTTACATCATTTTTCTTGACCACGTGAACTAATCATATTATTTGCAGGTGAACTCTATAATGTTGCGACCACCACAATATGTTGTCAAAGACCACTTTTCACACATATACAACATTCAAACCTCTTGGTGCAAATTTAAGGTCCCTAGACATATCTCATCATTGAGTACCACTTTTAAACATGTCACTATCATTTAATAACTTTATGTTATCATCTAATGCTTTTTTAGCTACTTTCATCCCCATATTGTTGTCGTTTTCTTTTTCTTTATTTATGAAGATAATCGTGACCCATCACATGTATGCTCTTCTCTCATGCTTATTAAAAGTAATCTTGATAATTAAAAACGTGACTATGGTATCCTTCATCATTTTATTTTCATTTATCATGGAAAACTACTAACTTCTTCTACAAGGTCCTTGATCACATAGTAGTTTGCATATTTTAATCAACATCCTCACTTCATATAACTCCATATTTTCTTCTATATTTTAGTTTTACTAATTTTTTAGTTAGTCTACATTGTTTTTTTTCTCACGTCACAATTACTTGGAGCCTAATCTTCACTTACATCATCTTACAGTCAGATAAAAAGGAAAATCATTCTCCAGGTATTCTTCATTTTTCTTTATTTTGTCCTTTTGCATCGTACTTTCCCTTTCCTGGGTTTTTCTCTTCATCAAACTTCACATTTCTATTTTTTTAAAAATAAACCTTTACATCTTACTTGATAACATAGATTAAGTAAGGGTTAATCAGTTGCATCTCACATTCCATCACACATAACCAAACTCACAAATAAATCTACACATCTTGAAATCTTCCTACCATGTGGAATGATTGGGATTTCATCATCCAACGATGTCGTCGTGCTATTCTAGCCATGTTAGAAATCATTTATAGATTCAGCCTCATGTACCTTTTGGTTTATTGAGGACTCCTATCCACAATGTGCCAAAACCAAACATAGATTGCCATTTCCTAGGCACCTAGTTATCCATCCCCTTTTTTATTTTTCACATTTTTTAACAAATTTAGATAATGAAAACTTTGTTGCTTGAATTGTTTGTTAACACATTTCATAGAAAAATATTTTCTCATTTCATACTTGTTACTACTTATTTTCAAGATCAAATAATGCAACAATGTAATATATCCAATTATACTACTTCATCTAATGACGGTTAGACCCGAGATTGGATATGTGGGAGAATTCAAGAAGATGGAGTGGAAAGAGTAAAGAGAGGATGAATGACGATTTGTGAAAATATGACAGCAAGGAGAGGATGCAAAGGATGAGGATGCATGAGGTGAATATGAAAAAATAAGACATGAATGATGAGTGGATCTCTCAACCTTGTGTAGACCATGTCATCCAAATAGATCCCCCTTTCGGATCTAGTCCACCTATCTCCCATCAGTCATTTTCCCTTGACCAGTCACACCTCCATCTCATGCTCCTTTAGAAACCCCTAGGCCTCCTTCTATCCCCATTTGTGATTTCCTTCTTCGTATATCTCCCATGATATCTCAATTCTATCAATCCACTCAGCTGGTGGATCCTATTCCACCCCTATCATCTCATATCAATAGTGTACCTACTTCATCCAATATTACCACAAAAATTCCTATCCAACCATCCCAATCTACCAACATTCACACTTCTCATGTGTCTCAAAAATTAAGTGTTTCTAGCCAATCCCAACCATCCTATCATGTTCCTACTTTCCAACATCACACGCCCACCCAATTAATTCAATCTCAAGCCCTTTATCATATACCCTTTCATTAAATATATTCTTCAAATTTAACATACCCTTAAGCTTCTTTACATCCTTATCCATCCATTTCTAATGATGGAAAACAAAAACCATCCACCTCTTACATAATGTATTCACACGAAACTTTCAAGATATCTTCCAATTATACCTCTTTAGGGGAATCTTACAATTCAAGCTTTGACAAGTTTGTGAAAATTCACCTCATCCAACTTCCCCTCATCTGACCTATTGTCGAATCACATCCTAAAACCAATTGGGATAAAAAAATAACTATTGTAAATCTCATCAAGTCATAGGTCATGACATCAAATAATGTTGTTCTTTTAAAGATCATGTTCAACAACTTATAAATCAGGGGGATCTCCAAGTGGACAATTTTGTCTCATCTCTTAGCCAACCCCTTAACATATTCAAACAACCCTTTCTTAATCCACCATCAAATCAATATCCACCTTCCATGTCTTACAAAATCAATCCTTATGTAGTCAATGCCATATATTAAACATCTTCATCCGAATATAATTTAGATATTATGCCTATGAATTCTTCAAAATCTATCCCCACATATACATCTATCCCTATCTTTATCACACCCATATCAAATTTGACCATACCTACCAATTTGTCAACATCTATCATGAATTAACCTATTATATCTAACCCCTTATCCAAATCCACATCAATCACACCTATCACGACATCTACAACACTCACCACATCAATAAATTCACTCGTCTACCTTTAAATTTTTATCACATATTCCTACATCTTTTCCCATGACCACATCACCTATTTCATCCCCCATTTCTACATTGGCCTATCCACAACCTAAACTACTCATGTCTCACATATACCTTGTCAATTACATCATCCAAACACCTATTTCCATGTCAATATCCAAATCTACACCTACCATTGATCCCAAACCTATATCTAATTCATCCACTTTATTGGATTTGACTCCCACATCCACATCTACTTCGCCTTTACCTATCGTACCATCCATAGATTCAATCCCAGTTCCTATTTATGCACTTCTACCTGTGCCAACCACATAATCATTTTAAGAATATTGGAAAGAACTTCAACTTGTAGCAACTTCGAATGATCCTCCTATCTCATCTATAGATACTTCCACATCAAACTAATATTCACCTTCTTTTGACATCATCATGCAAAGACTACTCCCTCCACCTGTATCAACCACAACACAACCTTCAGACCCTTTGGTTGAAATCATTTTCATCCCTTCTAAGATCACTCCTTCGCAATCCAAATCCAAGAACCTTGGTACACTTCCACAATGATCTCTTGTGCATCCCCAAAGAAGATAGACATTCATCCAAAAAAGATCAAATCTACATCATCTATTTTGGGGAAACATCCATCTATTCTAGGGCCACCTCCTTCATCTAAGGCATCACAATCACCTAGCCAACCAAAATCCAAACCATCCAACATTCCTTCAAGATCTGAATCTTCCTCTAAATCATCAAGTGTCACTAAGATGGAATCAAAATGTGGAATGATAAGACTCAATCCTCTAAGATATCTCATACATCCACATCCCAAGCATCTGCATCCAAATCCAAGTCTATAAATATTAACAAAATACATCTCCTAACATATCAATAAAATCCTATGTAAAAGTCCTTCATCATTTATTACAAATTTTTTCCATCATGCTTCCACCTATTCGGACCTTTGAACCAAATAGTAAGAAACCATTTTGGTTCGATTCCCACCTTGTTTGTGCCTACCATTATACCTTGAGTCATGAAATCTGAACATTTTCAGGCCCTTCAAACCATCATCTGTGGTTTCATTGAGAGATGACCTTCTCAAGGACTGTCCCTCTCCATCTACCATTTTATCCGACACCACCACAATTCCTATTTCTACATCCCCATCTATCAAAATCACTAGGTATCCTCCTTCATCATCCATTAACATCTCTCCTTCACATATAATTCCTCATATAGAGGTATTCCCTTATTTATTAATACTATTTGACTATGATCCACATCCATATACCCAATCCAAATTTAAATTTATCATCAAAATCTAATCTCTTTTGACATCCACTAGCTCATCCACATCTATGGGGAATGTCATTCCCTAGTTATTTATCCTCTCAAATCCTATTCCTCATCCACACATCTTATGCTCATGGATCCCTTCGTACTAGGGGGGAATTGTTTCTAGGATTGCTCTTCTTGTAGATTGATTCCTTTCCTTGACATTGTCTTGTCTTATCCAACTCAGCTCATCTGATCCTATCCACTTTTATCTATCCACCATCTACTCACCCTAAGCTTACCTTTGTGGCCATATCTATTCTCTCCTTGGGAACCTTTTTCTATCGTGTCATGCCCTTCTTCGATTGAAAAACATTGGTGCCACTTATCGTGGAGCCATGACTTATATCTTTCACCATTTCATCCATAAGTCTATAGAGGACTACGTGTATGACATCTTGGGTAAGTCGAAGCACCAATGTGATCACCTCTCTGTCCTTAGAATCCTTTTTGAGTACCTCATCCATTTCTTCCTCGACCTCAACCCGACCAAGTTATTTTTCATATTTTTATGGGAAAACTCCTTGGTTTTATTGTTTCCATTAGGGGTATTAAAGTTGACCCCAAAAAATCAAGGTTATAGTTGAGATGCCTCCTCCTTATAATATTAAGCAACTCTACAATCTTCAAGGCTGATTTTAGTCCATCCGTCACTTCATCTCACAACTTTCAGACCATTTTCAACCATTTCATCATCATCTTTATAAAGACATTGACTTCCAATGGGATGATAAATTCCATAAATCCTTTGATGATCTTAAGCACTATCTCCTATCACCACTTATGCTTACACCTCCACGCAAGGGGGATCCCTTTTATCTATATGTTTCTACCAATATTCATGTCCTAGGAGCTATGTTGGCACATCATGATGACCAAAGAAATGAAAATATTGTTTATTACATCATTCACATCCTTCATCACTCCTCGGTTTTATTGTTTCCATCAAGGGTATTAAAGTTGACCCCAAAAAAATCAAGGTTATAGTTGAGATGCCTCCTCCTTGTAATATTAAGCAACTCCGCAATCTTCAAGGCTGATTTTAGTCCATCTATCACTTCATCTCACAACTTTCAGACCATTTTCAACCATTTCATCATCATCTTTATAAAGACATTGACTTCCAATGGGATAATAAATTCCATAAATCCTTTGATGATCTTAAGCACTATCTCCTATCACCACTTATGCTTACACCTCCATGCAAGGGGGATCCCTTTTATCTATATGTTTCTACCACTATTCATGCCCTAGAAGCTATGTTGGCACATCATGATGACAAAATACATGAAAATACCATTTATTACATCATTCACATCCTTCATCATTATGAGAATCATTACACTCAAGCTGGAAAGATTTTTGTGCCCTCTTCTTCGCCACTTCTAAGCATTGACAATATATTCTTAATCAAAAGACTTATGTCATTACTAGCTCTCATCTTCTCAAAATGATGCATTTTAATCCTTATCATAATGATAGTATCACTTTCTAGGTCATCATCATGGCTTAGTTTTATCTAAATTTCATCTCTCAAAAGTCTATCAAGGGCCAAGTTATTGCAAACCAATTATCTAAAGCCCCTCTTCTTGATGCTCATCTTCCTCATGAACAATTTCTAGATGAATCCATCAATAATTTCCACCATGAGGATTCTCCTCTTAAGATGAATATATTTTTGATGGCTCTAAATGTCAAAAGGGGAAGGTATTGGCCTCATTATCATTCCTCCTTGGGATAATCCTATCCCCATCACTCAAAATATTGACTTTGAGCGCACTAAAAATATGGCAGAGTATGAGGTTCTCATTTTGGGCCTTGAAATTGACATCCTTTTGGGTGTACAAATCCTTAATATCTATGGGGATTCTGAGCTCATCATCAAACAAGTTACAGGATATTATCAATGTAAAAATGATATTCTTTAGAAATATAAAGACATTGTCATCTTTATCCTTGAGGCTTTCGATTCTTACACTATCTAAGCCATCCCTCAATCATCCAATAATTTTTCTAACACAATGGAATATCTTACATCTCTCATCCCATGGAAAAAAAAATGAATCCAATTTTTTGTTATTGTTCATCATCGTGATCAACCATCTCACATCCATGAGTTACCTCACATCAATCTTGTTGAATCCAATGCATCGAGCTTTGGTACTCTCAAATTTTTGATTATCTATCAAAATCCATCATTCCTTCTTACTTATCTAGGAATGGTAGGATGTTATTTCTTCAATGTGATAACTGTTATGTCATTCTTTTTAGAATTCTCTATAAATGTGGGTTTTACGGTATTCTCCTTCAATTCCTTAAATCCCATGAATCTACTTGCGCTATCCAAGAAGTCCATGACCAAATTTGTGATGGAAAATTTAGTTTCTTATCTATCACTAAGAGTGTTATTTTCCTTGGCTATTATTGGCCTTCTCTTAATTAGGATTTTTGTTAATATGTTAATAAATGTGTCAAGTGTTAGCAACATTCCAATCTTGTCTGCATTCCTATCTAGGCCATATAGAAAACTCGCAGATTATGCCCTTCCCATAATGGGGCCTTAATCTCATTGGTACCATCAATCCTTATTCTTCACAATGTCAGCATTCTATCATCACCATGATTAATTAGTTAACCAAGTGGGTGGAAGCGATTCCACTCACCTCAACCAAAGCTAATCAAATCATTAACTTCATCTATTAACATAAAAATCATCACGGAAAATAGAAATTCCTTCAAAAAAGATGTCAAGAATATCTTTGACTCATTCAATATCAATTTTATCTTCTCCTCTCCTTATTATCCTTAACCAAATGGATAAGCCAAAGCAACTAATAAAACTCTTCGTAACATTTTGGCCAATATGTCCCACGATTAAGTCATGATTGACATCTTCATATCTCTTTTACTCTTTGGGATTACCATAATAACATCTATACCTCCACAGGTGCTACCTCCTTTTCTCTTGTATATGGCTCTGAATCCATTCTTCCCCTCAAAGTTCAAATTCCATCCTTACGTGTGTCTCTTTACGACTTCATTTCTGATGAATATTATCTCCAAGAGCATCTAACACAACTTGAGTTGTTAGATGAGCACCACCTTATTTCTCTTGAGCATCATCATGTTTATCAAGAGTGTGTCAAGTGTGCTTATAACAAGCATCTCAAAAACATGACTTTAAAATTGGTGACCTTGTCTTAAAAGAAAATCATAATGTCACTACTCTAGAAAGGAGCCAATGTGGAAAGTTTTCTCCCAAATGGATTGGACCTTACATTATCATGCATAAGTATGGGTCTAGGGCCTATCATTTAGCTTCCCTTGATGGTAAACTGAAAATAGAACCTCTTAACGCATTGCACTTATGGCCATTCTATTGTTAACATATCTACTAATGAGAAAATAGTCATATATTTAGATCATTCCTCCATCATTATCCCCTTCCATATATCATTGTAATGATATGGAACTATGTGGTCTATCATCACTTCCTATACATGACCTTAAATATGGGCACCATAAATCTTTCCATATAATTTTCCTTATGGATAGGCTATCCCTTTTGTGAGAACTGTGTGAACATTACATCCAACACCTTCTTATTTACCTATTGAAACCATGCTAGGGGTCAAGGGGTATCACTTGTACCATCATTGTTACCTCCTAAGTGGTCTACCTAGTTATACCCATCTCTTCCACATCAATTTTTTTAAAAAAGGAAGAAAATAAAAAGAAATTCAAAATTATGGATGCTCCTATCTCATGCTATCTTATCCAAAAATAGACTGATCCCTCAAAGGAAAATTGTTCAAAAAAGAAAATAATAAAAATATAATTATCCCCAAACTAAAGCTATTATGTATATCTTATCCTTCCATCTAAAATAAAAATCCAAAAATCCAAAAGAAAAAGAAAAAATTAGACCATACACTTGAAGGATGGCTACTCTATTGTATCATGGCAGCAAAGGCTTCTTGCATTGATCAACCTTCTATATATCATAGCATCCTACATTGATAAACTTTCTCATATACATTGCAGACTTTCCACATTGATATTTTTCATATTCCCCCTTCCCAAATATGGGGCATAGTCCTAAGAAAAACCACCTACGAAGAACCCTCTTACCACGTACAAGTTTCATCTAAAATAATTTTTCGTCCATATTTCCCTCATGGTATTTTGGTAGAAGTAATCATGTCATCGGTTATGTGTTAACACCTACTATTGGATGAAAGTACAATGCCTTGAGTGGTTCCTTTGTTATTTACCTCTAATATGGTTCCAAGCATGGTTTCCTCATATGCTCCTTCCTATGATTATGTGTCATTTATCTTATTAAAGTCACCTTGTATCAAGGTCACATTCTTGCATATATAATTTCAAACCATGAAATCTATATCCATATGTTTACTTTTAAGAATGTCATATCTTATAATCATCCATAATTCCATGAATCCAGTTAACGACTATGAACACTATCTATAATACACTTGCCATTTTAGGAATTCTATTTGATCTTTGTTGTAGTTTGTGAATCCTACTTGAGGATCCCTCTCAAGAAGAGTTCGTTATCCTATAAATCCTCATCCCCCACCATGGTCAACATGTATTTGATCCATTCATCCTCCCTCATCACTTTTATCCACCCATCACTAATCCCCACATCATCCTTCTCACCATTCCTGTCCCCTTTCACCACTTTGTGTCTTATCATATCCATCTTGGAAATTTTACTTAATTATTCATGCAACATGGAAATATTACTCAAAGTAAACTTGTCATTTTTAGATAATGCCTTATGCTCACTCAAAATCCCCTCCATTGATTGTTGCTTCCTCCTAGTCTCCCCTACCAACCAATTTTTTTCTCCTACCATTTCCCTTTCTCAACCTATCAAATCATAGAGTACGTCTGCCATCTCCCCCTTACAATTGTACTCCTTCCCCCATTTTTCCCTTTTGATGCATCATCCTTAATACCACTTCCTGTCATTCTTTTCATGCCTTGTTTCTCCATCTTCACCTCATTCATTTACATCCTTCACATCCTTTCCTTGCCTTCATCTATTCACAAATCATCATTCATCCTCTCTTTATCTTATTGAATTCTCCAACATATCCACTCTCATTTCTAACCGTCATTTTTTTGGTCTCCCCCTAAAATTATTTCATGATCATCTACGGTTTCCATGCTAATAAATATTTATGTTGGTCAACCCCTAAAAATCACTCTACATCATTCTTCGTTACATTTATCACTCTCTTTGTCCTTCTCCATTTCTTTTCCAATCCTTCCCCCATCTTACACCAACAATAATTATTGTTGGTCTTCCCTAACATCCCTTCATTGGCATTGCCTCTTCCATTATCCATTCCCTTTTTACCTTTCTTCACTTTTCCTCTCATCCTTCACCAACAATAATTATTGTTGGTCTTCCCTAATGTCCCTTCATTGGAATTTCCTCCTCCATTATCCATTACCTTTTACCTTTCTTCACTATTCATCTCATCCTTCACCAATAACCATTATTGTTGGTCTTCCCCTAAAATTATTTTACTTGACATTTCCTCCTCCATCATCCATTATCTCTTTCCTCCCCTTCCTTGTCTCCACCTTCAACATTTCTTATCACTTCTTTGCCACTTCACCATCTTCCCTTTGCCATTTTAAATATCTTTACTTTATTCATCATACAACCCTCTTATCCTCTTATCCTCATCTCATGCATTTCTACTTCTTTTCCACTCTATTTCATTCCTACTCTCTTTCTCCTCACTACTTTTCTGATGCTACCCACTCTCCACAGCATATCCCTATTCTTCATTCCCTTCCTTCTGCATAGTTTTATTTCTTATCCTCTTCTCCTTCCAAATATTAATTGTCATCTTTCCCTTTATTTCCTCTTGCTCCTTCTTACTTTCCCATTGTTACCTTGTCTCTTCCTAACAATACCACCATTTTTACCCCTTTATCATCCACATGCATTTCCATGTGATCTGTACCATATTACTTACCTTGGTATCCAATCTATCATCCCCTCTTTCCCCATTATTTTTGCCTTCAAAATTCCCCCTTCTTTTCTCTACCACCCCTATCCTTTTCCATTTCTCTTCCTTTCTCTAATCTTCTCCACATATTTCTTCTCTCTTTATTTTCTTTGTTCTATCATCTCTTTCATATTTTTTCCATCATTTCTATCACTTCATGTTATTTACCTCCTTCATTGTATATTTTCTATACCACTACCTTCATTTTGCACATCTCTCTCTGTTTTTATTTCTTTCACCTTATCCTTTGTCACCCTTTCTCATCTTGTTTTCTCCTTCTTGTTCACTATTCCTCATTACATTATTCTCCTATCACCCTTCTTTACTATTCTCTTCCACCTTTTTCATTTATTTTTCTTCACTCCCACCATGTCTGCTCCATGTCTTCTTCACCTCCTACTTCTATACTTTCTTTCTTTTCTCCATTCTATCATCTCTTTTCTCTTTTTTAAATTCTTCATCTTCCTCATCTCCTCCATGTTTCCATCATTTCTCTCCCTTCATCTTCATCATCTCCTACATTTCCCATCATTTCTCTCCCTTTCTCTTCATCACCTCCCTCCCTTTTCTATGTTTTCACCCTTTTTGCTATGTCATATTCTTTCTTCTCATCTTGTCTCCTTCTTGTTTGTCCTTCCTCATTCCCTTCTTCTCCTATCATCCTTCTCTACTATTATCTTCCACCTCTTTTTTTTCTCCTCCTCCACCATGTCCACTCTATTCCATACCCTTTTCCTCTTCACCTCTAACTTTTCTCTCCTCATTCCTCACTTACCCATAATCAACCACTCCTCCTCTCCATTCCATTTTTTTCTCTCTTTCCACTCTCAATTGTTATGTACTTCAACACATATTCACACTTAACATTCAAGTTCGATAAAAATATCTCCCCATTTTTAGACCAAAACTTCTCCATTATATTACACCCCATTCTTGTCCTCCTCTCTATGAAATTGATCCCTCATTTTTTACGAGATTTTTCACTTCTTCCATTCTCGTCATCCCTCCGGAGGGGGCATCAACACATATATCCCTAATCATATCTTCCCATAGCATTTTTGACTTGGAAGATACCATAATGTTCATCAATTACCACCCGCTATTCTCCCTCACAAATGTCTTCTCTAATTTTTTCTTAGCAACAATAGATTGAATTATTCCCCCATTCTCATGAGTAAGAGTTTGTTCTACTTTTTGTTTAGAAAGTTCTTTCTCTTTTATTCCTCTAATAGTTTCTTATTGAAGGAATGCCTTCCTTAGGAAAGATATCTTCACAACCATAAATCCATTTTCTTGGGGAATAATCACCCATTCCGTCTACTTTCTTTGAAATAACACTACTTTCATAGTACCTAGATGCATATTTTCTCGATTCCTCATTTATGAAGGATATCACATCCTCTTTTCCACACAATTTATCGAAACTTGTCTAGACATCCAATTTTATTTTTTTGCACATGTTTTTGATGTCCTCCTTTGAATCATTGGTCTCATGGCTCATACATCCATATTGTAGTGATTTCTGACCACTCACAAGTCCGTAGGACATTTCCACCATCCCCATTGAGACCATCCTTTATTCCCTACTAAAGTGATATCACAGTCACTACCATATTTTCCTTTTTTGTTTATCCTCATCTAGGATATCTTATCCCTTCATATTATGTTCTCATGCTTCTTCATCTATATATTTAAAAATTTTGATCGACATTCCTTAGTTCGTTAATCCCAAGTTTGAGGGGGAGCATCCAATTAATCATCTTTTCATCACTTCATCGTTTTTGTCTTGTGGCTTGCCTAACATAAACCACTCATCAAAACGGGAAAATGTAGACACCAAATTTTAACTTATCATTCCTCCACTTCACCCCATTTCTACTCTCTTTCATTAGGATTACCCATTTAAATTCCTTTTCCCTCCTAATTTCATAGTAAGTGTAGCAAGTTGGGGGCCACAAAGGGTCATAAGTGGACATCATATTGTAAAAAACAATGAAATCTCAACTTGAAGCTATTATTAGAAATACGTACACTCAAAATTATAAAATTAATATGAATATGAATCGTAGTATTCAGAAGCTAGTTTCTAAAATACTATTTTTAAAAAAAAGTAGACAAGTTAAGCTATATTAATCACTTTGAAAATTCAATGACTTGGTTTTTTTTTTTAAAAGCCTATAAGATTGTAGTCTGTTTGCCCGTAATTTTGGATGACCAAAACATGACTTTTTTCCTTTGGTTAAAAGTTGTATGCCAATGTCTTTCTTAGGATAGATTTTATTTTGTATTTTTTTGAGCAATATTTTTTAAAATAATTTTTTCTGTGAAATTGGTCTGAAAACATAAAGAAAATGGAGCACTTTCCATTTTCCCACCATAACTTCATAAAAAATATCGAAATCAAATATATTTTTTTGAACGTGTATACAATTTCACCATAGTTGGGATGGTATGTGTTTTATCAAATTCGATAAGTGAAATAAAAGTTACGGTATTAAATGTAGACATGAACATTCACAGAACAAGTGTCTTAAAAACCTACTATTAGAAATAAATTATAAAATGATATTTATCATATTCTATTCACTTTAAAATCAATATTTCTACGTGTTATGTTTGTGGAGCCTATTTTCATGTTAGAGTGTGGTACACCTTCTATGTGTTACACTCGGTATTTTTACGGCGGTCTCGCTCGCCGATGAGCGGGTCAGGGGGTTCGGGGGCGAAGCCCCTAAAGCAAAATTTCATGGGTGGTTTATTAACCCATGGGTAATGGGTAACCGTTATGGGCTATTTTTGGGCCCATGGTTTTTTGGGTACCCATTTTTTTGATACCCATGGTTTTTGCCAATGGTTTTGATACTCATGATTTTTGCGCATGGTTTTGATACCCACAGCTTTTGTATCAAACTTTAAGTAATTGTCTATTTATATGGTCTTATGCATATGATACATATACAAGAAAATGTATTGCAGATGTGCTTTGAATTCGGGTGTGAATTTTGTAGAGTTTGTTGAGCATAGCTCCAAACGGATCTGGGTATTGTATTGAGAGAGTGGAGGCTTGTAATAAAATCTGAGCAACTAATTCTTGGTGGATGTAGCCAAAATTGGGTGAAACACGTTAAATCTTGTCTCTCTATGTTGTGTTATTTATCATGCACTTTTATTTGAGATCTGTAATATTTTCTTGCATATTAGTTTCTACTGTTGCGATTCTATAAGGGATTATTCCACATATTTTATCTCTTATTTCCTATCAATTGGTATCAGAGCCTGGTTTTGGTTTGTTGAAGTGTTGAATCACAGGGAAATTTTTATCTTGAGTGGGAGCTATGGCAGATGATGGAAGATCTAGGGTTGATAAATTCAACGGGCATAATTTCAGTCTTTGGAAGATGTAGATGGAAGATTACCTTTATCAGAAGGATATTTATACTCCACTATCTGAGAAGGTGAACAAACCTTCGAGTATGACAGATGCGGAACGGGATTTGTTGGATCAGAAGGCACTTGGAATGATCCGACTGTGTCTTGCATCTTCGGTATTATTTAATGTTTCAAAGGAAAAGACTACAAAAGAACTGATGGATGCATTAGGGAAGTTGTATGAAAAAACCTCTTCCTCTAATAAGATATTTTTAATGAAAACGTTGTTTAATATGAAGATGTCTCGAGAATGATTCATGAGCATATCATCTAAATGATTTTAATACGGTTGTAAATATGCTAGCTTCAATTATAATAGAATTTGATGAAGAATTTAGTGCTTTATTAGTTCTGTGCTCTTTACCTGAGAGTTGGAATAGCCTAGTAATGGTGGTAAGAAACTCGGTTCCTGCTAACTCAAAGTTGAAGTTTGAGGATGTTGTAGGGGTGATTCTAAGTGAGGAAATGTGAAGAAAAATCTCTGGTGAATCTTCTACTTCAGGAATGCTTTGACAGTGGAAACTAGAGGGAGATAGAAGAATAGAGGAAATCGTGGAAAATCAAAGGATCGGGCAAGGTCAAAATCCAAAAGCAAGATAGTATGCTGGCACTATGGAAAGTCTGGGCATGCAAAGAAGGACTGTTGGGAGCTTCGGGATAAGAAGAAACAATAGGAAGAAAACAAGGAGGCAAATGTGGCATCGGGTAATGTATGCCAGGATGCTTTGATTCTTTCTTTGCATAATATTACTGAATCTTGGGTTTTAGATTCAGGGGCTTCTTTTCATGCTACTCCACATAGGCATTATTTTGTTGATTATGTTCAAGGGGATTTTGGGCATGTTTTTCTTGGTGATGATGAGCCTTGTAGTATAGTTGGAAAAGGTTCTATTCAGGTTAAGATGTAAAATGAGAATACATGGCTATTGAAGGATGTTAGACATGTGCCTACATTAAGGAGAAATTTGATATCGGTGGGTAATTAGGAAGTGATGGTTTTACTGTGATATTTACAGCTAACTCTTGGAAGGTTACCAAGGTTGCTCTTGTGGTGGCAAGAGGTAAGAAGGTTGGAACCTTGTATTTAACCACTGATAGTACTAATGATTGTAATCTTGTGGCTTCAGATGCAAATACAACATTATGACACTATAGGCTCAGTCATATGAGCCATAAGGGCATGAACATCATAAAGAATAATTTACCTGGATATATAGAAAAATGTTTAGATTTATATGAGAACTGCATATATGGGAAAAAAAAGTGAGTAAGGTTTCTCAAGGTTGGACCTACGAAGAAAGAAAGTTAGAGCTAGTACATTCTGATGTGTGGGGCCGGCTTAGGTATCACTCTCTGGGGTTCAAGTTATTATGTTACTTTTATTAATGATGTAACAAGGAAAGTTCAGGTTTATTGTATTAGAAACAAATTTGATGTATTTGATACTTTTGTTAAATGGAAAGCCTTGGTAGAGAATGAAATAGGTCTTAAGTTAAAATGTCTCAGATTAGATAATAGAGGGGAGTATGGCGTGTAATGAATTTGATGATTATTGTTCTAAGAATGGAATCTACAAAAAAGTTGATTCCAGGGAACCATGCGCAATCAGAATGGGGTGTCGAAATGTTAAACAAAACAATAATGGAACATGCTAGGAGCATGAGGATACATGCAGGACTACCTCTTTATTTTTGGGTAGAAGCGGTGAGCACAACTGTGTACTTGATAAACAGAGGACCCTCAAGTGCCTTGGATGGAGGCATACCTGAGGAGGCTTGGTACGGTAAGAAAGTCAATTACTCATTTCTTAGAGTCTTTGGATGTGAGGTGTTTGTTCATATTGACAAGGATGATAGGACCAAGCTAGAGGCTAAATCAGAAAAATGCACTTTTATTGGTTATGGTGGTGATGACTTTGGATTTAAATGTTGGAGTATTAAGGACAAGAAAATAATTCGGTCTAGGGATGTGGTCTTTAATGAGAAAGTCATGTATAAGCAACAGTTGTAGGAAAACAGGGAAGAATACAATAAATAATATGTAGTGGTAGAGGATCTTCTAGATGGGATAGTGACCCATGAATCAGAGTTCAGAACCTACTCAACAGAACTCCAAACTCCTACAAAGTGAGGAGGTCTTCTAGGGTAAGAAAAGAACTCAAACATTTTTTCCTTCTCTTTATTATTTATTACTCACCGATAGTGGAGAACCATAGAGATTTGATGAAGAAATACGGGTAGATACCGGTAAGAAGTGGGAGTAAGCCATGGATGAGGAGCATAAGTCTCTCATGGAGAACCGAGACTTGGGATTTGGTGAATCTACTGAAAGGAAAAAAGAGCATTGCAAAACAAATGGGTGTATAGAGTTAAATATGAAGGAGGAAAGAAAATATATAAGGCCCGGTTAGTGGTCAAGGGGTTTGCATAGAAACAAGGTATAGATTTTGATGAGATTTTTTCTCCTGTAGTAAAAATGAATTCTATCGAAATTGTTCTTGGAATAGTGGTATAAAAATACTTGCACTTAGAATAGCTTAGATGTAAAGACGCATTTCTCCATGGTGATTTGGAGGAGGAGCTATATATGCAAAGAAACCGAAAGGATATGAAGTCAAAGGTAAAGAGGAGATGGTGTGCAAACTAAAGAAGATCTTGTGTGGCTTGAAATAAGCTCCATGCCAATCATATAAGAAGTTTGATAGCTTCATGATGGAGCAAGGTTATATTAGATGTCATTCGACCATTGCATGTATACAAAGAAATTTGAGGATGGAAGTTATATTATCCTATGTTTGTATGTTGATGACATGTTGGTTGCCGGTAAAAACATACAGAAATAAAATTACTCAAGAAACATCTAACTGAATCCTTTGATATGAAGGATTTGGGGGTAACCAGACAAATCCTTGGTATGAGGATAACTCGAGATAGGAAGGAAAAAAAGTTGAATTTATCTCGAGGAAGAGTACATTAAGAAGGTATTGGATAGGTTTAACATGTACGATGCTAAACTAGTTGGGAATCCTTTGGCAGGCCATTTTAAGTTATCAAAGGAGCAAAGTCCCAAGACAGAGCGGAAAAAAACCAAATGGCCAAGGTACCTTACTCATCGGCGGTTGGCGAGTTTGATGTATGCTATGGTGTACACTAGGCTTCTGATATTGCCCATGCAATGGGATATGTGAGTAGATTTATGAGTGATCCAAGTAAAGAGCATTGGTAAGCAATAAAGTGGATCCTTAGATATTTGAGAGGGACCATGGGGAAATTTTTATGCTATAGTGGATCAGACACCACTTTACATGGTTATGTAGATTCAGACATAGCTGGAAATGTAGACAACAGGAGGAGCATGACATGTTATATTTACATTATAGGTGGGAAAAAAGTAAGCTATATTTCACAACTACAAAAGTTGGTAGCTTTATCAACCACGGAGGATGAGTATGTTGCTGCCACAGAGGCAAGAAAAGAGATGATTTGGTTATAACAATTTCTTGAGGAGTTGGGGCATAAGAAGAAGGAATGTAAGTTGCATAGTGATAGTCAGAGTGCTATACACCTAGCTAAGAACTCTGCTTTCCACTCCAGGATGAAGCATATACAGTTGAGATATCACTTCATTAGGATAGCTTTGGAGGAAAATAAGTTGAAGTTGAAGAAGATTCATACCAATCAGAATCCTGCAGACATGATGACCAAGGTGGTCACAAGGGATAAACTAAAGCTATGTTCAGCTTTGGTTGGCCTTCGCGGATGAAAGTGAAGGGTTGAGAAGCTTGCTCAGTGGAAATTAGTCTCCAAGTGGGAGATTGTTATGTTTGTGGAGCCTATTTTCATGTTAGAGTGTGGTACACCTTCTATGTGTTACACTTGGGTATTTTTACGGCGATCTCGCTCGCCGGTGAGTGGGTCAAGGAGTTCAGGGGCGAAGCCCGAAGTAAATTTTCATGGGTGGTTTATTAACCCATGGGTAATGGGTAACCGTTATGGGCTATTTTTGGGCCCATGGTTTTTTCAGGACCCATTGTTTTGATACCCATGGTTTTTTCCTATGGTTTTGATACCCACGGTTTTTGCCCATGGTTTTGATACCCACGGTTTTGTATCAAACTGCTTAAGAAATTGTCTATTTATATGGTCTTATGCATATGATACATATACAAGCAAATGTATTGCAGATGTGCTTTGAATTCGGGTGTGAATTCTGTAGAGTTTGTTGAGCATAGCTCCAAATGGATTTGGGTATTGTATTGAGAGAGTGGAGGCTTGTAATAAAATATAAGCAAGTGATTCTTAGTGGACGTAGCCCAAATTGGGTGAACCACATTAAATCTTGTCTCTCTATGTTGTGTTATTTATACTACACTTTTATTTAAGATTTGTAATATTTTTCTGCATATTAGTTTCTCACTGTTGCGATTCAGACGGGATTATTCTCGCATATTTTATCTCTTATTTTCTATCACTACTGAGCTAATAGTCTCCCCTATGCGATGGTACCAATTTTGTGACATGTTTTTAATTTTTTGGCATGGTTCAAGTCTCGTAAGAGAAAATATTATGTTTTTGGGATTTCACACACCATAATGACATCCCAAAGCTTGGATTCAGAAAATTAGATATTTTACGATCCTTGAGGGTCAAATTTGATGATACATGTAGGATCATGATTGTAGTTTATAAACCATGATCACGGTCCCGCATGTATCATCAAATTTGACCCTCAAGCTTGGAAAATATCTATTTTTCCCACAATCGTGGTTCTAAATTGACCTATATCAAAAGAACCACGATCGTAGTTAAAAAACAAAATCACTATTTACAAACCATGATCAAGGTTATTAAAATCATATTTACATGAATCCAAACATCTAATTCACTATGTTCTTTTATTCTTTGACCTTACTATATGAATTTATACAAAATTTTGCCACCTTCTACACTTTTTTCTTATCATCGAAAGCTATTTTTTTTACTATTTTTAAGGTTCCTTGCATCATTTGGAGTTTTCCTACATCGATTAAAACATCATGGGAGACAAAAATAAATTCAAAAAGGAAATTAATAAGTAAAAATACACCAGAGGAATTAGAGGCAAAAATATTGCAATATTTTGAGCGAATGCGGAAACTTTGTAAATCAATAAGAGGTTCATCTTCAACCCCTACTATTGTAAGCAATGAGGAACCAAGTAATGATTTTACTATCAATGTTGAAGATGAAGTAGATACTCTTGATGAAGATGAATTAAATACACTTGACGTAGTTGATGTTTAAATTGAAGTAAACAATGAAAATGTGAATCAGGAAATTCATTTTGAAACCGTAGACATCTAAATTTGTACAAAAACACTTCCTAGGATTTTATGAAAGAGACATAATCATTTTATTGAAATTTATGAGAAAATTTTGAAAGAAACATCGACAAAAATTTTGAACAGAAAATTAGAAGAAAAGCCATTGAAATTTGAAATGATTTCGAAAGATTTCAGTTGTTGCTTAGTTTGATGAAATTGAATAAAATGAGACCTACATTAAACACCTTACGATTGACAACATCTAATATACATGGTCAAACCTTTGAAATTTTTGATAACCTACATGATGCATATCACATTGTTGGTGTAAAGAGATACAAAAGTGATAATGATGTCATGCTTCATGCACTTGCTACTAGTTTTGTAAGTGAATCAACAAAAAAACAAATTTTGTTTAAGAAAACAAGCTGAATGTTGAAAGTTAATCAAAAACTCTAATGAAAGCAATAAAGGTGTAATATCCTTCAATCCCCAATAATACTGATTTTTTTACATTTTCTACTAGAGCATCACTTAAAGAAAAAAATATATTTGATGCTATAAGAGAAGTTGTGGTTCAATTTTTACATGGTAACACTTTGGAGTTTTACCTAATACAAGAGATGTTGTAAAATATAGAGTTGGTTATACTAATCATGAACCACATCCAAATCATTTATTAGATATGAATCAAACTAATTTTTTTTGCAAGTTTGAACAGGAGCATCCACAAATTAAAATTAGTCAACATTTTTTGAAATATTGAACCATTATATGTGAAAATCAACCATACTCGCACCACTTGTTATAGGTAACATGTTAAATTTGTGATGCATTATGATAATTTTTGACGTATTCATTCTTATTTGCATCATAAAACTATGTTATTGGAATATGTTGTTCAAGTTCCACCAATATCTTCCAGGGATTTCATTCCTATGATATTTTGTGAAAGAGAAGTTGGAAATTTTTTTATAGTCAAGATTGTTTAGATGGAAGTTGTGGTACATGCACTAGATTACCTAAATTGGAAAGTTGTATCCATGAGAAAATTAGAGGTGCAATATGACATAACTTAGTTGGGTTTAATAAATATAAATCAGTACCATACCAATTGAAAGATGGAAAGGAGTCTAAATGGAGTGAGCTAGTTACAAAACATATGCCTATTTTTTAATTTATGAGAAAATTTAAAGATGATATTGTTTATGAGTGTGTTAGACATACACACAAAGCTCGATGATTGGATGAATAACTCAAGATATGCAAGGATAAATTTGTTATTGGTACTATTGTTTTAGTGGCTGATTTTGTAGAGAATTACTCGTTGTAACCACAAATGGAGGTTTAATCGTAATATTACAAATTAATACATGTTGTCATTTTTGTGCATATAGCATTTATACATTCTCCTGATAGTACAGAGAGAATGATTGAAATTTATTAAGAGAGTACCAATTTTATATCGGTGATGATTGGACTCATTCTACTTGAATTTGTGCAAGGGTGTTTCTAGTTATTTTCTAAAAACTTGTCTGATAGAGACATTCACTTCAATCAACATTATATATGGTCGATAATTACACATCTTATTTTAATAATACATGAATTTTTTATTGGATGAGCATGATAGACAATAATATGGGTGTGCAAAATAGTTGGAGTTTCACCGAGGTTGGACATGGAAAATGAGAGCATGATGGTGTAGGTGCATGTGTCAAAATATCTCTTGCAAGAGAAGATTTGAATTACAAAATGATGCTAAATTGAAATATGAAAAGAGCATAGTGGAATGGTGTATTGACAACATGGCTCATGGTTATATATAAAATTCCATAGTTCGTAGATATTTTTGGTTGATAGAGGAACAAAAAAATGTTAACTACAAGGATTTTATGAAACTCACATGGTCCAGTGATCTACACTCATTTTATAGCTCAAATGCTTCTTCATGGGCACATGAACAAGAAATTTGGCATATTTTTGTGCATCTTGTATCAAATTTTTCACTTTGCTTTGAGTGTGATTCACAAGAATGGGTGGATAGATGGATTTGTAGGCCTATAACTCGCTTCCCGGTTATTAACTTCCATAAACATCACAAATTTTTTCTCCAGATGAAGTTTCAACATTCAAGTACTTTGACAACATTTCAATTTTGGGGCGATAAGGTAAATGGTTATTTAAAATTTTTGTATTGAGTTATGTCCATTGAAATTAATATGTATTTTAAATTTGAGTTGAAACCTCTATTATTATGTAGGACATGTGATTGTAGTTATTGCGATAGAAGACAATGAGGAAGGAACAAACTATTTCTTATTTTGTTACATCGAGGAAAGAAAGAAGTTTCCTTCTCCTATTATATATGGTGACTATATTGAGTACCTACAAGGTCAATGGTAGTTACTGGAATTTGGATTTGATAGTATCCATTAAAATTTTTCTTCTTTTGGGTGTTTGAAGACTTCGAGACACACATGAAAATACTCTTATATTTTCATCTAGTTCTAGTGACAAGTATTCAGCTATATAGATATCGAGGAAGGCCTAGTAACAAGATTATTTGGAAGGTTTGAGAGTCGATAATGAAGAAATCATGTCCACTATTTAAATTAGATCTGATATTGATGGTTCATTTGAATGAATTTACATGCTCCAGGTTTGGTATATATTTCTTTAAAGTTTTTTAAATTTTTCTACTAGAGATTTAAGTTCATATATTTTATTTAATGTGTATTTTGTATATATCTAGTATGGTTTTATTCAAATTAAATTACTTTGACTAACACTTTTATGCAGATTAACTTGGTGCCATAAAAGCTTATTTACCTTCATGTGGTTAACATGTTAGTAGATCCAATCTCGATGGTTCATTGGAATGAATTTACATGATCGAGTTTGGTATATATTGATTTGAAGTTTTTAAATTTGTATACTAGATTGAAGTTCATATATTTTATTTAATTTGTGTATTTTGTATATATCTAGTATGGTTTTGATTCAACTTAAATTACTTTGCCTAACACTTTTATGCAGTTAAATTGGTGGTATAAAAGCTTAGATACCTTCACATGGTTTGCATTTTTATTAGATCCAATCGTGATGGTTCATTGGGATGAATTTACATTCTCGAGTGTGGTATATGTTTCTTTGAAGTTTTTAAATTTTACATACTAGATTTAAGTTCATATATTTTATTAAATTTGTGTATTTTGTATATATCTAGTATGGTTTTGATTTGACTTAAATTATAACTAACAATTTTATGAAGGTTAGTGGTGTCATAAAAGCTACCTTCATGTAGTTGCACTTTGTTAGTAGAGAATTTTAATCTTCAAGCTAAGAGAAGCTTTCATTGTTTTCCAAGAAAAGAGAAGAAACTACTAGTTATTTATGTACTGTGAATGGGTTTATTAGCTTTGGATCGGGTGGTACGGATCTAAACTAGGTATACCTAGAGCTTACCATAGAAACTAAAGGTGTATACCCCCAATTTGGACATGATGGCGACAACAGCTTCTCTCCATGACATCCCAGGACATGAATTCTCACTACTCATCTCTGTTTATTGCCTAGGACTACCTGTAAAAGGTAGTTTAAAATAAATTATGCCACAAAGCTTAAGGAATTCCATGGCCCCATGAGTGTTTTTTACAAAATAATGGATTGGACAGCCTTACACTAGCTCAAATTGTACTATTTGGTGAGTTTATAAATAATAAGGAAATGAGAGCACCAATTGGAGATGGAAAAAACCAAGATAGGATATTATAAAGGGTCCTTACATGAAGGTGTAGGATATAACAAGATGTATCTAGGTGCCATGGGGACCGAGTAATCACCCATCAAAGTTATACATTTTTTTGTCTTAGGGATCTTAAGGGACTACGTCTCGAACGAAGTAGCTTGGAAGCAAAGACATTGTCTCATAGAAAAATGACACCTACCCTATTCTTTACCTAGACACCCAAACATGTTGGTGTAGTCATTTTGGTGCCATGACCCACCATTTGTAAAATATAGTGTTTGACAACCTTACACTAGCTCAAACTACACTATTTAGCATGTTTGCAAATAATAGGGCAACGAGACCACTTTGGTTGGAGATGAAAGAAACTGAGATAGGATATTGTATAGGGTCCTTACGTGGAGGTGTAGGATCTAATGATATGTCTCTAGGTGCCATTGAGACCGAGTAATCACATGTAGAAGTTATATAGTTTTTTGGTCTCACGGATCTTAAGGGACTATGCACAAACAAAGTAGCCTGAAAGAAAAAACATAGTCCCGCACAAACCGATGCCTCCCCTAGTGTTTACACCTCGCCACCCGAACATGTTGGCATAGTCGGTTCAGTGCCAAAATGTCATGAATTCTCATTACTTGGCTTCATTCATTTCCTAGGATTTCCTAGAAAAGTTAGTTTGCAAACAATTATGCCATGAAGGATCAAGGAATGTCATGACCCTGAATTATTGGGGGACATTAGAGACCTCCTTTGCTCAAGTTTTGGCTCAGATGGTTCTCATTTTGGATGACTAAGTGCCAATTTTTATTTGTCATTAGTTTCCACTAAAAACGTGAATTGGGATGAATAGGGAAGGGGTTCTTAGCTCCAGATTGGGTGGTATGACTCCAAACAAGGCCTCTTTGGATCCCACCATAGCACAAGAAGGCATATATCCCCCCAACTAGATGCATTGACAAAGTGGTATTTTTATCTCAAGATATATTGAGGCATGAAATCTCATTACTCGACTTCATTCATTGCCTAGGACTGCCTAGAAAAGGTAGTTTACAAACAAATATGCCACAAATGTTCAAGGAATGCCATGGTCTTGAATTCTTTAGTGCAATTAGAGGCATCCTTCATTAAATTTTTGGATGAGACAGGTTATTAGTTTGGATGACCAAGTGCTAAGTTGTGATTGTGAAAGTGCAAATTTGGGTGATTGGGGAAGGGGTTCTCGGCTCCGGATCGGGTGGTCTCGACTCCAAACCGGGCCTCCCTAGATCCCTTCATAGAACTCGAAGGAATATACCCGCATAAACAGATGCATTTGTAGTGGAAGGTTAGTCCCATGACTTCCCAGGGAATGAATTATCACTACTCAGTTTGCATTAATGAGATTGAAACAAGGTAAACAAACTACCAGGTAAATACTCTAATGATTTTTTGATCTCTTTTTAAAGCATGTAAATACACAATAGAGTGTTAAGAATATTTTTTGCATATCTTGTGCCAACTAAACTATAATGTTTGTGTATTTTTTTAAACAAGTGAATTCAAATTAGAACTTATTATTACACACATCAATAACACTTAATTTGGACTAATACACAACAAATAAATTGTAAGTATACTAAAAACATATAAAATGACTTGTAATAAATCCCTCAAGACCATTTTTAATTGTGTACATTTTTTCCCACTTTAGATTGTGTTAACCACGTGCTTAAAATAAGAAAATTGATATAACTCCACAATTGAATCTCTTGAACAAAAAGATCTTGCAATAAAGAACCTTCAAAACAATTATATAATGTAACATCATATATCATAATAATAACCTCTTAGTAGTTCATAAAATGGTCCATATCTACAATATTATGGAAAACCATAGTATATAACTCCAAACTTGAATCTCTTGAAAAACAAATGATCACATGGTAGTGAGTTATAAAAATATAGCAATAGTAGTGAGTAATTAGTCCTCAAAATATAACAATGACAATCATAAGAAAAAATTTCATAGTTTTTTTCCCAATGACAATCACAAGTAAATGCATGATATGGATAATGGTCACATAATCGAGGCCATCAAATCAAATCAAACATAGAAGTAATATGGTTATGAAAACCAACATGGATATAATGTATCAAACTAAGTGTGCCACATCTTTGAAAATATAAGAATAATGTATCAAACTAAGTGTGCCACATCTCTAAAAATATAAGAATAATGTATCAAACTAAGTTTTCCATAAATATAAGACCACACGTGGTCCCATAATATGTATACATGGACTATGAAGAATCATGAACTGAACCGATGGCATATATACATATATACATATATACATATATACATGGGTCTTATGAATCTAATAATGAAACATCTTCCCTCTCTTGGCCCTACTAATAGAAGCATGTACATGACTGTGGATGTAGTGGAGGGGGATTCCAATACGAATTTCATCTTTGTGGTCCTAGGGGTCTCTAAGCTGGCCTAAAACATATCTTGCATATTCATAAACATCATGTTTTTAACACCCAAATTTTTAAAATACATTCAAAATTTAGAAACTTAGAAATTTTATTGCATGTGAAATCTTACCGTAATCTCATAATCCCTATCAATTTTTCATCGACGCATTGCAAGGTCAACAATAGACTTATGAGGGGTAGGCTGCATATAAATAAATAGTTCAAATCAAACATTTCATGTACAATTTGATATTGTAGATAAGTAGTAAGAAAAAATTCATCCAAAATTTAACAAATTTGAAAAATTATACCCGAGTTAGTGGATCTGCAGATGTTATGACAACATCTATAGTAGCCTCCACAGTTTGTATAAAAGGAGGAGTTTGTGTGTAATTCATAAGCTGTATAAACAACATGTAGATCAACATTAATTGAAAACTATCTAGGAGAATGGTGTTTAAGGTATGAGTAAATTTATTCCTTAGAAAATTATATCCTTCAATAGGTGACAATGATGTAAATCATATTGATTTGGTAGAGTTTTGGATATGAACGTAAGATGGAAAGAGGAATCCATTATTCAAATGAAAATGTGGGTGTAAAGATAAAGGATATGTTTGTAAAATAGGTTATGTTTGTCAATGTAACAACTAGGTGTATAAGTGAGATAGTTGTTTATGCCTAAGTAAGGAAATATTGTTGTACTAAGAGGAAAGAAATAGGATTTAGAATGTTTGGAGAGCATGTAGGGATGTAATTTTATCCTCCTCCAAATTTATATGTTGTTGAAATCTCTAAGGAGCTGAGAATAAGGTTTCTAGGGGGATAGTAAGAAAAGAGGAAACTATTTGAGGGATTTGATGATGATATATGGAGGATCAAGATGTAATAGAGACAATTAATGAAAAAGGAAGACACGTGTTTATGTTGTAGAAAAAAAATTGTGTGATTTTTTTAAAAATTATTATTTTTAAATGGACATGTATTTTCCTCTACTCAGCTGAAAAAGATGAGATACATGATTATTAGCATGAGAAGAGGACTAGTAGTAATAAGGCCTAAAATAAATAGTTATGTAATATTGCAAGTGTATGAGTGAACCAAGAGTCTAAACACCTTATGATAAAGTAGAGAAGGTATCTTAAGAATATTCAAGAAGTAATTCATTAAAGATGTGGAATGTATTTGGTATGTAGAACTTGGTTCTAGGCCTCACCAAGTTATATCCAATATACATGAGAATGCAAATATACAGAAACTTGATGAATAATAGATATAATATAAGATTGGGTGTATAGAATTACATAGGGAGTATTGGTGATAAACATGAACCAAGGGACCCATGATATATTTAGAAGTGTAGGTAACTTGTCCCATATTTTCATCTCTTTTTTGTTTAAGGAGAAGAGGGTTAATAAAGAATGCATAGAACTAACAATGTTGGCAAGGTCAGTTATGCATACATCCTAAGAAGCTAAAAGAGAACCTCGGAGGAAAGGGATGATTGAGAAAGAATTATAGATGGAGTTCTCTAGAAACATGTAGTATAGAGGTAAGTTTCCATGATCATGATAAAAGGAGAGTTTGTATATCTAAAAGAGTGTTTACTTAACCCTTGCATCATAAGAGAATAATGTTATGATCAAATTATTTTGGCTAGAGTTATGGGATTGAAAAATACTAGAGAATTATACAATTAGAAAATTCCACAATTAGAAATAATGTGTAAAGATAAATTAACATGCGTAAAATTCACATGAGGCATGCCAGCTTGCCTTAGTGCCTAGAGAGAAGACGATGACTTGTCAAGATCTTACGTATAAAAGATAAACATATTAATATGTACATGTACACGTGAAATACTTTACATGAAAATTAATCTTTATTTAATATTAAATGTGCAATAAATGAAATTTGAAATGTAAGTAACTTGACACTTACATCCGTAACACACCCGATTCTGATGCTAGCATGTCGACATTGGATGTGTCCTTCATCGGATCTTATTGTTTAAAATTAAAAAAATATTAGTTTTTACATGTATGTATGATGTAATCAAATACATATATATTAAAATATCAAATGAAATAAACTTTTATATATATATTATTTATTTGACATTTACCTGTGAAATACTAGGATCATTTGCACCAGTTATAAAAACATATTCCATAATCTCATCTAGAAAAAGATATCATGTGATTCAGAAAATGATGTCTCACCCAAAGTGCATATGGCACCATATTATCCACAAAGGTGTGGTGCGATATAAATGACACCTCCACCAACATCACCGGATGTAATCTGGATACTATGCTTAGCCGCAGTGTTAGTGAGCTCCCTTAATGCATGCGTGATGTGTCAATATCCACAACCTACTTCACCGTATGAGGGATAATCAAAGGTAGTAGGGGTTTTGAGGAATGGGGGATCCTATCTTGAGCAACACATACACCTGGTCTACTCTGTGCAAATCCACCTCCTCACATCTAAAACTCATAAAAGTCAAAATAATTTGGGACATCATTAAGCACAAACTTGAAATATAATTTCTTCAAGAAATAGAAAGAAACTTCATTGTTTTTACATGGTGGATATTCAAAAACCATCCACCATTGGTCCCAAAAATTATTCTTTATTCATTTTTCATGGTACTAATGGATTGGGAACCATTTTCAAGTAGTCGCGGGGTCATTAGTTCTCGAGTCGATAAATAATGCACAATGTGATCATTTGCAAAAAAAAAAATCTTTTACGACAATATGGGATAATTTATCTACATATCAGCACCTACAATCAGATCTAAAGGCATTCCATATGTCTATTTGGTTGGTTTTAGAGTTGAATTTTACAATCAATGTTTGCAGTGTGGTGGTTAAAATCATGCGGGATGGATTTGTGACATGATTTTGTCTTATTGTCTCAATAAGGTTTTCAATGGCAATTGTGTTTTTTTGGTTTCTTAAAATGATATCACCTTGTGTTCCTGCCTTATTCAGTGGGGACAAAGCAGCCACTGGAGGTGAATGAACATTTAGAGGAGTATTTTTAGGAATTTTTGGAGGGTTTTGAGGAATATTTAGACAATTTGGAGGAATATTTTTATTATTTAGAGGATTACTAGCTTACCGAGCAACCGAAAAATAAATAAATTGTGTACATAAAAAAATAAATTGAAAAACCCATGAAAATCACAAAAAAACCTAAAATGTAAGAAATTTGATCAAAATTGAGGGCTTACCTCTTCGTCTTGGTGGCATCATTGAAAATTTTATGATCTAGAAGTTCAAGAGAAATTTACAGGGGGTATTCAAAGCATGAGTGCCAATAGTGGGGGAGAAATCATGGTTTGCAGGGGAAAATGGGGGAAAATGGGGGGTTGGGTCTATTATTTTTGTCTAAGAGGAACACGATCACGGTTTATAAAGTGTGATCATGGTTTATAAACCGTGATCATGGTTTATCGCTTTGTGATCATGGTTTATAAACCGTGATTGTGGTTTTAGGTTCATAGATTATCAAGCTGAAGGAAATAACCAGCCATCGTAGGTTTAAAAACCATAATCATGGTACATTAATTTCATGTTTTCATGTCCACTTTTTGGTTCCCCAACTTGCTGCACTTACCCTTCATTCGAATTCCTTTTCCCTACAAAATTTAGTTAATTTCACTTCCCACCAAAAATACATATCTAATTAATCAATTCTAATTTATTAATTAATCCCTTTTAAATCAACTTATGAATTTAATATTCAAAGTAATCCATGTCATCCCAATAATTAATTTAATATTAAAAAATTATCCATATCTAATCTAGTCATGAATTTAATATTAAAAATAATCCACATGCAATCCACTCATGAATTTAAAATTTAAATTTAATCCATACCTAATCTACTCATGAATTTAATATTAAAAAATAATCCATATGTAATCCACTTTGAATTTAATATTCAAAAATAATCCCCACTCACCTAATAAGGTTAACTTTTATAAATCATGATTACTTAAGTTAATCCCATCCTCTGGTTATAAATAGGAGCCTTCCCCCTCTCTTTCGAAGAAGCTAAAAATGATAGAAAAAATCATGCATTCTTGTGATTCCACTTATCATAATAATACCATCCTAATGCCATTGTGATTCCACTTATCATCATAATACCATCCTAATGCCCTTGTGATTCCACTAATATCATCATAATATCATCCAAATTCCCTTGTGATTCCCTTAGCCATCCTATTTCTTTGCATCCTTTCATCCACAACAGAAGAGTTTCCAGGATTGTTTTGCAGGTTCCTCTCATCCAACCCAAATTGTTGTTGATTCATGCAAGTTTGGTTCACTTTATATCTATTTTGATCAGATCTATATTTTCCATATATATCAATACTTTCATTTTCCATTTTATATCAGATTCTACATATTGTCCAGATCCATTATCGTCAATTTTATCTTTTGTTTCTACAAGAGGGTTGACATCAATCCAAGGAAGTTCACGATTCTTGGAGTCAACTTACTTGGGTAATCCTCCATATATCTACAAATCCATTTTTCTTCTTAGTCTTCTCTGCTGGGTAGATTATCGAGCTTGTAGCGAGGATGATCTATCTTTGTGCCCATACATATCATCATCATCACCTTGAGGTACCTTAAACCCTCACATGTTTTGAGTTACCTATTTTCTTTAGTACTAGTTCATTAATCTAGATAGAATCGAGGAAATTTTGTCAACACAAGCATCTAACATCCCTTATCAAGTTACCCATGATCATTAGGAATTATACTTGCCTAAACATCTAAAAGGCAAAAACATTAGAAGGAGAAATGAACAAATGCATGTTGGATAGATTTGAGGAAAGGAAACATTATGATATAAAGCATATTTTACACAGTGTTGCACCCACTCAAATAGAGCATAAACCTCATTACAAGGATTTTTGGATGAATTGTGAAGATGAGAGGGAAGTTAGATGAAGAGAACATTCAAGAATGACATTATCCCAGATGATTGATTTTGGGGTTATCCAAGCCTCTAAAGGGTTAGAAGATGATGGTAATGTGATTAGTGAAGATTACATCTAGGATGATATTGCCTCTTAGCCTTTTCTACCAGTTAATTGGGAGGCTAATGAGAAAAAATATAATCAGGAAAAAACTAAAAATATCATCTGACTTTCCTTAAGGTGGTTATTCTCAAAGGGAGTGGATGTAAGTTACCAAAATACCCTAATATTAAGGGATTATAGGGTTGGTAATATGCTTTATGATGTTCTTCCCCCATATCGAAGGTTTATGGCACTAGGGATGTTTCATGGAGGTAGAAGATTAATATTCCTTGTAAGAATTTTGAGTCCATGCCATTAATTGGTGATGGAAGTTCCTAGGCTAGCGAACTGGAACTTACCTTCCTAAACCAATGAGAATAACTAGAGAAATTCTTCAGGGAGGTATGGTTCATGGCCCTATTTTTCATGCTACCCCTTTAAGGTTGTTTAAGCATATATTTCTAGATCTAAAGGAAATGAGAGAATGATGGAATCTACTCCCGGAAGACTAATGAAGGAAGGTTTTCTGAAATACCTCATGAAATTTAGACACCAGAGGTTTGTCTACAAGGATTAGAGGAGGAGGAAAAGGTCCACCTTTAGAGAAGAAATCTAACTAAGGTATTCACATGGGTTGATTTAGAGGAGGTAGAGACCACTAAATAGTTAGTAGTTCTTGATGCCATTGTGCTTTCGGATATTATCACCCATCCTAATATAACTCTAGTAATTGAGAAGCCAATAACTCGTGATGTCAACCCTTATTTTTCTACTTCTAGTTTCTTTTCCCATCAAGGAACAACCCATTATGGATGCTCATGTGCCTAATATCTTGAATCTTCCACAAAAACATACGATATCACACCAGACAAAATTCCAAGTAGTGTGGTTGTAGGAGAGGATCAAGTTATTTAACATGAATTTCATCCTCACATAGAGGGATTCCAATACAAATAACACAAGGAGAAGCTTTAGGTGTCACAATTGCAGCAACACCTCAAGATATTGAGGTGGTTACTGAAAATTCTTGAAGCATAGATTCTGACAATTGAAGTTATTCCTCATTAACCTTGTGATATGGTCCTTGATCCCAATAAGAAAATAAGTGAATATTCGGTACAAGAAGAAAAGGAAGTTTGTGAAAATCAACTCCTAGAAGTTGAATAAGTAAGAGACCAATCTAAATCTATGGATGGAATTGAGGATCAAGGTGGGCTTGTAGAACCAAGGACTCAAGAAGAACCAATGTATACAACTTCAGAAGGTATGTCTATGCCTTATTCATATTTAAAATCTCTTACAGTCATCCATGTAAATCCATTTTTAAAATCACATGATGAACATGATTCCCACATAGGGGACTGAATAGATAGTACTCTCCCAAAGAAAAAAATGTGGAGATAAAATTGAATGATGATGATTTACAAAGCATGGATCTCCTCAATCTGAAAGACCACCCAAAAAGGAAAGATCTATTTCTAAGATGGCTCTGAATAAGAAAGGAGAATGATTCATATATTTTCCAACTCCCAAGACTGATGTACCCCAAGGAGAAGCATCCTGTCTCGATTTACGAGGCCTCTAGGATATCACTAGGTAATCCTTCTACTAAATAAATGAAACATAATTTTTTTGTGGTATTAGGATTGTTCCAAAGAATTAATGAGTTAAAAGAAACCAAGATGGACTTGAATGCCAAGAATGAACCATTATCCAACATTGTTAGAATATTTTCCAGAACTCACAAACAAGATCATCTTGAAATCCCTGAGATCACCAACAATGATATCAAGTGAGTGAGTGACTTGGGAGAAAGAGGGGAGGCCATTGTCCAATGGGAAAATTATTTTCTCACCAAAGGTGAAGAAATAATTAGGGAATCTGTGAGATGTTATTCCCATATTTTTGAAAAAGTAGAAATAACCAAGGCATTAACAAATAAATGTGAAGTTGAGAAATTAATGTGGACTGATATGCTACCAAAAATGGAAGCTATCAAGGACTTAAGTGATGACTTGGTTATTAAGGAAGGGATTATATCTCTTGAGTCTATAGGAAATCAACAAGAATACTATGAAGATAAAAAAGTAAGAGTGGAGATTATGATGAAATATGTTGAAATCCTTGATGAGTTAAGAGACAAAACAATGGAGTATATCGATGGCCTCCATTCTCTGATAGAAAAATTAATTGGGATGAAAAATTGAAGGAATATCGAAATGGATATTACAAAGAATTTAATTATACTTTTCAGGGATTATTCTTTAGGTAAACATGGGGAGCCAAGGGTTTTCAATATATCTACCATGCAGAAATGGGCACAAATTGAATCGACAATTGATAAATTGTTGAGGAGGATAAAGAAAGAGAGATTCATCTCTGTGGAACTTAATGACATAGGTATAAAGAAGGAAATCATTTTACACTATCACTCATGTCATGATGAGGAAATTATCACACAAAAGATTGAAAATTTTGATTCTTACAAGGATGATATGGGAAGCAATTCAAGATATCAGCCCACCGTAGTGGACGCATAAAAATAAACGAGAGAGAAAAAAAAATTCACCCTCATGGTGATACATTCTGAAATGAAGATTTTCTCAAATAAAATGTAGGTTTATCAAGGATGAAAGTTTTTAGGAACATAGGAATATCCTTTCCATTCCTTCCATGTGTCACAATGTTGTTCCTTCTTCATACAACCCAATCAAAAGTAGGAAGGAATCTTTTTGGTTAAAATATATTTCCTTAATTTTGGAAATATTTTGAATTGCACGAAGTAGAGTTCAAAGGATCTCTTGAGATGATTTTTTGGGGAAATTTAATCAAGTAGTTATATAAGTATGAGGGTTCTATCCTCATACTAAATGAGGGGTTTCTTAATATTTTCCAAAATAGGAAAAGTTAAAATATCTTGCTTTGTGACACTACATAATTTTCTTGAAGAAATACATTATAAGTTTTTACTCTTTCAATTCTAATGTTAATATGGTTACAATGTATAGCCATTAACATGCATTGAGATCATTGGTTTTCATTTTCCCTTGTAAATAATTTGGTAGATATAAATGAAATATGTTTGATTATGAGCTTAGCTTATATATTTTGTTCTCTGTATGTTGAACATCTAGTTAATGATCTTGTATTTCTTACTTCTTTGAATTACACTGGATCTATCCTTAGTGATTAAGATTTGGTTATTTGTTCAATATTGTGTTGTGAGTACTTGCTTTACAATATTGAATACAATTATAAAATCCTTACTGAAATCATTTTTTTGATGAATTTTGTAAGCTTTTGAGTGAATCTTAAGCATATGATATTAGAAGTAAGAAATACTTCATTGAAATATTTGCATAAGCTTGTGAGTTAAGTATTTTAAAGGATGTGTGGAAAATTTTCACTAATTGAGTATCAATGAATGCAAATCTTCCTTTAAATTGAAACTGTGATTAATTGATGAATTGTTTTTCCTCGTCTAGGATGTTTTATTGTTTAAGTGAGTATTGCAAGAAGTTTCATTAGGAGATTCAGTGTCATACAATCCCCACCTCTAGAATTACATAAATACATATAGTTTTTAATCACAAAATATAGACCTTTAATTAGTCATTTTGTTGTTTTGATTTATAAATACTAATGAAGGAACCTTTAATTCCAAGTTCTTTTATTAGAAAAATGCAACAGCAATGCATCTTATTTGTCTAGAGTAACTTGAGTCCAATTGGATTGACATATGCACCATTTAGTGTGACAACTTGTGAGAGTTAAATGTTGTATTCATTGGCCATGATCATCTAGGACTAACCTACATAATTTGAGGGAATTAAGAAACCAAGACTCCATTCACCCCTCTACATTTTCAAGTTACAAAGTGGGTCCTCTCAGTTTGGTCATAGATAGGACAAAATGTAGCAAGGTTGCCCATTCCTTTTGTACGTGTCACCCGACCCTCTCAATCCTGGTCTAAATAAGTTTTCCAGACATTTTTCCTCGTAAAAAATGACATAAATTTACAAATATGCCATTATTAAAGAACCTCAGTCTACTTGCTGATGTTTCCTAACCCTATGAGGTGTAAGATTGGGTGCCAACAAAAGGTATAGAACAAGATAGTGTGGGTTTAGCAACAAAAGTGGAGGAACCTGAAATTGTAGAGATGTTAATGATGAGGAGAGTTCTGATGAGTTCAAGAAAAGAATGTGAAGAAACAACTCAAAGGATAACTTTGTACGAACCATATGTAAGTCAAGAGGTAAGTGTTATAAACTTATTGTTGATAATGGTATCACTAATAATCTAGTGTTTTCTGAAATGGTTGAAAATTTGATATTGAAAATAATGAAGGATTCTAAGCCATACAAAGTGTATTATGTTTGAAGGAATCATCATGTGTTAGTTAGTGAGCCGTGTTTAATCAATTTTTAGATTGGAAGGTATAGAGATGTAGTTCTTTGCTATGTGATGTCTATCAATGCTTCCCATCATTATTAGGAAGGCCATGGAAATTTGATAAGAGAGATATTCATTATGGATAGGATAACATATTTACTCTTTTGAAGGATGGAATGAAACACACATTGAACCCACTAAAAGATTGTAAAACATGGAGTGAAAAATACTCTAGAGTGATGCTAATGGGGATAAAAACATACTTTAAGTAGAAGAAATAAGACGATCTTGTAACCATGGAAGGTACAACCGATAAAGAAGTTGGAATGATAGAAATTACAATAGGTACAATCAAGAAATTGTGAAAGTAGTTAAGTGTTGAAGAAGAGTATCAAGATAACTTACAAATAATAGTGAGCAAAGGAGGTGAAGTTAGAGGATTTGTAGATCACAATGGGAAAGAAGACCAAGATGATATTTTAGTAGCACAATAGATAAGTAATAAAAAGAATAAATAAATATAGGATGAAAATATGAATTAATCATACCTTGGAAATGAAGAAAATAGTCTTAAAAAGTGTGTGAAAATAGTCCAAGTAGATAATGAATTGCAAGTGCTAGAAGAAATCCAAGACAAGTTAGTTGAAGGAAACAATCAAGACATGGAAGAGATATTTAAGAAGAATGATTGAGATAAATTTTATCAATCAAATGTTTCCTTGAATGTTGTGCATGAAGGTTTAGAAAATAAGATAGAGATAGAAAAATCAAATACACATGATAATCACAATAAAAAGTATGTGGTTTCCAATATCAAGGATGATATGAGTCAAGAAAGACAAAAGGAAGATAACAAGGATAGTCTGCAAATTATGTATGATGAAAATTCCTCTCATTTAAATATGAATCGGGTGTTATAGATACCTAAAATTATCATTGCTAATCCCCATGTCTATCATATTATACATTAAATCCTGATGCTAAGTCTTATTTCTCCCCATTATATTTACTCCCGTAAATATCATTCTATAGCTGTAAAATCTTATTTTACTCCTCTTAAAACATCTCAAACCACTTAAAAACCAAAATCAAATAAAGAAAAACAAAATAAACAACTTCTCAACCATTTCATTACCTCCATAACCCGCATAACCTCTTTATAACACACACACTTCATAAAAAAAAAAAAAAAATCTATTTAGGAAGTAGTTTCAACCTTTTTTCCATAAAACCCAAATCATCAACAATCTTTCCCGATTGCTAGTGATCTATCTCTAATAATTGGTGATCCTATATAAACAAGTTTCAGGCCTCCATTTGACGTTATCTTGTAGTTGGAAATTGATTAAGGACTTCACATTACATTTAATTTGTATTATAGTCCTATCACACAACATTAAAGAAACCAAGAATATATTCTTCAACCTATGAATGTCATTCATATGTCCAGGAATCAACTCAACAATCTTCTTGCATCTATAATCTCCCTCTCTCGGGTAATATCATCTTTTTTTCTTCATTTTCCAACTTGTACAAGGTAAGTACCTTCCCTTTTACATTATCATTTCATTTATTCATCATTTTCAAGATTTGATTATGTTTATATTGTTTATTAGTGGCACATACATTTCCACATAAATCGCTTCATGATTCTTCCTAGGATCACCGAAGATCATACCCGATCGCTAGTGATCCATATCAAATTACCAAAGTGATTCATCTCCAATCACTTGAAATCCATATCCAATTACTTACAATCTATCAAATCACCAATTATCCCTCTATAATAGGTCATTTGACCCCTAATTTCATCTTCATCCCCGATCATCAATGATTTTCCCCAATTACCAGTGATCCATCACGATCACTAGTGATCAGTCTCCAATTGTTAGTGATCTGTCTCCAATCACCTACAATCCACCCCAATTGTCAATGATACCTATATGGTAGGTAATTTTACCTTTAATTTTCTTCTTTATCATCCAAATCCCATCATTTTCCACCACTCTACCTTTTGAGCTTCCTCTCCGGTCATATCAAGCTCCTTTGAGTCATCTTTAGCACTTTATCAATTATCTAAATCAAATATATCATCCTGCCCACCTTTGTTAGTACAAATCTACCCATTTGACATCTAGATCTCAACATTAATTACCACTCTACCTCTGTAGGTGTTTTTCTAGTCATATCAAGCTCCTTTGAGCCATATTTTTCATTCTAAGAATTATCGAAATCAAATCTATCATCCTACTCACCTTCATGAGTACACAACTACCTATGTCTTTTCTCCATTAAACCATTTTGTGATCCATATACTCCCTTTGGATAAAGAATCACCATTAGACCATCATTTTTCTATGGACCGTTTCAGTACCTTTTCCTTTGCATTGTTGGTTATATCATCTATTTTATTATTTTATCTTATCAAATATACAAGATAAGCCAATGATTCTTGTCAATCATCGAAAATATCTATGGCTTATTTTGATTACTCAATCAATCACCTCTATTATCCACTTCTACTTTTATTTCTTTATTTTTCATCTAACCCTTACATATTAATATCTTTGGATCTTGTTTTCTACATTGTAGCATGTGTTAAAAAATCAAAAATTAAAAAAAAAAGGAATCTTTTTACATGTGCATCTCTCTCCTTTCTTCTTATTTCAAAGCATTACATTTTTGTTTGTTGTTCTCATAAAAATTATATTTATTATGGGTTTAAAATGAACTTTTCATCATGCTTGATCACATACTTTAATTATAAGGTTAACAAATTACATTCACTTAATTTCCCCCACACACAACCAAACCACTTTAAATACAGACTTGCATTGAAACATTCCTACCTAGGTGGACTTACTTGGATTTCATCACCAAGAGGAGAAGTTGACTTAGTGTTCTAGATGAGTATAAATAATTGGCTATCAATAAATTGGCTAAGCACCTAACTCTATTATCAATGCGAAAAAGTGAAGTGAGGGGGTATGCCCCAATACTAGGCCCCGTACCTACACGAAATATATTTTGGCGTCACATACCTTCAAGTATATCAAGGAATCCAACCTTAAATATTACCAAAACCATCTATAGACGGCCCTTTCCTATGACCTTATTGGTTGCTCGGGGCGTGCACCCGCATCTTGGATCTCGAAAGGGCCGAGGTGTTTGTGACATCAATGGAACTGCTCCCAAGTTATGGGACCTTGCAAACTTGGAACATATCTCCGGAGAAGGCTAGTTCATCTACCTACCTATAATCCTACTGCTACTCCTAATGCTAAAATAAAATCCTAGACTAAACATGCCAAAATACCATGGATAGAAGGATGTGCAGAAATGGGAAATCCTAAGCTAAGTAAGGCGATAGTGCCAGAAGGATAGGGTCAATCTCTCTCCACGAGAAGTGAAGGAAATAGAGTGGGCGTGGGAGAAGAGGGTGAATGACATGTGCCATAGATCAACACGTGGGCTCGACATTCTAGTGTGTGCAACACATGAATGTGGGGACTGCAAGTAGAGGAATATGCACAACATGCCAAAAAACGTAAACAGAGAGGTGAGATGTAATAAAAATGAGAGAGGGAAGACAAGAGTTCCACAAAACATGATTTTATTGCTTAAGGGATGCACATTCATTTACATTCACGGTAGGAGGTGAGAATACATTGCAGAGACCATGCTAAGGTCTGAGACCCATGGGAATTCGGCCACCATTTTCACATTGTGCCATTACAACAAGGATGGATCATTTTACAAAGTATAACTCTACTATTTATAGAAGAAGAAAGAGAGAGAGAGAGAAGCAGGAACACTAATTTGAAGCTCAACCACCATTGTTAATGCCTCCTGTAAATTTACCCCAAATATATCATGTCTATATCAATTACTTGTTTGGTGCCTCGAAGGAGGAGGAACGACAGATCTGATCAAATATGATCTGGTTGTTGGGGGTAAATATATCCTACATTAATGACACGAAGATGTATCTTCATTTTTTCCCCACTTAACCTCTCAAAAATTAAAGTTTTAGATTTGCATGGCATAGAAGAGGTCTAGATATTTTTAATGGTGCTAGATTTTTCATATTTCGAGAATCGAGTCAAAATATATACTGATTTGAAATTTGAATTGGGTTTGTATAAAATGATGGGAACTAGCCACAAAATGGGCACCCCTTTAGAACCGAACACATGGAGGGCTGGCACATATCGAAGGGAAGCATTTGTATTTTGATTTTAAAGTTACGTCAGTGACACATGGCTTCTTCGTGGCTCACTCAGTTTCTTCATGTTTTGGATAATTCTTTTTCTTGGTAGGGTCATTTATCTAACTGAGGACATGCGGTAGCTTGAAACTTGTTTGGAAACCATCCCCTAATTTTTCTCTTAAATTAGTTACATGCTGACACTTGACACCCTCCACTGGCCTATCTCAATGCTTTGACTATTCAACCTTGACCTGTCCTTTTATGAAACCGGATGCATGGAGGCTCCGCGCTCATTTGGGCCTCCACTTTTGGATTTACCTTTGGAGATGTGCCAAGATGACTAGAAATAAGGTGAACACATGGAATGTGGGCGTAAGGGAGAAGTGGAAGAAAGAGGTAAAGAGGGGATGTGCTATGCATGTGGGGAGAAAAATAGCAAGCACACGAAAGGGAAATAGAGGGGAGGTGCAAAGGAGCACGCACGAGAGGAAGGCATAATTGTAGAAGGAAAGTATGAAAACAAGACATGGGCATTCAACTAAAGGAAGGTGCACGAGAGGAAGAAAGAAAAGAGGATGCATGAAATAAATGAGTCTGGGTAAGTGTGCAAGAGGAATGCCAAGGACTTAGCTGATTGGAAGGTAAGTCTGCAGAGGTGCGTGCAAGGAGTGCATGACGGGATAAGAGAGAAAGCGAGTGCACAGGAGGAAGGTATGAAGGGGAAAATGGAAGGAGAGAAGAATGCAAAAGGGAGTAGGAAGGTGCAAAAGGGCATGCAGAGGAACTGCAAATGTGCCAAGGTGTTTAAAAGAACAATCTTGAGTGCGCGTAACTGAAATGTGAAACATCAGAGTCATAATGAAAATATAAGTTATCTAGATAACTAGGAGAGTTATTTGGATAATAGTTTTGGTGAATTTTGGGGGCCATCTTCCTGCTAGATGAAGAGACTAGTAGCCTTAGAAGTCCATTGGGCATGGAGTTGGGTGCTTAATCTTTGAATATCTAGTCTGTAACTTGAAGAACACCCTGGAGTCACTTGAAGTTGTCTGAACTCTGAACTGAATTGTTGCTCTCATATGAAGATATTCTGAATTGGATTAATGAGAGTGGAAGCTATGCACTAACCGTTGGAATTGCCTCTATAAAAATTAAACTGTCATCCTAGGAAGTAACAAAAGGGGCACATGGGCACGAAAAGAAAGGAAAGGTGTCATAGGGAGTGTGTCGAAGAGAAGCACAACACTATGTACAAAAGCTGAAAATCATACATGTCCCAAATGGAACATGCAGAGTGTGTGTGAGAATTTTAATTACTAAAAGAAAACCTAAACTAACCTAAACTAATAAGAGACAAGGGGTACTCAAGTAAAACCTGTAAAGATAGGGAGAAGTAGCTTCCCTTCCTCACAAATTGTGACCATGTAGTTGATTTGGTGCTAAACATGGTCAGAAATAAGAGTGAAAATTTTCCTTGCAGATGGTGTTTCACCCTCCTCAAAGTATCAACAAACAAAATATACACCTCCTAGAGTTGTTTTGTACCTAGATATGGAAGCGGTACTACTAACCTTTAGCGTGTTGAAGCTCTACCTCATGCTCTGAAATGAGCATGACCAGTGGAAACTCTGTTTTTGGCTCTAGGATATCCAAATATCTAATTGGGCATGGTTTGATCCTTGTGGTTTGCCCATTGTTCTGAAATTTAACTCAAAAAATGGATTATTTTTGTGGACCTTCTTGGATGGATGGTGTGAGATGGATGATGACATCTTTTTCCCTTTTCCTTCCTTCTCTTGTGAAGAACATGGAAGACTATGATCTTCCAACCTTAGTTCTAGAGGGATGTCATGAAGTGCAGGTTGTTGTCCTTAAACGCTCTCCTTCATGGCAATAGGCTTGTGTGCTTGGAAGGTGGATGATGGAGGAGAAAATGATGTGATCTCTATGGGATCCTCTCCATTAAATCAATCCTTCAAGTCAGATAGATAATGTGTCTCCTTGTTGTCCTACTGCATGTGGTCTACCTCATCCATGGTGTCCTCCTGATCTGTAATTTGCTCACCATGGTCCCCCTCATCTTCAAACATGAAGTTTTAAATCTCAAACTCTTCTTCAACATTAGAGTTTGAAGGGGATGAAGTGGGAGGAAGAACTAAAGGTTATCTTGTGGCCTACTCCACACTTGGAGCCTCTAAAAATGTATGGTCCTCCTCCATTATGGATTCATCAATCAAATCAGGCCCTTCAAATGAAATCAAAAAATCTTCAATGATGCTTTCTTCATTAAGTGGCCTCAACTCTAATTTGATCTCCTCCAGTTTCTCCTCTTCAATGGGACTTGGAGCTGGTTTTTCTTCCTCCTTAACTGGTTGTGCAGCTTGGATTAGATCAACATCCTCTTCAGAAAAAGTGCCATTATGGACACTGCATTCAGAGCATATGGTTTACTTGATCTTCTTTCCCTTGTTCTTGTTCTTCTTCTACTGCAAACTCAGTCTTAGCCACCACTGGCTCTTCAACCTTGACCTCCTTTGTTGGCTTCACCATCAAGGGGATCTTTGTAATCCCAAATATGGAAACCCAAATCTTCAAATTTTCTATCATTTCTTCTATGTGGGGTTCCTCTTCTTGTTCTTCTCCTTCAATGGTTTTGGAGTCTCTCCTTAACATAGAATTGTGAGAGTAGGAGGAGTGGTGGGTGGGGTCTCCACTAGTTGCTACTTTATCTATAGTGGAGGGAAAGCACTACCTTTGGCTCTTGTGGAGGGGGTTACAAGTGAGGGGCTTGAATCTTGGTACTATTGAAATGATAAAGCTTGAGAAGGAGAAAATGAAGGACAAGGAGCTAGTGACTAACTTACACATTGACAAGGTTGTCCTGTGCTTTGCTCATATACCTTAATATCCTCAATCCAATGCGTAAGTAGAGGAAGCATTTAATCTATATATCTATTATTCTCTCGAGGGTTGTAATGTCTCATCATAGGGCCAGCCCATGGATAGGGTTCCCTATAGCCAATTTTGTATGCTTTCATCCGAGTTGTGGCCCTTGATTGTGCCATGCATGCCTCTATTTCTTGAATCTTTTCTTGCAAATCAGCATTCTCTATGTAGTTGATTTCACTGCATGCATATCCCTTCTGGTAGGTTCCATGGCTTAAATGGTTTTGGTATTGCTCATAGGGGTAGCCATAGTGATTCTGGATCTGATCATAGTGCTGATCTGGAGGAGTTGGGAAATACAATGGAGGTAGAATGCACTACTATAGGTGTGAATTCCATGAGGGGAATGAAGTCATGAATGCAAAAATTCAAAAGAGGAGTGTGGAATGATGGAAAAAGGAGAAATGAATGGAGGAATGAGGGGAGAATGGTCTGCACATGAGATAATGTGTGTGTTGAATCAGTCGAGTCACCAGATGTGTTGAAAAATACCTCCAAAGGCTAGATCTTAGCGATAACACATAGAACTTGCTAAGATGAAGATGTAAAGCTCTTCACTCTGGTCCCATTGGGTGTGCTAGAAATTGTTGGTTGCTCAGATGTGCACCCACATCTTGGATCTCAAAAGGACCAAGGTGTCCGAGACAACAATGTAACTATCCCGAGTTGTCGGACCTTGCACGCTTGGGACGGATCTTTGGACAAGGCGGGTTCTTGTACCTACCTCTAATGCTACTACTACTCCTAACGCTGAAAGAAAATCCTAGACTAAACATGCCAAGGGACCAGGGATAGAATGATGTATAAAAATGGGAAATCCTAAGCTAAGGAAGGTGATAGTGCTAGAAGGAAAGGGTTGATATCTCTCCACAAGTGGAGAAGGAAATAGAGGGGGTGCGGGAGAAGAGGGAGGATAGTGTGCACCACATATCAACATGAGGACTTGGCCTTCCCCGTGCACGTAACACATGAACATGGAGAATGTAAGAAAATGAGTATGCATAGCATGCCAAAAAACACAAACAGAGAGGCGAGATGCAATGAAAACAAGAGAGGGAAGACAAGAGTTCCACAAAACATGATTTTATTGCTTAAGGGACACATAGTCATTTACATTCATGAAAAGAGGTGAGAATACATTGCAGAGACCATGCCAAGGTCTGAGACCCATGGGAAGTTAGCCACCATTTTGGCATGGTGTTGTTACAACAAGGAGGGATCTTTTTACAAAGAAAAAATTTGCTATTTATAGAAGAAGAAGGAGAGAGAGAAGCGAGAAAAAATAATTCAAATCTCAACCACCATCATTAATGCCTCCTAAAAATCTTCCCTAAATCTATCATGTCTCGCATCAATTACTCATTCGACACCTCGAAGGAAGAGGAATGATGGATAAGATAAAATCTAATCTCGGTTGTTGGGGGAAATAGATACCGCATTAATGACACGAAGATGTTTCTTCATTTTTCCCACCTAACTTTGTCCAAAATTTATCGATTTATCGATTTATCCAACAAAGCGATTTATAAGATTTTGAGCACTTTGAGTCAAAAGATATGATCATTTGAAATTTGAATCGGGTGCATACAAAATGGCAAGAACTAGCCACCAAAACGGGGCCCCCTTTAGAACCCAGGACACGTGGAGGGATGGTGCATGTATGAGGGTAGAATTTTTATTTCAATTTTGAAATTACGGTGGGATGACATGTGGCTTCTTCCATGGCTTGCTCAGTTTCTTCATGTTTTGGCTAATTCTTTTGCTCAAGTAGGGTCATATATCTGACCGGGGACACACAAAGAGCCAAACACTTGTTTGGAAACCCTCCCCAAATTTTGCTCTTGAATTACCACCGTGTTATCACTTGGCACCCTCCACTCGCTTGTCTTAATGGTTTGACTATTCAACCTCTACCCTATCCTTTTATGAAACCAAATGCGTGGAGGCTTTGAGCTCATTTGGGCCTCTGATTTTGGATTTACCTTTGGAGATGTGTTGAGATGACTAGAAATAAGGTGAATGCATGGAATGTGGGAACAAGGGAGAAGTGGAATAAAGAGGTGAAGAGGGGGCATGCTATGCATGTGGGGAGATGAGGAGCAAGTGTGTGAAAGGGAAACAAAGGGGAGGTGTAGAGGATCACGCATGAGAGGAAGGAATACTTGCAGAAGGAAAGTATGAAAACAATATGTGGGCATTCAACTAAAGGAAGGCACACAGAGGAAGAAAGAAAAGAACACACGTGAAAGATCTCGGTCTAGGTAATCCTGCAAGAGGAATGCCAGGGACTTAGCTTATTGTAAGTCTCCAAAGGTGCGCGCAAGGAGTGTAGGGATAGGAGAGAAAGCGAGTGCATAGGAGGAATGTGCGTAAGGGGAAAAAGAAAGGAGAGATGAATGTAAAAGGGAGTAGGAAGGTGCGCAAGGGAACGTAGAGGAACTGCAATTGTGCCAAGGTTTTTAAAAGAACAATCTTGAGTACGTACGCAACTTGAAATGTGAAACATCAGAGTCATAATGAAAATATAAGTTATCTAGATAACTAGGAGAGTTATTTGATACAGACCTATTAGCCATTTTGCACATTTCACTCTTTATCTAATTAACCAAGAGAATTAATATTCTTCTTCTTTACTTGTTTATTACGTTTGTATCTCTCTTAGGGATTTTTTTATCATCATCAGTCAATTATCATTTAATATGGATCATTCCTCTACATTACCATATCCTTTTATTGCTTATGTTTCATTATTACAACCATATTTGGTTTCTTCATCCACTATCTCTACATCCTTTCACCCCAATCAATCTCAAAACATCCCCTACACAAGATCTAATCCTTATCAATATCATCAACCTATCATGTCCCACTCAACTTCACTTAGCTCGGCATATTCCCGAGCCATCTAGATCACATTGTGTTCCCTATGGAAGCTTTATCTTTCAGCCAATCCTAGAATAATACCACAATTCTAGTCAACATTCCTATGAAAATCATTCACATATAGATTACTTCCAAACTATCACCCCTCAACCCATGACAAGTGTATCCCATCAATCAATCCTTATGAAAACACCTCCTTCATCGCAATCTCATTAGAATCTTAACATATCTCATCTTGTATCTAATCAACCTATCTCAAATTTAATGTTTTTCTCAATGAATTACATTTCCCAAACCTATACACACATCCCTTCTCGGCCCAATAAATTCCTCTCATCTAAGAACAACAACGTATCCAACTTCTCTACACTTATCCCCGGTCCCTTTATCACAACCTACTTTACAAATGATACCTTCTCAAGCTACCCCTCATCAACCCCCACATCAAGCCCATCCAAAAATAACCCTCCTACTCTCCACTACCATCAATCAAATCAATCACATTCTCATCTACACTCAAATATTAATTCCTTCATGTCTAATCCTTAAAATGATCATGTACAAGCTATGTCAAACATATTATCCAATTTAGAGGCTAGTGTCATGGGAACCAAACATATCATCACTTATCGCATTGGGAATTTCCTAAATTCACCATGTTCTATGGCTAAGAAGACCCTTAATAACACATACAATATTCTAGAAATTCATGCTATCTCATCATTTGCAATCAAAATCTTCTTCTTAGAATATTTCCTATGTCATTGGAAGGACTTGCCTTGGATTAGTACAACTCCCTCCCTCAACATTCTTTATTCTCTTTCATGAAACCAGCCACATTAAGCCATGTTATTTCTCAAGCACTTTGATATCAATGTCACTCATAAAATAACTATTTCTGACCTCTCTACCATCAAAAAATCTGAAAATGAATCCATTATTGACTTCATCACTAGATGGAAAAGCATTATCAATCAATTGACCTTCTCACTACCTCAATTAGAATTGATTAAGTTATTTTCTTGATCATGTTCCCATCACATCTCATCTACCCTCAAGATCCACACATTTTAGACTTTTGACGAAGCCTTCACCATGTCTAGAAAGTTATAAATCCAATCCCTTGAAGAAGTCCATATCAATCCTCAATCTACACATATCCCACTTAACTCCTCTAGATCTTCCTACGAGCTAGATGAAACTACCACATGTGTTGGCATCTCTTGTCTTTCTAATCAAACACCCTTGATAGAGTCAGTCCATATAGATATTGCACATCATTTGAGTCACATATTAAATACTATTATGTAGGATCTCTCCCACGAGGATACCCCTTAATCACCAATGCTTCCCTAGATGACTCAAAATTTCTAGATCTTCTTTTTATAATCCTTACACATCGATGTTTCCTTTTTCTACTATCCAATCGAATACCGAATCCTCATGACCTTTAGACCTAAATTTTTAAACTACTACAAAGGAGGTATCTATAATCAAATATCTTGAAATGTGACCATCTTATAAACCAATCAAATATTTGGGTATCTCACATGAAAACAACCCGCCTCAATCATGTCCGAAAATAATATCTCTCTCATCTGAATTAGACCCAATACTATCCACACCTCCTAACTTATCATCCAGTTTGGAACCTTTTCTTGAATCAAAAACTATAAAATCAAACCCCATTGCATCCATGGCCTCACCCTAATCATCTTTCGTGAGGCTCAGTACTATGTCTAAAGAAAACATTACAAAATAAAAATACATCACCTCTGTGACCTCATCCTCGCCATCTATAATAAGACCATCTCCTCTATCTAAAGTAAAAATTACAAAATAAAAACACACATCATATAGGGTCTCAACTTTAGCATCCATTCTTAGACCCCATCCTTCAACACAATACAAATATATCACATCTACATCTCTATTATCATCATCCATTTTAGGACCCCATCCTTTATCTCAATATCATATCACACAATCAAACCCTATCTAATCCTTAATCTATCCCTCCTCATCTATCATATAATTTTAGCAATCCCACATCCTATCCCTTCCATAGATCACATCCAATTTCTTATTAACATAAAAAAATCTCTATGATGCTTCAACACCATAAAACATACATTAATCCACCCCACTCCAAAAACAAGGCATGTCATACCAAGTGTCCTCGTAAATCAAAATCAAAATAAAAATTCAGTAATCCTAATCCTATGAAATGGAATTACATTAACATCATCGAGAGGCTCATATAGGATTCTATTATCACATTACCACCAATCAAGACACCCTATCCACATATTCTAAAACCTTCATAGTATGACCAAGATAAAACTTGTGCCTACCATAGAATCCCAAGTCATAACACAAAGATTTTCATAACATAGAGAGTTGGATAACATAGAGAGTTACAAAATGCTTAAATCCATAATTGAGTGACTCTTCCTCATCAATGAGCTTCTCTCAGAAGAATACCATCCTAAGCCATCATCAATACCATCCACATGTCTACCTTTGTTAGTATATACTATGACATCTACGGGATAAGGGGGTCATCCTCAATTTCATATGAACAAACCTTTTCTAGGAATTTATTCAACATCTTCTATTGAAAGTATCTCAATATCAACAACATCTACACCTAAGTCACTAACAATGTCATCATCGACATCTGCAAGATAAGGGGTCATCCTCAATCGATAGTGGAAAATATTTCTCATACATATTCTCATCACTTTCCATTGAAGCTCCCTCATCTCAAATTTGTATGTCTTACCAACCTTCGCCATCTAGTAATCATCATACATGAAGAAAAGGAAAAACTAAAGATTCATCATCTACCACTCTTGTTGGTGAGAAAATGTAACAAGTTGACAAATCAGGTGTCTCCACCAATGTTCACAGGGCTACGCCCCTCTACATTTAATGGTGCATCTCCCATTATTTAAAGTAAATGAATCCTAATCCTATATAAATGTTGTGGGTGGCCAAATTGGTCGGGGATCACATAGGGACACTCCATTGAACTTGTTGGAAAAGTTCTTATACACATGTACAAGGGAGGAAGTTATAATGTTGAAGAGAAAAGTGACAAAATTAGACAAGGAATATTACTCGCCATGAGTAGATTTCAAAGCTTCACACCTAGTAACTGGAGTAGTTCAACATCCAATATAGAAGAAAGAAAAATGAAGCTTTTAGTGAGACAAACAAAACCCACATAAACACAAAGTTCTCTAAGGCTCATTCATTGAAGATTAAAATATCTCTTTGATCACCATGCTTACAAAGTGTATACAAGAGGGAAATAGAAGAAAAATAAGAAAGGGAAAATAGAATAAGTGTAGCCTTTATTTCATGTGAAGTGATGAATACAAAGCTTCAATCCATCTACTGTAATTCACAATTCTACAGAGTAGAAGTTTTTCAATAATTTGGAATCCTTTTGGAATGGAAAAGTCATCCCAATTTTTAAAAAAATCAATTTGACCTCTCACCTCCCTCACATGACACTTCATTTCCATCTTCCACTTGTGACTTTTCATTTTCCATAAATAAGTATTTATGTTATAATTTACAGAAAATACTTTTACAATTTTAAAATAGGTCACTTAATCGAATAGGACAAAATACAATGATGAGGCCCATCAAGAATTAGAAAGGAGAGAGATAAAGAATAGGAAGGAAAAAGAAGAGAGAGAGGAAGAGGTTTCTTGAATAATATTCTGTATCTGATGAAGGTCCACCATTCTTAATCTATGGGATGATCCAATGTGATGAAACTATGAATCTCTGAAATCTTTGCACCCTAAGAAAATCCTCTGGATGGTTCATGAATACCTTGGATTGAGTGTTTACAAATTTTTTTGAATGGTTCTGATGATGACTACGAATGTCATTCATGAAGATCCCTTCAAAAGAGATAGGAACTTGAAACTAACCTTGCCAAGTTGAATGACATGTTCTCCGATGATCACAACCTTCACCTCACACATTATACTCCTACAAATCAAGCCACAAAGTGAGTGTCGAAAGACACTGTCGAGTTCCCTGATATGAATCTAGAATGCCCTACAAGAGATTCTAAAGATGCTCATTGTGACAATTTTATGACCTGAATGATCATCCCTCTATGTCCCATTATGTAAAAATGCACTTTGAATGTGACTTACTATTAATAATGAGTGCCAAAATGGGGACTTAATATTTTTAGTAAGTGTCAGAATCCACCTCTATGAACTCCAGATGATGATGATAACTTGAATTTCCAACTACTCATATGCTCTCTTTTTGAAATATTCCCTTAGAAATAACTTACCATTTATGGCAAATTGTTTATGGGACTACTTACTATTTTAAGTATGTGGTCATTTTTACTATTTTTATCTCTGAACACTTAGTTTGACCTCATGGTTATCTTGGATTCACATTTTCTTTGCTACTACTACTTTTGATGAAGACTTTCTAAAAGTAGAAAACTTATGTAGGAAATATTACTATTTTTGGAAAGTGTGTTTGCATGATCGGTTTGTGACGGGACACATATTTTTGGACTCGTCTCATCATCACGATCTTGTACCCCTAATTTTACTTGATTTATCCCACTAGAATGCTGGAAATAAAATTTAAAATTTTCACCTAGCAAAGGGATTTATGCATGGAGCTATTGTGGCAGCCATTAATGGAGCTCAAAACTTGTAGGTCTGGTCTTTACCTCCGATCATGATGAAAATAAGTCCATTGCAATAGGTTTTTCATTTGAAGTCTGTGTGTAAGTTTTTAGCTCAATCCGATTTGTCAAAATTAATGGGAAATATGATAAATGAGATCTAGGGCACCAAAATAAGTTTTTTTGTAAAAATAATTTGGAGCATCATTTGACCATCCATTATTTGTATCATGTTGGCCTTCAAAAATGAGGATGTCTGCAATTTTTTTATCTTAATCCGTTGAACGGTTTGAAAGATATGAATGAATCTTCGTCGGGTGACTTCTGGGGTTTCTTAAAAAAAACTTCATTTATTCACCATTGTGATCTATTCTATTTGATTTTTTCTGTTTTCAATTTTTAATCCTAATTTTATCATGGAAATTTTTTAGAATGGGTCTAATATTCTAATCCTTCTTAAAACTCTTCCAAACATGACATTCGTCATTGGGATCACTGAGTGTTCCCACAAAAAATAAAATTTCCTAAGAAGAAATAAGTTATTTTTAGAAATATGAATGTTTCATCATGTATAGTATCTTCTCATATTTCCAGAAAGTATTTTTTTCCTCCTAACTCCTTACAGAGCTCCCACAATCATCCGATGAATATCAATTTACTGCTTTGATTGCCTTCTCACAGGGGCTAAGACTAGGCCATATGAAAAACCATGTGGAAATCAATAGGGAGGGTGAATTTTTGTGTCCCATTTATCCTCTTTTCTAAAGGTACAAAAGGGACATAAATTTCCACATCGTGCTAGGTTACGACACTTGGTGATCATCCATGTAGTGAGAGGAAAGGCTAGAACTAACTCGTAGGGGCTAAATTTGCAATCCATGAGGTCACATTGGTGTCTTGGGGGCCAAAAAGGGATGGGAGAATTTTTGTGTCCCATTTGTACCTTTACCAAAGGGGAAAAGGGACATAAAACCCCTCAAGGCTCCTGGTGCTGACACATATCCTCTTCAAAATTGGCTAAGTATCGAACTCTTAGCATGAGACAACTTGTGACGGTGATAACTCAAGCTTCCGAATGAGTTCAGAGATGAAATTTTATGTGAATGTGATTGGAATAAACAAATTAGTTCAATGGTGATGTTTTGGAGCTTTAATTATGACTTAATCACCTCAAAATTACCCATTTTTTCTCGGGACTGCCAGTTGCATGCCAGAAGAATGAGTTTCCTAGGGAGGTGCATGATGTCTCAAGATGTCTAATTTTTTACACCATTTACGGCATGAAAAATACCTTCCATATGTAATTTTTTTACTATTTTATATTCATAAATCTCCTATAATATTTTCTTGAAGTTTAGACACTCCTTCGCGGTGTTTGTTCCTTTAGGCTCGAAAACCCACTTTCACTGAATCGGCTCCAAAACCTCTGGATATTTCAAAAATATCTCATAACATTTTAATGGATGTTATTGGAACTTGAATTCATCTCCATGTTTAATTTTTATCCTCCATTCTTCCCCAAGGATGTTTAGTATTGGGAAGGCCAAGGTAGCCCTTCCCAAAACTACTCAAAAATGACATTCTCCAAAAGCTCCTAAAATCACCTAGGGGGACTGAATTTTATTTCCTAAATCACCCAAGGGAATTATATGGAAATATAATTGAGGGCCATTATATGGAATGAGTAAGGCTTGGTGTTAAGAATAGGTAGACTGGGGTGTCTTGGAAAGGTAAGACTTGAAAGTTTTGACACAGAGGTATCGTTGTCATGCTTGAAAATTGGAAATTTTCTTGTTGCACATTTTCATGAAAGTAGTTGGATCTAGCTTGGGGACATGTTGTGGATCAATCATAGTGAGGACATAACATGAGAATCCCATAATCTCAATTTTTCTTCATGGACCAGTGCCTTATCTGTTGGGATTTATGGAGTCACTAGAAAGATAGGCTACACAAATTTCTTTATATAATACACAAAAAAACACACAGACACAATGAGAGAAATAAAAAGGAGAGGAAACATAAAAAAACAAGGGAAACAACTTAACTCCCCTATGTACATGTGGGGGACAACCCGCTTTTATTGAAGTGCAAATTTGAATTGAGTGCTTACCCATAAATGGGTGTCACTGAATGTCATTATTATACAAATCCATTTACATGTTCACTGAAGTATGAACCTCTTCTCAACCTCTTGAAGAATAAGGCTTGATTGCTAGTGAAATTGATGATTTTCTTATCCATTCCACCACCTTCATTGTTTTGGCACACTTTCTTTGGCTTCTCATTTCTCCTTTGGTTTATCACACTTGATAATTTCATGCCACTTTATCATGAAGATATACCTTTATTATTCTTGACTTTCCATTTTCATTTTCACTACAAGACATTTTTTCTTCATTATGTATCTGCTTCATGACCACCGCTTTCATGGGTTGATTCTCAGTAGATGTCTCATGAATTTTGGCATCATGTCCCTCCTCCTAATTTTCTCTACTTTTAAATGTTTCATGAAGTGACCTTTCTCATGCTCCAAATATTTTTTCATGCACTACCCTATACAATGTGTTAATTTCATTGCATTACCCTCTTGGAAAGAGAATGAGTTCAAAATCGGGTCTTTAACCTGAAAATTGTCATCTTCCTTGCCTTGTCCATTTTGGGCTTCATCCTCCATATTTGTGTTAAGGGCATCCATCTCTTGATCGGGAAAACATTGAAAGGTTGAAATCTATTGAGAAGGTTTCCATTTTGAGTAAAATCAACTTTAGGATCAAGAAACAATTTGTTTCTCCATTTTTCATTGAGAATGTTTCCATCCTCATGAAAAGGAAATGAGCACAATACTGGAGAAAAATGTCATCATCTTCATCTTCTTGTTCTTGATCACCGAACATTGAGAGGTCCATTTCCATACTAAAATCATCACTTTCCCAGGATACCCCATTTCAAGTTTGAGAGGTGAAGGTACGATGTCATTCTTGCGTTCCATGTCATCTTCTTCCTATGAGAAAAATAAGCCTTCAAGTTCAAAGTGGAAAATTCATCACATGAAGAATCATGTTGATCCTTAGGAGAATTGTTGAAAACATTGAAGTTTTTATTAAGAATTTGTTGAGCATAATTACTTCTTCTTGGTCTGCATCTCTCATCACTTCAAGATTTATTTGTTGCAAAGTCAATGTTATCATCACCACCCTTGACATCCACTACGGAAAATTCATCTACACCTTCATCCCATGGAAGTAAACCCTTTCAAACTCAGATTTCCTAAAATCTTTGTTGTGTTTTTTTAATGTCTCTATGATTCTTGGACATTCCTTCACCAATAATATTAGGTCAAGATCCTCCTTGAAGGTCATGAAGAAGTTTCCAAGTTTGGAATTGTGGCACGGTATGTCTGCCATTGGGTCATTTTGCCATTGAACAATATACTTCATTTTTTTGATGGGAAGTAGCTTCTTTGTTTTACCATTGACCAAGATGGTGGCATGCGACCAATTCAACTGCATATCTCCTCCAACATCTTGACATAATATTTGGCCCAAAAACATGCCATATGAGGTAGGCATGTATGTTATAAGTATTGTCACTATAATTTTCTTATTAGGTAATTCTACCAATGCTACCTCGACATCTTTTACTTGTACGATGAGAGGCACTCATTTCATCTCCATAGAGAGACATTTACCAGAGGTAGAGGAAAGGGAGAGACCAAGAGCTTTAACAACTTTTGCGGGCATGACGTTTTTAGGCACCAAAGTCAATGATGCAATTTTTAGCTTGTACCCATTGACTAACAAGGCAATGTAGAATGGATCAACCTTCTTAGATGTAGAGGGTGTGGAAGTGAGGAAATTTAGAGATGGAGTGGATTGGGATGCACATGGTGGTTCTTTGATGGAGGCATATTTAGAAAAAGGCTACTACCTTTGACATGTTGAATGAGTCTCTCCAATTGTTTAGGATGAGTTTTTAAGTATTCAAATGCATACATTTGGATCTTGGAATTTTTGAAATGGTCAATGATATCTAAGGATGAAGAGGTGGTGGGAAAATCATGGGTTATGACAAAGCATTAACACAGATGTTTTTAGAAACTAATTTTCCAAGAGAAGTAGAAGAGGACTTACTTGAAGAGGCAGAAGGATTCTTGGTTGGGGTGGCTTCATGCTTCTTCTCATTTGTCCTTGTTGAAGCATATTTTGATGATTCTCCTTTAGATATTTTTATCGAGTCACCACTGGAGGATTAACTTTCTTAGTTTGGGTAGTGGAAGAGGATAATGTTTTCTCCTTTTGGGATTGGGTGAATACTGCATATGAGTAACTATCAATGGGTTCCTCATTATCAAGCGTGCATTCATAAAACTTGATCCTATCATATTCATCTTCTCCTTCCTCTTCATATTCAAAAATTCCCTCTCCTTCATCTTCGTAGCTCCTGTACATCGCATTAACTAGAGGAGCTTCCAAGGTGATCCTTTGTGGTGCTCCTTTGATCTGAGAGTTACTTTTTCATGGAAAACATAACATTAGCCATTTTTGAATCATGGGATTAGTTGGTATTGAACTCAAATGTTGACATTTTTGTTTACCATGAGGATTATTTATCTTATCGCATAATATTATATCTTCATTTGTTTCAATAGAATAATCTTTTTATTCTTTCAAACCTCTAGGTTGAGGTATTCTCAAGATGAACCCAAATTCTATTTGCATAGAATTGATAAATAATATTTTCAAATTATTTTTAGAAGGCATGGAATCTTAAGGAATCCTTCGATTGTCTGGTTATACCTAGTTATTAAGTCTCTCACAGATTATATAGATTCTTTCTTCATTTGTAGAAGTTGAACTAAGAGATCCCGACAATATTCGTCAGTTTTATGTATGGCTTCAAATTTTGTTCTTATATCATTCCATTAAGTGATAGACCTTGCTAGTAATAAATAGAACCATTTGGTTTCCTTTTCTTGTAGATATATATTCCATGAATAATATAATAGACATGTCTTCATGTTCAACACCCAACACACCACATGGAGTGATGAAAGATACCATGTGCTCTTCAGAATTTTTGTGCCATCACCTTTGAATTTTGTAAGGTTCTTGCAGGAACACGTCAAAATATCATGAAGAGGAGGCATAAAAGAAAGTGGACTTGTATTACTTCCCCATGGAACAATGTGTTAGGGTATTTCTCTTTCTTCATTCACCATGGTCTTTTTCGTTTCAGCTCTTGTTCAACTCTTGAAAAGTGCATATTTCTCAGTTAGGATTGCAAAGAGGCTTTTCATCATCCAAGTAATTCCTTTATTTATTTTTTTGTATTTTTTGAATATATCCTAATTTTTGTATTTTTTGATTTTTTGGGAAGAGATTCCTTTTTGGGTGTACTTGGGAAAATCTCTCCCTAGTGGAGTTGCCAAAAATCTTGGTGAGAATAATTTTCATGTTGACAAATCAGTGTCTCCACCAATGTTCACGTGGCTACGCTGCTCTACATACATGAATGATAAAAATACCATTATTGAAAGTAAACTAATCATAATCCTATCTAAATGTTGCGGGTGGCCAAATGCTGTGAGGATCACACAGGACACTCCATTGAACTCGTGGCATATTGCTTGTACGGGTACAAGGAGGAAACTACAACATTAAAGAGAAAAGGGGGAAATTAGTCAAGGAAGATTACTTCGTGAGTAGATTTTGAAGTTTCATACCCAAGAATCGGAGTATTTAAACATCCAATATAGAAGAAAGAAAAATTAAGATTCTAGTGAGACAAACAAAAACCACATAAACACAAAGTTCTATGAGCCTCATTCATTGAAGATTCAAATATCTCTTTGTTTACAATTCTTACAAAATGCATACAAGAGGGAAATAGAAGAAAAATAAGAAAGGGAAAATAGAAGAAGTGTAGCCTTTATTTCATGTGAAGTGATGAATACAAAGCTTCAATCCATCTACCACAATTCACAATGCTACAGAGTAGAAGTTCTTCAAAAATTCAGAATCCTTTTAGAATGGAGAAGCCATCCCAATTTATAACACTTTCAATTTGACCTCTCACCTCCCTCACATGACTCTTCATTTCCATATTCCACTTATGAATTTTCATTTTCCATGAATTAATTATTTCTCTTATAATTTTGAGAAAATACTTTTACAATTTTAAAATAGTCACTTAAGTGAATAGGATGAAATACAATGATGAGGCCTAACGAAGAATTAGAAAGGAGAGAGAAATAAGAGGGAGGAAGAAGAAGAGAGAGGAAGAGATGCCTTGAAGAACACTCCATATCTGATGAAGTTCCACCATTCCTGAACTATGGGATGCTTCGATGTGATGAAACTCTGAATCTCTAAACTCTTTGCAAGCTAAGAAACTCTTTTGGATGGTTCACAGACACCTTATATTGAGTGATTAAAAACATTGCTGAATGGTTCTCGATGATGAATATGAACATGAATCATGAAGATCCCCTTAGAAGAGATAGGAACTCAAAACTAACCCTTCCAAGTTGAATGAAATGTTCACCGATGATTCCAACCTTCACTTTGCATATGATATGATACTCCGCAACTCAAGCAAAGAGGTGAGTGGTTCCTAAGATGAATCTCAAATTCCCTATGAGAGATGCCAAAGATGCTCCTTATGACAATGTTATGACCTAAATGATCATCCCTCTATGTCTTGTTGTGCCAAAACTTCCCTTTGAGTGTGACTTACTATTAATAGCGAGTGCCAAAATAGGGACTTACTATTTTTAGTAAGTGTTAGAATCCACCTCTCCGAAATCCAGATGATGATGCTAACTTGAATTTCCAACTACCCGTACACTCCCATTGTGAAATATTCCCTCGAAATAATTTACCATTTATGGCATTGTTTAATGGACAGCTTACTATTTTTAGTATGTGGTAATTTTTACCATTTAAAAATTTCACCCAAGAAAGGATTCAGGAATGAAGTTGTCATGGCGGCCATTAATGGAGATTGAAATTTTTAGGTATGGTTTTACCTCTGATCATGATGAAATTAATTGTATTGTGATGGGTTTTTCATTTGAAGTCCATGTACAAGTTTTTATCTTGATCCGAATGTCATATTGGTGGGAAATATGGAGAATGAGAGCTAGGGAACCAAAATAAGTTTTTGTTGTAAAAATAATCTGGACCATTATTTGACCCTTTGTTAGTTTCATCATGATGACCTTAAAAAAATGTCTACAAAAAATTTCATCTTAATCCGCTAAATGGCTTGAAAGATATGAATGAATCTTCATTTGGTGACTTTGGGGGTTTCTTAAAAAAACTTCATTTATTCACCATTTCAATCTATTATTTTTGAAACTTTTTATGTTTTTAATGTTTAATCCTCATCTGATCATGGAAATATTGTAGCAATGGGTCTAATATTTTGATCCTTCTTAAAACTCTTCCAAACATGACATTCTTCCTTGGGATCACTGAGTGTTCCCGCTCAAAATGAAATAACCTAGGAATAAATAAGTTCTTTTGAAAAATATTAATGGTTCATCATACATCATATATAGGATCTTCTCATCTTTCTCGATTTAGTATATTTTTTCCTCCTAAATCCTTATGGATCTCCCACAATTATCCGACAAAGATAAGGTCATATGAAAAACCATGTGGAAATCAGTGGGGAGGGCACATTTTATTATTCCCTTTGTCCCATTTTGTAAATGGATGAAAGGGACATCCATTTCCACATCGCACTAGGTCAGCAACCCTTTGTGATCATCCATGCAGTGAGAGGAAAGGCTCGAACTAGTTCCCTAAGGATAAACTCGCAATCCATGAGGTCACGTTAGTGTTTTGGGGGAAAAAAAGGGCTATGTGAATTTTTTTGTCCCCTTTGTACCTTTTCCAAAGGGAAAAAAGGGACATGAAATCCCACCAGGATCTTAGTGTTGACATATGTCCTCTTCAAAATTTGCTAGGTATCAAACTCTTACCTTGAGCCAACTTCTGACGGAAATAACACGAGCTTCCGGATGAGTTCGGAGGTGAAATGTTATATGAATTTGATTGGAAAATACAAAATTATTTGAATGGTTATGTTTTTGATATTTAATTATGAATTTATCACCTCAAAATTACCTATTTTTCTTGAGCACTAGTTATGCACAAGAAGAATGAGTTGCCTAAGGAGGTGCATGATGTCCCACGATGTCTTATTTTTTCCACCATTTAGGGAATGAAAAATAATTTCCATATGTAATTTTTGGAATATTGAATCTTAATGAATCTCCCATAACATTTTCTTTAATTTCAGGCACTCCTTCATGGTGTTTGTTCTTTTAGGCCTTAAAACCCACTTTTGTTGAATTAGCTCCAAAACATATGGATATTTCCAAAACATATGGATATTTCCAAAATATCCCAAAAAATCATGGATATTATTGGAACTTGAATGCATCTCCATTTTAAATTTTTATCCTCCATTCTACTCCAAGGGGATGCACTATTCCTAGGAAGGTGAGTGGCGAGCCTTCCCAAAACTCGCTCAAAAAAGTGTGTTCTCCAATAGGTCCTAAAATCACCTAGGGGGACTGACTTTGATTTCCTAAATCACATTGGGGAATTATATGGACATCTAATTGAGGGCCATTACATGGACTGAGTAAGGGTTGGTCTTGAGAATATGTAGACTTGGGTTGTGTTGGAAAGGTAAGACTTGAAAGTTTTGACACAGGGTTATAATTTTCATGCTTGAAAATTAGAAATTTTCTTGTTGCACATTTTCATGACAACATGCTCCTCATCAATCCTCCTCTCATATATCATCTAGATTTTTAATTTCTCCTTTGTCAAAGGTTCTACATCCTCCTTTGTTTACCATATAATAAATCAATCAACATCAAAGCTTTCATCATCCTAAGTGAAAGACATCTCTCTTGTAGATGTATATTATCTTTAACCGGATCGTTAAGCTAGGGAGTATTATCTCTACTAAAACTTCAAAATTATTGTCTTACACACCTCCCATAGTGAATCATCACTAACCCTATCCTCTCAATCTAATCCATGCATCCTTAAAAAGTAAAGAGTAAACGCTGAAATTTTACCCCTACCTAGATTAGTCCATATGACTGGGTCGAGAGCGTATCGTCTAGCTTCCCTTAATGGTACACATTAAAAGGAACCTCTGAATGCCGTGCACTTACGACCTTTTCTATTGTTAAAACATCGACCGTCATGATAATAGTCACATCAAGATATCTTATTCCATCATCAACCTCTCATTTCATTGTTATAATTATTTGAAAGCATATAGTCTTCCGTCACTATCCTTGAAAACCTTAAAGATGAACACCACAACTTTGTTCATCACATATTTCAACCGGAAAAGTTCCTCCTTAGAAGAAACCTCTCAATAATTACATCCATACACCTTGTTTACCATCCAAAGACATGTTTAGGGGCATACACATGTGTAGTTTGTGTACACATATCTTCCCCTCCTCAAAATTTTCTATTAGGGTTTTCCCTCGAGTTCACAAGAAAGTGAAAAAGTATTTATGGATGAATCTTATCAAAATACAGAGTGATCCCTCAAAGGAAAATAATCAAAAATAAAATTGATATCATCAAAAAGGAAAAGTATACAAATCCCTTAAACAACAAGTACCTATCAAAAACATAGACTGATCCCTCGAAGGACGGTTATAAAAATCAAAATTCAAAAAGTCAAAAATTGTAGACCACTCCCTTAAAGGATGGTTACCCATGTAAAAAGGCTTCCCACATCGATCAACCTTCAAAAAGTTAAATATAAAAAAATCATCCTAGGAAAGCTTCCCGCATTGATAAGCTTTCCCATTATAACAAACTTCCCGCATTCATAAGTTTACATCAAAAATAAAATATATAACTGGGGCATCTCCCTATGAAACCATTAAAATGAGAACCTTTTATCCCCCACAACCTACATATGTTAACCCTTCCCATGTCCTAGGAAGGTACACATTTCAATTCCATCTATATCCAATATCCTACATGTGACTACCCATTATTAGTCATGTGTTAACATTTTTATAAGGCCAAAAGTGCAAGATCCTTCACTCTGTTGTTTCCCATCACATATGTATCAAATATAATATAAAGAAATCATTCCATGTTTTATTCTTAACCATGGTTAAGACACATTTTGATTGAAAAAATTAAAATCACTTTAAAATCAATATCAAATAACACATCATATCTAAAACATAACTTTAACAATTTTCAACCCTGCCACATTGACATCTATCAATATATCTATCATCATATCAACATATATCAATATCCACACAATCCTAAGCACATCTTAGAATTACATTGTTGTGTCAAAAACATCACATATACTTAGTAAAGTTGATGTATGTCAACTAGCTTCCTCCTTGAGTGTGTTACTTCCTAACCACCATTAGGATCCCCATCTTGTCCTCGTAATATTTACATTGTGGTAATGTAAAATTATGGTCTTTTTACCTCATCAAATCATAATTTCATCCCCCATCATTGTTAAGTCATATTTATATAGGACATGAACACGTTGGTTTCCCTATCACTTGAATTTCTGGCCTCGTAAGCCCACCTATGTGGCAATGTAATTTTTTGGGTCCTTTGACTAAGTCTTTCCTTCGTTAAAGTCATATGTCTATAGGACAAAAACCCTTTGGTTCCCCTATAACTTAATTTCCTAGCCTTGTAAGCCAACCTTTTTGGAAACATCAATTTCTGGTCCTTTGACCTCATCAAATCATCAATTTATCTCTCTTGAGAATTGGTAGACCATATGTCTATAGGACACGAGCCCTTTGGCTTCCCTATCACTTGGTTCCCTAGTGTTTTTATGACCACATTTTTCTTCCCGCAAACCATCATCAATAGGAAACGAAACCCTTGGTTCCCTATCACTTTCCTCTCGGTAGTACCAGTCATGTCTCGTACCTAATTTTGGGGCATCATCTCTCATCTTTCCATCCTTACATATTTCCATCTATCTCTTTCAAACTCGTGATTGATTCCATTTTAGGTCATTAATCCCAATTTTGATGGGGAACACCTCATCATATAATTCCAAATCTTTCACATCCTTATCAATCACATCTCCTTTTTATCCCACGGCTTGTCTAAAACCACTCAACGAATGGGGAAATGTAGACACCTAAAATTAGCACCATTAATCCTCATGTCCATGTCTACTAGCACCCCTTAATTATAACAACACTATCATATTATACATTAAATACTTATCATATGTCTTATTTATCTCCATTATATTTATTCCCCATAAATATCATTCTACAGCTGTAAAATCTTATTTTATTCCTCTTAAAACAACTCAAACCACTTAGAAAATAAAATAAAATAAAGATAAAAAAATAAGAAACTTCTCAACCATTTCACAACCTCCCTAACCCACATAACCTCTTTCCAACACACACCCTTCATCAAAAAAAACAAAAATATCAATTTAGGAAGTAGTTTCAACATTTTCTGTAAAACCCGTATCATCGGTGATTTGTCCCGATCACAAGCGATTCATCTCTAATCACCAAGATCCTATATAAATGAGTTTTAGGCCTCCATTTGAGGTTAAATTGTAGCTAGACATTGATTAATGAATTTATATTACATTTTATTTGTATCACATCCATTTCACAAAGTCGGAGATAATATTAACAACATTAAAGACACCAAAAATATCTTCTTTATCCTATGAATGTCATTCATATGTACAGAATCAAATCAACATTATTATTTCATCTAAAATCTCCCTCTCTCGGTAATATCATTTTCTATTCTTCATGTACCAACTTGAATAAGGTAAGTACATTACCTTTTACATAATCATTTAATTTATTCATCATTTGAAATATTCAATAAATTTTATCTCGTTTATTAGTGGCATGTACATTTCCACAACAATCATCGATGATTATTCCCGTGTTCATCAATGATCGACCCAATCACTAGTGATCCATCTCCAATTATAAACAATTAATCTCCAATCACCTATAATCCATCTCTAATCACCTACGATCCATTTAAAATGCCGAAGATTCGTATTTGATAGGTCATTTGACCAAAAATTTCATTTTTAACATCGATCACTAGCGATCTTCCCTTTATCGCTATTGATCCATCATGATCACCAACGATCCATCTCCAATCACTAGCGATCCATCTCCAATATCCTATGATCCATCCCAATTGCCGATGATCCTAGTCTTGTAGGTCATTTGAACCCTATTTTTCTTATCAAAAATCAAGATCCCATCATTTTTCCACCATTGTACCTTTACACGTGCCTCTTCACTCATATCAAGCTCCTTTGATCTGTATTTATCACCGTATCATTTATCTTAATCAAATCTATCATCCTTCTCACCTTTGTGAGTACACAACTACCCTTCTGACATCTAGATCTCAACATTAATTACCACTCTACCTCCGTTGGTGTCTTTCTAGTCATATATAGCTCCTTTGAGCCATCTTTAGCACTCTATAAATTATCTAAATCAAATCTATCATATTTTTCACCTTTGTGAGTACACAACTATATGTATTTTTTCTCCTTTGAGCCATTTTATGATCCCCCGACTCCCTTTGGATCAGTAATCACCAACATACCATCATATAGTCTTGGGCGACGCTCACCCCTTTTCCTTTTCATTGTTGGTTATATCGTTTATTTTATCATTTTATCTTATCATTATTAGATTGATTTCTTGAATACAAATTGACATCCTTACAAGGAAATCCATTGACTTTCGTGGACTAGCCTTTCTTTGATAAATTTTCTATATATCTATCTAATCCTATATATTTTTTGAGTGTTTATGTATTATAGGTAGCTTATCCCATTAGAAAGAAGTTGTAAACATGTTTGGATCCATTAGTGTTGTTCATCCATCAAGTATCAACATTAGCTATCTTGTGGGTATTGGTAAACCTAGCCATATTCCAATTTTAGTTTTACTTATTTATTTATATTAAGTTATACTTGGAAAGAAAAAATATCTTGTACAGTGCATATTATGAAGCACAAGGTGGAGAACATCAAGAATAATCTTATAACTATCTCCTTAATCAAGAACATGATCATTTCAAAGATAAAGAAGCTTGAGGGAATCCTAAAGCTGCTGATAAACCCATCAAAGGCATGGTACTCACCAAATATCACCTCAAGAATCTCATCATCAACGTGAATCAAATAAAGAATAAGACATGATTGATAGATAAAATTTTGTGCGAAAGAGTTCTCATTCCTTGGGAGTATGATGCGAAACATCTCTCCCAACATGATTTTTTCTTAATTTATCAAAATTTTGATTAAAATGGGTCTAGGAGTCCTCAAGAGGTCTAAAATTTACATTTGGTGTTGTTGGTATGGGCGTAACATCTTCAAAATTTAAATTTTGGCATTTCTTGTCAAAATGAGTATTTTAATTTTTGAAGCTAGTTTGGATTTTTGTAGGTGTCTTGTTGATTTTTTGGTGAAAATATGTCTTTTAAAGTTGAAATGAGTCATGATAAGGTTGTATAATGTCATCTAATGGAGTTATGAGTCATAATATTGGGGTAGTCTTAAGTTCTCAAGTTATTTTATATAAATAAGTCTCTAAGTGATGTATGAGTTAAAAATACAATGCTTTTGAAGGTCTAGTGAGTCATCCATTCAATGGAGAACTAGTTGGGAGTATATATATATATATATATATATATATATATATGATAATTTTCATAACTAATTTATTATTCATTTGAATGAGAAGGGTTTTGATCTTGAAGAACTAATCAGTTTTCTTTTCCTAAAATACACAACTTTGTTTCGATGTAAAGTCATGTCCATGAATGGTAGTGATCAAAAGGTAGGAAAGTAGCACATTAGAGGATTACATTACATGGTTGGTAAGGATTTGATTTAAGTTTATGTTAATTGGAGAAAACTAATAGATGGAAGTAATTTTACTATGAAATTAATGAGAATCCCTTGCTAAAAACTTTGGTGTGTGTGACTTATCTTGTCATCACTCGGGGTCTCATCCACATCACGTGGTGAGTCGTCTCGCTTACAAAGATAATAGGTCTTAGGATTTATATGACAAGTGGAATATTTTTTCATATAATATTTCACTATCATATGTGTTAGTGACATCATAGGATTTACATTCCCTATTTGGAATTGTAACTCCTCTTTCACTCTTCAAGGGAATAATTTTCCAAGAACATGACTTACACAATACTCCCATAAGTACCCTCCTTTTTATGATCTATGAGCATGAGTATAATTTTTTTACCTAATGAATTATTTTCTATTTTTTTATTCTTGATGACTACTTGGAGCATTTCGTAATCAATGAAGTATTGACTCTTCTATGTGCATAGGGTTCTGAATGACCCTTGTTAAACAATATCACATGGTACCGAGATATATTTTTGGTAAACGCAGAATCATGTTATTAATTACTTCTAGTTTAGGTTTTATCATTCCCAAGTTAGGCCTCAAAATATTGGCCGAGTTCCAAAGGGAATGTGGTGGCGCAAGATCAATAAGAAGAATGGTGCGCGGGGAAAAGAGTGTAGGATAAGGGTTTAAGAGGGTCTTAGTAGAAACCACGGTGCGCACTCAAGGAAAATAAAATGGTCTCGGGACTTTTAAATATTTGACATTCCAATAAGCACATGAGGAAAGTGTGACCTGATTGAGCATGCCAAGTAGATAAGGTGTCACCCTGGAGACTTGGTGGTCAAGAAAGGAATTTTGCATGTGATGGAAGAATCCAAAAACATCATTACATAAAGTGGAGAGATCGGATCAGAGTAATCATGCTCCATTGGAGGACCACATGGACACTTGGAAACCAATCTACTACTTCAGAAGGCATGGTGGTGGGTGATAAACCTATATATAGAGATGGTCCTAGAGAGAGTAAGAAAAACAACTTTAGAGGGATGTCATCGAGATATATATGCTTTGGACATCATAGAGAGGATGGAAGGGTGAAGCTCTGCATAAATAATAGAAGGTTCTAGGGGTTGGGGTTCTCATTAGAGTACTATAGGGTTGTTATCATATCTAGGGAATGGGTCTGTGACAATTGTTGCAATAAGGGAGATTAGCTAGAGCTTATGATACTTGAGTTAGATCTCTATATTGATGCATTGGTCTATTATGACCCTTGTGAATGTAATGTGGTTACTGAATGATGATAAATATGAATGTAAGGTTTTATTTTGAATATATTGTTAACAGACAAAAAAAATAGTTCCATTTCTTTATGTTATAGATGATCTACTATCTGTATGATGTTTCTCTTATTATCTGAATGCATATGTTGGTATAATAACTCATCCTATGCTTTAGAATGCACGCATGATAAATTTTTCCATTTCACTTAATCTGTCATCATTGGAAATATCTCCTCACAATGCTTACATAAAGGAGGAGGGCTCAACACCCACGCGTTCCTCGGTGAGTGCCCAACACTAGCCGGGTGATAGGCCGACACGCATGGGATTGAAAGGTTATTCTAAGGGCATAAAAATGATTCCAATTCCTCATGTAATTTTTCATTCATTTTATTCAAATTTTGTTATCTTCTATCAACAACTCATTTTTAAAGTGTACATTTTTTGGGTTTTGTGCATGTGCAGTTTAGGAATTTCACCACAATTTTATCTAGTTCCTTCTATATCTAGTGGGAAAGTGTTCTTGGAGGTATATTTTTCCTTTTTTCTCTTATTCGTAATTTTTAACTAAGTGATTTTTTTAGAAATTATAGTTTTTGGGTCTTCTTGGGTCTCCCGGCTTCTAGCTTTCCTCTTTTCTCCTACTTTTGCTCTTTTATCTCCATCTAGCTTTCTCAATCTCCCTACTATCTTGACGAGTTATTATTTTACTTCTTAGCTAGCTCAATGAGTTGTGTATTTGAGGAGAATTACATTAATTTGAGTTTTGCATGTGGGTGTTTTGCCATGTGATGTGTTGCATTGTTTGTGGGTGCAAATATTCCCTTTCTATTTAGGGTTTTCATTCCCTATTTTGCATTTTTCAGGCAATTTTTCTACTACCTTAGTTGTGGTGCAATTTTTCCTCAATCTTTTTGTGTTGTGTGTCATGCTTAACCCTTGCATGTGTTGCTTCTCCCTATTCGTTCCTCGAGCCGAGTTGTGTTTGTGTTGGAGTTTTTCCACTTATTTCCTTATGTTTTTACCTATTCCCTTATCAATCTTGTTCCCTTGCTATTTCATATTGGAGTGTTACATTCCCTTTCCCCTCAGCCTTATCACCCACATGCTCTCCTATATATGTGGTGTGTCGAGCTTTCCACCTCCTCGCTTCACACCATGCTCACCAGCCCACCTCGACCACATAGGATATACCTTGTCAACCCCATTGGTTTACTCTCGACCTCATTAACCTCATTGTGATGGCCTAACTACTTGATCTTGACCATCCTAATTTATTTGTTTTTTATTTTTAATTTGAAACCTTTCTATTAAGTTGGGTGTTTAAGTGTTTATATGGGCTGGTTTTATTAAAGTGGTAGGTTTATATTAAAATTGGTTGAGTTTAATATGTATAAGGGGTGGTTATTTTATGTGCTAGTGTTTAAAGGTTGGGTGAGTATTAAATATATAAAAGGTGGCTTTAACAATATTTTGTTAGGGCTTAGTATTAAAACATTAGGATGTAATTTTATTTTAAAGGTAGATAAATTTTAATTAATCTAGGATTTTTTTATAAAATTAGGCATCTAAATTATAAAATAAGATATTTATTTTGATTAGTGGTTAGTAGTCATTTAATTTACGATTTAATATTCATCCTTTTTACCTTTAAATATTTAAAATTAAACTTATTAGCATTTTTAGAAATTGATATTTCTAGTGTATTAGATGATTTTTTCTACTAATATTGTGATAGAATGTGTAGAATTTCTATCAATTTTAAAATTCAACGTTTAAAGAACCTTGATTATGGTCTACTCTTTCTAAGGATTACATTTATTGCAGAGAGTGACCTATCTAGTTTTCGGGCTTTCATAAGTGTCAAGACAACATGTGTTTTCCCATGTCTCATGTTTTGTGTTCCCGAAATGAAACCCTAATCAAACTAAGGTAATTCAAGTTTAAGGATCACTTCTCTCGAGAGAAATCGATAATCATGCCTTATAAAAACATGTTGTCCATGTCATGTGTTCCTTCCAAACCCGATCAAGTATTTACTAAGTCGTGTGTCGAGGTTTTGGGGCCATCGTAACATCATGCTTATCGATTGTTTCCATGTCACTTCTTCCGAAACCCAATTACTCTATAACACCTTTGTTTCGGTTTCCGGATATCCTAAGCATGTTGACATGGCATTAATGCCGAGTTGTCGGGTGGATTGGCACGCGCCAGCTGAAGTGTCTTAAATGCAAATTTTCCTATAAATATCTGGATTTCCACGTCATTTTTACCAGACGTACTTTTACCTTGTGGATTTTCACGTATGTGTCTTCGACCCCGAAACCTGAAATTCACCTCTGTACCCGATTGCATTGCTCGTTTTTGATCATTCGTTGTCCCAGTTGAAGGTATTTTTCTTCAGTCTTTCTTTGTGGTTTTTATGGATTAATTATGTGAGGAATTCGTCCAAGTTTCTCATCTGGGTTTGGGATTTTATCTTTTCCATTTTAAGGGTTGTTTTCTAAAACCAGGTTTATGTTTTAGGGTTTATCTCTTTGGAATTATCACTTTGTGTTATTTCCTGGAATGTTGTTGTAATTAAAATATGTTTGGGATATAAATGATGAAGAAAGAACTTGCATGTTTTAAAATCAACAAAAACCCTATTCCCTCTTCTCGGGTTTCGCAGGGTGCTGTGCAGTATCAAAAACCCGCAGTATATCAGAAAATTTGATGTGTCGGGCTTTCCAAAATCTCCGACATCTTCAAAGTGCCGGTTTTCTAAAATCTCTGACATCTTCAAAGTGTCAGGTTTTCTCAAGTCTCTGACATCTTCAAAGTGCCGGGTTTTCTCAAGTCTCGACATTCAAAGTTCCGGTTTCTGGACTCCCCGACATCCTCCTCAGTGTGTCGGGTTTTCCACCCTTCCTGCATCTCCAGTAGGTCGGGGTTTTCACAGTGTGCAACATCTCCTGATCTCCGAAACTCTCCTCCTTTGAAATCCCTCATGTCGGACCCTGGTCCATCGCAAGAAAAGACTGAAAAGTCAGGAAGGATGAAATACAAATTTAGAAAGGTGGAGTCTCCATCCTATATCGATTGCAATTATGACATCCGAGATACAGAGCTCGAAATATAGATATGGAGGATTTCTGGAGTAGGGTAAAGAGCTCTTCCCAAACTCCATGGATGAAATCGATAGTCGATAGTGGTTTACCTCTTGCAGTGGTTTCCCTATGTCCGCTCAGTGCCCTAAATTCATCTTAGCTTGTGCTTTGAGTTATGACTCTGCTTCTCGTTCTGTGAAAAACCAGGCGGGAGAAGTTGTGATCAAGTTGGATGGAGGTTACTTCGATGACCTCCTCAAGCTACCCAATTTTGAAGAATATGGAGAGTTAGATATCAAGTCAGCTCAAAAAGCTTGGGATAATGATCGAGAAGATTGTATCAAGCACGTAAATAAGAAGTTCTAATCAAAGCCAAACCGATTGTTTCCAGATTCCCAAGACTTGTCCCCAGAAGTGATTTCATTCAGGAAATCAATGACATCATCACTCTGTTGAGTCGGGTTTTTGGTTTACCCGAATCAAATGTTTTCCAAGGGTGGATGTATCAGTTCATGATCACCATTAAGAAGAATCAACAAGGAATTGATTGGGGCACTCTCATTAGTAATGAGATAGATTCCCAAATGACAACAGTCTTGTCTACGGGAAAGTTTTATATGTCCTCATATGTCACCTATGCAGCGGCCGGTATGAGGAACTATCCCGGGTTGGATACCAAGGGAAATAGGATGGTGGACCATGTTTATCAGTATTTTCCTCAGCTGACAAGAAAAGGGTCTCAAGACCAATTCAGAAGGGTAAACGATGCCTTCTTTTATGAGAACATCTGCAGGTTAAATCCTGAACTGAGGAAAACAAGAGTATCTGATGAAGCATGGGCTGAAGTTTCCAAATGGGGTTGTGTCTTCTTGTAATTTAAGAAGTTCACATATCTACGGGTAGTCATGTACCCAGGGGATCCTTTCCATCTGCCCCGATATCCAGGGGACAAACTGATCTTGATGGAGTTGGTTAGGCAATTGTTGGATTTTCACAAGTTCCAACAAAGTAAACATAAAGCCGTTGTATCCTTCCCAATTTCTATTGGAAGGTATACTTGTTCGATAGTGGTAAAAGCCAAGAATGTTGTCCATGAGCTTCAGGATAAGTTGAAGAAGCACATGAAGCCCCGAGATGGGTTTGATATTCGAGGAGTCCTCAGGGCGTATGGAACTCTGCACCTGCACAGACCAAGCATAGAGGACATCTGGATTGATCTACATGATGAGGTTGTTGTCCAAAGAAAAGATCATAGCAGATTGACACTTGCTGAGATTCAAACACTTGAGCTTACTAACTTACCAGAAGGTATTAGTGATAATGAAAGTGTTCTGGACCTTTCCTATGATGGACTGAATGAAGATCAATATGTTTTCCCACCTATTGATTGGTCAATCAGTGAAAAAGCCTCCATTATAGATAGATCAGCTCTGATTCTTGCACGCACCAAAGCATGGCTCACCTCTTGGGGATGAGTTTTAAAGATGATAATTTTTCAAAGTTGGTTGCTTCAGAGGTGGGGCCCTCCAAAAAGGGAAAGGACAAAAGATCTTCTAAGGGGCCTATAAAGGTCAAGTTTGTCAAAAAGAAAAAGAGAAATCTCTTCAATTGTTTCTCCAGTTGAAATGGTGGATGTGCCGAATCACCAACACCACTAGAAATAGGAGAAATTTCTTTGGAAGGAGAAGGAAGCCAACCTCTAGTTTCATCATTTGTTGATTGCCCAACTGAAGAGACCTTATCTCTTACATCACAAGGCTTTGGAGTCGAATCTACGCCTCCCCCCTCATAATCACTCCTACCTCCTCATTCTCCATCAACTTCTTCAATCATGGCTAGTATTTTCTCTGGACTCTCACCCCTCTCTGCTGGGACCCAAGTAATCACCAACACGCCCCCTCCTGTGCCTCTTTTTATTGAATCTGCTACCACATTGGTAACTATTCCCCCTCCGCTAGTAGAACCTTCTCCCCTTGAGAGTATGATACCAGCTTCTACAATAGTGGCAACTCCCTCTGATACGCCGCAATGGCTACTCGAGAAAACTCCGAGGAAGAGGAAGGTGATTGTACCCATACCGGCCTTTGATTTTAGCTCACTCAAGGCTCCTACTGCTAAATCGGCCAAGAAACCCAAAACAGTTTCAAGGGTTTTGGTGGATGCTTCAGGGCATAAGTTCACAGAGATCGCCACTCCCACGACTGACAAAACTAAAGAGGATGTAACAGCCTCTGATTATCAGATAACCAGGGTGGCTCTAGGAAAAGTGACAGCAGAAGGGGCACAACAGGATGCACGGGATGCTATAAACGTGTTGTGCCAGAAGTTGAAAGAAACAAAAGACAACAGAGATGAGCTTAAGGGAAAGGTGGAGCAGTTGACAGAGGTTTTGCTTAAGCTCTCAAAACCCCTTGAATCCATACCATCTTCTTCTGTCCCTGTCGGATTTGATTTCTCATCAGTGCCTACGATTGAGAGGATTAATAAAAAAGGAAGGGTGGTCGATGAATGGATCCAAAGGCTGCTCCAACAGGGGAAGGAAGTGATTCAAGATGTTGTGAAAATCTATCAATCTTTGGGGGACATTCAGAGTGATGGAGAGAAGATGGACGATGATTTCTCTCAAGAAATTGGACATCTTGATTTGACTTTCGAAGCTCTCCAGGCATTAAAGCAAATACCATCACAACTCTTGGTAGAAGAAGGCATCATCCCACATGTGGATAAGCATTTCCAGCTGACCAAAGCCATCAGGTTCAGGCTGAAGATTCTTAACGAAGCCTGCGGTAAGTTGAGAGAATCAAGGGATAAATTGATTGATGGCAAAAGTGATCTGGAAGAAGAGTTGCTGAAGATTTGTCCAAAGGTGTCGATTGAAACTCGGGCATCTTCGGTGATGATCTTTTCAAACAAGTCCAAGAGTGATGAACCAACGCATGAATTTGGTATTGAGATCATCGACCGTTTTGTAATTGAACATTCTTTGGAGGCCTTGAGAAGGCTCAGCAAAAATTGAAAAAGCTTCTGCGAGTCTTAGTGATACCCATGAAACCAAAAGTTTTGAATGATCATTCCACTGCTTTGTGAAAATGAAATGCAAGGCATAATTCAAAGTTCCAAGAATTTCGGAACAAACAGGCTCAGCTGGAGGAAGAGAAAGATGAAGGAGCGAAAGATGATGATTCAGATTAAGTCTTGATGTTTCATGTCATTTCAATTTTGAAATTGACATGTCTTTTTCATTTTTGTTTCGTCACATTTTTGAATCATATTTTGACTTGGTCTCCTACGTGAGAGTCAAGCAAAATAGAACTCTTTTTAAAGAACACTATTTTCTAGGATTTATCCTATTTTCTCTCTATTCCTTTTATTATAAATAAGGGATGCTTATGCATTCCAAAGGGTCGAGATTTTTGAAATATTGGGAGCTATTGGAAAGAAGAAAAACTTTGTGTTTTCTTTTAATCATTTTGAAGAATAGGAGTTGATATTATTTTGCAAACTTTGTGTTGTGGGATATATCTTTCTTAAGACATTGTTCTTACGTCCATAATCTTAAGCTATTCTTTGTTTAGCACCTTAGTGTTTCTAATCATTTCAGACATTATATTTATGATCTAAAGCCCATATGATTATTTTGTGCTCTGTGTTTACTCGAAAGAAAATACGTTTCTCTCATTTCCTTTCCATTGTTCTTCTTTCATTGTAATAGTTTCCGACCCAGTTCATTTACGAAAGCAATACCTTTGAATCGTGTGGATGTGGATTTGGGATTCTATCCCAACCCCAATGGTTAGATTAGTGTGAATCTGTATATATTGTTTTTGCTGTGTTTTAGATTAGTAATAAGCAGGCAGCCTCACCTATCTTTGAGGAGGGATTTAATCCCATATACTATGGTTGAACCTCATATTTTGGATTGACAAAATATCCAACCAACAGTTTTTGGTGACTCCGCTGGGGAATACGGATTTATAGTATAAAGCTTATCCTCTTGGTGTCTGGTGACTCCGTATTTGCCTTATTTTTAACAAGGTCTCTTTCCCAGTTCAAGCTGGCTAGAAAGATCTTCACTCGGTCCCACCGAGCCCAAGGTGAAATTGACCCACTCTTTGAGTTGCTACAACAACACAATTTCAGCCTGTCCCCCAACAACATTGTTTCTAACCAAACCAAAAGTTCTTCGCCTGTTCGGAGAAACCGGATCCCCGTGGAATGGGAAGCATCTACAACTTGTCATGCACTACTCTTGTCTGATACTCGGATCCCTATACGCACTCTTTTTAGAAGGATGGCAGTACAACCTGTGCCTTGGGGCGCAGTTATTGGTCCTCTTTCTTTAACTCCACCATTGCACGAGTTACCACATGGATCACGTAAAAACATTCCCAAGTTCAATGGGGATGGGAAGCAGCATCCTGATGAACATATTGCATCTTTCTTCATAGCATGTGGTGTCCTTGGAGTAGCTCACGAAGATGTCTCTGTTCGACTCTTCGTTGAAACATTGCACGGTGCAGTAGCTGAATGGTTTTATCACCTTCCAAATGCATGCATCACAAACTGGGCTACCATGCGGACCAAGTTCGAAGCACGTTTCAAACCAGCCAAAGATTCTCATGCCTTGTTAGCTCAACTTACTCATATGAAGAAGGAATCACATGAACCCATGCGGGACTTTGTGGAAAAGTTTAATAAGCTGATCCGAAAGATTCGGAGATAGCTGTACCAACTCCGAAAATCAGAAATGCTTCTTCATTAATGCTCAGCCTCCCGATGTGAGATTTTTATTAAGAAGGTTGGTTATCCCAGATTTGGCTGTCACTCAGTCAACAGCTATTGAAATAGAGGATGATCTCATTTTGGCTGGAAGGATCAGGAAAGATGTACCCAAGGCTAAAAATCAAGGTTCTTCCCAAGGTAATACTGATCCTATGTTTCAAAAAATGGCTAATGATTTGATCGCTTTAAAAAAGAAAATGTCCCAGCAGGTGAGCAATGTTCCGTATCGGGATATCCCTAGACGGAATTTCAATAACAACAATGGCGCACCTGCAAGGGATAGGCCACGATTAACTCCTGCTCAACCGAGGCTAGCAATTGAAGCTCCTCCTATTAATGCGGTAGTAGAAATAGTTGAAGAAGAGGAAGAACCAGAAGAACAAGATTCTCCCGAGGCTTTTGAAGCTTCAGGATATGCCGATGAGTCTTACGACGATTTGGCTGGTGACTCCAGCATTGGGTATTTGGAATATGATGAAGATGAATGTGTGCTGATGGTCAGTCATTTGCTGTCTTCACTCGATCCCAATCTCAAAATCCAAGAAAACCTCTTGAAAACCCCAAGGAGAAGAATAAGGAATCTCCCATAGCCATAGTTAAGAGAGGTACTCCTATTTCAGCACAAACTGAAAGAGAAGTCACCAAAAAGCAACTTCCCCTCATTCTCTTTCTCCTAAGGTCAGTGCCCCAGCTCAAGCTCATGTGATTAGAACTGAGCCTACCATCACCCCTTCCTATACTGCTTTTGACATTATCGATCATGCAAAGAGAACCAAAATCCAGATGTCGGAAGCCGAATATCTTCAGTCAAATCCTGAACAGTTTGAAAAACTTGCCAAATTCATCAGAAGTAAAGTAGTTGTTCCATCACCTTCAAAAGGTCTCCTTCCAAATCCTACTCAACTCCCACCTCAGAACAATCTGACCTCTGCTTCTTCTTCAGGAAAGATTGAACCATTTTATTTGTCTTTACTTATAAATGGGTTTAAACTCAGCAATTGCATCATCGACTCAGGAGCCTCCGACAATGTTATGCCCGCAAAAGTAGCCCACGCCCTTGGGCTTACTCTGACTAAGTCATATGGATGATGTTACTCCATGGAAACTAAACAAGTTCCCTTAATTGGTCAAATCAAAGATGCACAGTTTGCCTTCGTTGCCTTCCCGGAGAAGAGAGTGAAAATGACCATTCTAGTTGCTGACATTCCCGCAGCTTACGGTATCCTCTTGGGTAGAGGTTTTTGTAAAGATGTCGGGGAGAGATCAATATGGATTGGACCAAGGCCAGGATTCCAGTCAATGGGGTTTATCAGGTTCTCCATCCTGAACCTCAGGCGAGGTATTTGGTAACTAAATCTGATGATCCTAAAGCTCAAATTCTTTTCGAAGATGCTAGCTTTGGAAATTATTTCATGACTTCAGAGATACCGACTGTGGATGTCAAGGAAAAGGATCCCAATGCTATTTGGACCCTCGAATTCGATGGTAGCTACTCAACCACCGGATCGGGCGCTGGTGTAGTTCTTATATCTCCTAATTCCGAGATTTTCCCATCAGCTTATAAGTTGCAATTTGATAATACTAACAACACGGCTGAATATGAAGCCCTGTTATTAGGATTAGAAATGGCCAGACAAAGGGAATTTGAAATCTCAAGGTTCAGGGGGATGCGGAGCTGATTGTCAACTAGGTCAAGGGAATCTATCAGGTAAAAAATGATCACTTGAGACATTACAGGAACAAAGTTTGGGATAGTATAGAATGCTTTGATGCATTCTCTATTAAGGCAGTTTTGAGAGATTATAATGACAAGGCTGATTCTTTGGCCATGTCTGCATCCCTCCTTCTTCCTCATCCTCAGTTCAAACAAGATACATACTCTATCGAGATTGTGTACCACCCCAGTATCCCAGATAATGCGACTCACTGGCAAGTGTTCAATGATGATCATCAGGTGTTGGCTTTTCTAGAAAAGGCTGACAATTTCAGTGAGCTGTACTTCGAAGGTTCGGAATCAGCTTTCCGTGAATCTATCTCAAATTCATATCAAGAGGTTGATGGTGAGTTTATCCAGCTTAAAGGAAACAAGATACCCAAAGGTCTGGTTTCTCTGGAGGGTTTGTTCGACAAGCATGATCGTTTTATTCAAAACAAGAGACAAGTTGAAGGAGCTTCTTCCTCGGAAGTAGATCAAATCAATCTAGGTTCGTCTGATCAACCTCGGATGGTGAATATTGGGAAATGTTGTTCCCCTGAAGAGAAAGCAAGATTCACTTCACTTCTGAAGAGATACATGGATGTGTTAGCCTGGTCTTATGCAGATTTAAAATCCTTCAAGCCCAAAGATGTACAACACAGTATCCCTTTGAAGCCTGATGTGAAACCATACAGGCAGAAACAAAGACATTACAATCCCAAGATCTCAGGAACTATCCTTGCGGAAATCCAGAAGATGTTAGATGCTAGAATTATTTTTCCAATCCATCACTCCACCTGGATTGCTAACATCATTCCTGTCAGGAAGAAGAATGGTGAAATCCAATTTGTGTTGACTTAGGAACTGAATCAGTCTTCGTTGAAGGACAACTATCCCTTGCCTATCATGGATCAGGTATTACAAATTGTTACTGGATCAGAAATGCTATCCATGCTCGATGGATTTTCAGGATATAATCAAGTTGAGGTAACTACGGAGGATCAACACAAGATGGCCTTCACAACCCCATGGGGTACCTTTGCTTACAGGAGGATGCCTTTCGGCTTGATCAATGCCGGAGCCACCTTTCAGAGAGCTATGGACTTGGCATTCAGAGACCTGATGGGCAAGGTCATAGTTGTATATTTAGATGACTTGACCATTTTCTCTAAAAAATGGAGTGATCACTATGATCATTTAGAGCAAGTACTTTTGAGATGCAGGCGTCACGGGATTTCGTTAAATCCCAAGAAGTCCATGTTTGGAGTGACCGAAGGAAAGCTGTTGGGTCATATCGTGACTAAAGAAGGAACCAAAATCGACCCAGAGAGAGTAAAATCCATTCAAATCCTTTCCCTACCCACAAGTAAAACTGGGGTTCATTCATTCTTCAGAAAGGTCAATTTCCTGAGAAGGTTCGTACCTGATTTTGCTGATAAAACCAAGGATATCCTCGGGATGATGAAAGGAAAATTCCATTTCGATGGAGTACTGAAGGGAAGCTTGCGTTTGATGAAATCAAAAGGGCAGTTGCTTGCGCTCCTATCCTAGTATGTCCGGATTTCAAAAAAGATTTCATCATGTACAGCTACGCCTCTGCTCACACAGTGTCAGCCATCCTGATGCAGGAGAACGGGGAAGGCATTGAAGCTCCCATCGTGTTTATGAGCTGCCCATTGAAGGAACATGAATTGAAGATGTCACAAATTGAAAAGCATGCTTATGCAGTGGTACGAGTGGTGAAACATTTCAGGTACTATGTGTTGAATTCCCATACCCTCGTTCTCATTCCCGACACTGCCGTTAAATCCATTTTGACTCAACAAGAGCTGGGGAGCCAATGAGGTACCTGGATAGCTAAAGTTCAGGAATACGACTTGGACATCAGACCTACCAAATTAGTATGAGGAAGGGGCCTGTGCCAATTGATTGCAGAAAATCATGCTGAAGCAGAATGTGAAAAGACTCAAGATACTTCTTCAGAGTTGCCCATGGTGCTTTTCGTGAGTACAACTGATGAATGGTACATGGATATTGCTTTCTTTCTAACTTATGGTGAATTCCCTCCACATTTAAGCCAAAAAGAGAAGAGGACGGTCAAGTTAAGATCTGCGAGATACCTCCTGTGGGATAATGGGATATATAAGAAAGGTATTGATGGTGTATTCCTGCGCTGTGTTGATAAATCACAACAGTTAAAGTTATTAGAATCCTTTCATAGCCTAGCATGCGGAGGACATTTCTCATCCTCTGTAACAACTTATAAGATCCTGCGGGCTAGGTACTATTGGCCTACTCTTTTCCGGGATTCAGCCGAGTGGGTGTCCAAGTGTGAAGCTTGTCAACATTTCGTTGGTCGTCCCAAGCTAGCAGCTCTCCCCTTGAAGCCCGTAGTGATTGAAGAACCTTTTCACCAGTGGGGAATTGACTTCATTGGAACATTAAATCCTACCTCCAGTGCCGGACATAATTACGTGTTGACTGCTATAGACTATTTTACCAAGTGGGTGGAAGCCGCACCAATCAAGCAAGCAACCTCAGAAGTTGTGTGCAAGTTCCTTAAAGAAAATATAATTGTCAGATTCGGTGTACCCCACAAGATTGTAGCTGATAATGCCTCTAATTTCTCATCGCATGAGTTGACAGAATTTTTGCTATGGATTCGGCATCACCCTGCTCACTCATCTGATTATTATCCCCAAGGCAATGGGCAAGCTGAGTCCAGCAACAAGAACCTGGTTACCATAATTAGAAAACTAGTAGATGAAAACCAGAGGGCATGGCACAAAGCATTGTATGACGCATTGTGGGCTGATCGAATTACCCCAAAGCGAGCTATAGGAATGTCTCCTTTCCAAGTGCTATACGGGATTGATGCTGAGATACCTATCTCAGTGGAGTTGCCAGCCTTACAGTTGGCCAAAGCAGTCGAAGACATGACTTTTCAAAATTCTATTGAGAAAAGGGTTATGTATCTAGCCAGGCTAGAGGAGGAACTGAAGCAAGGTGGTTGATCGCATTGCAGATCATCAAAGCAAAGTAAAGAAATTTTTGATAAGAAATCAAGGCAGCGTAATTTCCAGATTGGAGACCTGGTGTTGCTTTGGGATAAGAGGAGGGAGCAGAAAGGAATGCACGGGAAGTTTGACTCTTTGTGGAAAGGACCTTTTAAGATCCATGAGCTGAATGGTGAAAATAGTTTCCTTCTATCATATCTGGATGGAGGGTTACTCCTTTTCCTTTCAGTGGACAACATCTAAAGTTGTTCCATCACTAATGCAAGATGTTCTCTTGCATTGTACATACTTTACTTTCTATTGTGTGTTTTCTTTTAGTCTTCTTTCTTTCTTCTTTTTGTTTTGTTTCGGTTTTCTTTCTTTTCTGACTCCGTAGCCCAATGGATATAGCCAGAGATTCTGAGTTCTCTTCCTTTGATATCACAAAAGAAGTCCCCAACTAGAGCCAGTTGTTATCCCATTTTTGAGTTTTCACCAAAAATGAGATAACCCTAAGAAATTTTTGGAGATAATTTTCTAAGGATCACCTCTCAGAGAGAGATAATCGGGTTTTCGGGTTTCATAAGCAAGACAACATGTGTTTTGGGTGTCTCATGTCGTGTGTTCCCTGAAATCCGAAACCCGCATCAAGTAAGGTAAGTCGGGTTTGTGGACCTTCGTCGCATCGGAACATGCCTTATCCGAAACATGTTCCATGTATGTCATGTCTTATACCGAAACCCGATTTATTCCTTTGTGTCGCCATCAAGCATCATGCTTCATGTCGATTGTTTCCCGCAACCCGAAACCCGAATTACTCTAAACACCTTTGTGTCGGGTTTCGGATATCCTGAGCATGCTGACATGGCATTAATGCCGAGTTGTCGGGTGGATTGGCATGCGCCAGCTGAAGTGTCTTAAATGTAAATTTTCCTATAAATATCTGGATTTCCATGTCATTTTTACCAGATGTACTTTTACCTTGTGGATTTTCACGTATGCGTCTTTGACCCAAAACCCAAAATTCGCCTCTGTACCCGATTGCATTGCTCATTTTTGATCATTCGTTGTCCCAGTTGAAGGTATTTTTCTTCAGTCTTTCTTTGTGGTTTTTATGGATTAATTATGTGAGGAATTCTTCCAAGTTTCTCATCTGGGTTTGGGATTTTATCTTTTCCATTTTAAGGGTTGTTTTCTAAAACCAGGTTTATGTTTTAGGGTTTATCTCTTTGGAATTATCACTTTGTGTTATTTCCCGGAATGTTGTTGTAATTAAAATATGTTTGGGATATAAATGATGAAGAAAGAACTTGCATGTTTTAAAATCAACAAAAACCTATTCCCTCTTCTCGGGTTTTGCGTGTTGCGGTATCAAAACCCGCGAGTATATCAAAAATTTGACGTGTCAAAAAAATCTCGACATCTTCATATGTTGGGTTTTCTAAAAAATTTGACGTGTCGGGCTTTCCAAAATCTCTGACATCTTCAAAGTGTCGGGTTTTCTAAAATCTCTGACATCTTCAAAGTGCGGGTTTTCTCAAGTCTCCGACATCTTCAAAGTGTTAGGGTTTTTCTGGACTCCCGACATCCTCCTCAGTGTGTCGGGTTTTCCACCCTTCCGGCATCTCCAGTAGGTCGGGGTTTTCACAGTGTGCAACATCTCCTGATCTCTGAAACTCTCCTCCTTCAAAATCCCTCATGTCAGACCCTGGTCCATCGCAAGAAAAGACTGAAAAGTCAGGAAGGATGAAATACAAATTCAGAAAGGTGGAGTCTCCATCCTATATCGATTGCAATTATGACATCCGAGATACAGAGCTCGAAATATAGATATGGAGGATTTCTGGAGTAGGGTAAAGAGCTCTTCCCAAACTCCATGGATGAAATCGATAGTCGATAGTGGTTTACCTCTTGCAGCGGGTTTCCCTATGTCCGCTCAGTGCCCTAAATTCATCTTAGCCTGCGCTTCGAGTTATGACTCTGCTTCTCGTTCTGTGAAAAACCAGGTGGGAGAAGTTGTGATCAAGTTGGACGGAGGTTACTTCGATGACCTCCTCAAGCTACCCAATTTTGAAGAATATGGAGAGTTAGATATCAAGTCAGCTCAGAAAGCTTGGGATAATGATCAGGAAGATTGTATCAAGCACGTAAATAAGAAGTTCCTGATCAAAGCCAAACCGGTTGTTTCCAGATTCCCAAGACTTGTCCCCAGAAGTGATTTCATTCAGGAAATCAATGACATCATCACTCTGTTGAGTCGGGTTTTTGGTTTACCCAAATCAAATGTTTTCCAAGGGTGGATGTATCAGTTCATGATCACCATTAAGAAGAATCAACAAGGAATTGATTGGGGCACTCTCATTAGTAATGAGATAGATTCCCAAATGACAACAGTCTTGTCTACGGGAAAGTTTTATATGTCCTCATATGTCACCTATCACAACTGGCGGTATGAGGAACTATCCCGGGTTGGATACCAAGGGAAACAGGATGGTGGACCATGTTTATCAGTATTTTCCTCAGCTGACAAGAAAAGGGTCTCAAGACCAATTCAGAAGGGTAAACGATGCCTTCTTTTATGAGAACATCTGCAGGTTAAATCCTGAACTGAGGAAAACAAGAGTATCTGATGAAGCATGGGCTGAAGTTTCCAAATGGGGTTGTGTCTTCTTGCAATTTAAGAAGTTCACATATCTACGGTAGTCATGTACCCAGGGGATCCTTTCCGTCTACCCCGATATCCAGGGGACAAACTGATCTTGATGGAGTTGGTTAGGCAATTGTTGGATTTTCACAAGTTCCAACAAAGTAAACATAAAGCCACTGTATCCTTCCCAATTTCTATTGGAAGGTATACTTGTTCGACAGTGGTAAAAGCCAAGAATGTTGTCCATGAGCTTCAAGATAAGTTGAAGAAGCACATGAAGCCCCGAGACGGGTTTGATATTCGAGGAGTCCTCAGGGCATATGGAACTCTGCACCTACACAGACCAAGCATAGAGGACATCTGGATTGATCTACGTGATGAGGTTGTTGTCCGAAGAAAAGATCATAGCAGATTGACACTTGCTGAGATTCAAACACTTGAGCTTGCTAACTTACCAAAGGTATTAGTGATAATGAAAGTGTTCTGGACCTTTCCTATGATGGAATGAATGAAGATCAATATGTTTTCCCACCTATTGATTGGTCAATCAGTGAAAAATCCTCCATTATAGATAGATCAACTCTGATTCTTGCACACACCAAAGCATGGCTCGCCTCTTGGGGATGAGTTTTAAAGATGATAATTTTTCAAAGTTGGTTGCTTCAGAGGTGGGGCCCTCCAAAAAGGGAAAGGACAAAAAATCTTCTAAGGGGCCTATAAAGGTCAAGTTTGTCAAAAAGAGAAAAGAAAGAGAAATCTCTTCAATTGTTTCTCCAGTTGAAACGGTGGATGTGCCAGAATCACCAACACCACCAGAAATAGGAGAAATTTCTTTGGAAGGAGAAGGAAGCCAGCCTCTGGTTTCATCATTTGTTGATTGCCCAACTGAAGAGACCTTATCTCTTGCATCCCAGGCTTTGGAGTCTGAATCTGCGCCTCCCCCTCACAACCACTCCTACCTCCTCATTCTCCATCAACTTCTTCAGTCATGGCCAGTATTTTCTCTGGACTCTCACCCCTCTCTGCTGGGACCCAAGTAATCACCAACACGCCCCCTCCTGTGCCTCTTTTTATTGAATCTGCTACCACATTGGTAACTATTCCCCTCCACTAGTAGAACCTTCTCCCCTTGAGAGTATGATACCAGCTTCTACAATGGGCAACTCCCTCTGATACGCCACAATGGCTACTTGAGAAAACTCTGAGGAAGAGGAAGGTGATTGTACCCATACCGGCCTTTGATTTTAGCTCACTCAAGGCTCCTACTTGCTAAATCGGCCAAGAAACCCAAAATAGTTTCAAGGGTTTTGGTGGACGCTTCAGGGCATAAGTTCACAGAGATCACCACTCCTCGTGACTAAAAAAACTAAAGAGGATGTAATATCCTCTGATTATCAGATAACCAGGGTGGCTCTAGGAAAAGTGACAGCAGAAGGGGCACAACAGGATGCATGGGATGCTATAAATGTGTTGTGCCAGAAGTTGAAAGAAACAAAAGACAGCAGAGATGAGCTTAAGGGAAAGGTGGAGCAGTTGACAGAGGTTTTGCTTAAGCTCTCAAAACCCCTTGAATCCATACCATCTTCTTCTGTCCCTGTCGGATTCGATTTCTCATCAGTGCCTACGATTGAGAGGATTAATAAAAAAGGAAGGGTGGTCGATGAATGGATCCAAAGGCTGCTCCAACAGGGGAAGGAAGTGATTCAAGACGTTGTGAAAATCTATCAATCTTTGGGGGACATTCAGAGTGATGGAGAGAAGATGGACGATGATTTCTCTCAAGAAATTGGACATCTTGATTTGACTTTCAAAGCTCTCCAGGCATTAAAGAAAATACCATCACAACTCTTGGTAGAAGAAGGCATCATCCCACATGCGGATAAGCATTTCCAGCTGACCAAAGCCATCAGGTTCAGGCTGAAGATTCTTAACGAAGCCTGCGGTAAGTTGAGAGAATCAAGGGATAAATTGATTGATGGCAAAAGTGATCTGGAAGAAGAGTTGCTGAAGATTTTTCCAAAGGTGTCAGTTGGAAACTCAGGCATCCTATCAGCTGATGATCTTTTCGAACAAGTCCAAGAGTCTGTTCAGCATGAACCAACGCACGGATTTGGTATTGAGATCATCGACCGGTTTGTAAGAATTGAACATTCTTTGGAGGCCTTGAGAAGGCTCAGCAAAAGATTGAAAAAGCTTCCCGGCAGTGCTAGTGATACCCATGAAACCTGCGAAGTTTTGAATGATCATTCCACTGTGCCTGACGAAAACAAAATGCAAGGCATAATTCAAAAGTTCCAAGAATTTTGGAACAAACAGGCTCAGCTGGAGGAAGAGAAAGATGAAGGAGCGAAAGATGATGATTCAGATTAAGTCTTGATGTTTCATGTCATTTCAATTTTGAAATTGACATGTCTTTTTCATTTCTGTTTCGTCACATTTTTGAATCATATTTTGACTTGGTCTCCTGCGTGAGAGTCAAGCAAAATAGAACTCTTTTTAAAGAACACTATTTTCTAGGATTTATCCTATTTTCTCTATTCCTTTTATTATAAATAAGGGATGCTTATGCATTCCAAAGGGTCAATATTTTTGAAATATTGGGAGCTATTGGAAAGAAGAAAAACTTTGTGTTTTCTTTTAATCATTTTGAAGAATAGGAGTTGATATTATTTTGCAAACTTTGTGTTGTGGGATATATCTTTCTTAAGACATTGTTCTTACGTCCATAATCTTAAGCTATTCTTTTTTTATCACCTTAGTGTTTCTAATCATTTCAGACATTATATTTATGATCTAAATCCCGTATGATTATTTTGTGCTCTGTGTTTACTCGAAAGAAAATACGTTTCTCTCATTTCCTTTCCATTGTTCTTCTTTCATTGTAATAGTTTCCGACCCGGTTCATTTACGAAAGCAATACCTTTGAATAGTGTGGATGTGGATTTCGGGACCTTTGGTTAGATTAGTGTGAATATCAGTATATATTGTTTTTGATGTGTTTTAGATTAGTAATAAGCAGGCATCCTCACTGTCTTTGAGGAGGGATTTAATCCCATATACTGTGGTTAAACCTCATATTTTGGATTGAGAAAATATCCAACCAACAAATCAACACACTAAAATATAAAGTTTGAAATTTAGGGGTATTAATTTCAAACGGAGATCTAAAATAGCTATGGTATTATATAGTAAAGTTGGTTGCTTTGTGTCACCATGGGAGTAGAGACTAAATCTAAATATGAACCTAAGAAATCTAGGTGGTTTAACTGTTACGATGAAGCCTTAGGTTTTCTCTCGTATGTCCATCTTTTTCAAATTTCTCTTCTCCATCAAAATTCCTCAACACCCAATAGAGCTTGGAAAGTTCTTGATGATATGTTTGGAAAATAAGATGACATGAGAGTGCATGAGTTAGAGAAAAAACTACTAGGATTAAATCCTAGTGACTTTGAATCACTATAGGAATTATTTTAAAAGTTTTTTCACACTAGATTACTTCTAAAGTAATGTAAAGTCAAGAAAAAAAGATTCTCGGTGTATATTTTCAATTATTTATAAGTTAGGTCATAAACACTCCATCTTAATTTTTACTTTCCAATCCATGAAATATGCCTTAGGTAGTGTTAGTGCAAACTAGCGGCACCCTCTGGATGTTCCATCAAATTTCTAGTTTGACATTTCAACATCCAGTGTGATTGCATAACATTGAATCTTTTCCCCAAGTGTGGGACTTGTAAAAAGTGGGAAAAGAATCTCCAAACTAGAGGCTGGTTCCTCAACTCCTCTATTTAAGTGTGCATAACATTCTCGAAGAGGGTTTACTTATATTTTAATCAAACTTTGCCAAGGGGACAGGGTTGAGAAGATACAAAGAATAAACCTAGTCTAATTAAGGTGATGCAACAAAGGAGTAGTACACACCTGCTACTACAAAACATACACAATCCACAATAAAATACAGCACAAAACATGCAAAAATTCCAAAATGTAATGAAAGATCAAGAAACAATGATAAACACATGAAAGGATTGAGAAAATTTTAATCACAGAGCATACATTATCATTCCAAGTCCAATATAGTACATTACAATGACCAAGAGGAAAAAAAGATCTTGTATTTTGCATGAAAAGGTAAAATTTCCATAAATCTACGATGAGGAAGAAAAGAGAAGTTGCAGAGCCAGAAAAAATGTTTAACTTTTTTTAAAAATGAGCCCCTTCTGGCTTTTACAATGCCCATTCGAACTCATGAGGGAGAAACACAGGAAAACATGAAAGATGCTTCAACCACTAACCAAATGGTATTAAAACAGCATGGGCACCCTCAAAAGTCCATTCCCTAATGTTTTTAACCATGATAGAAGTGAATGCATGCCATACTTCATTACAAATGGTGGTTGGAATATCGGTTTGTTGATTTCCACATGCCAGAGGTGTTTTCAAAATTTATCCCTCAAAACTCCACCAAAACACAAAATTGAGCTTGGAATCATGTAGAGAATTTCACCATCTTTCCATTGATATAAAGAACATAAGAAACTGAGCTCTAGATCAAAAGTTATGCCCCTCTAAAAATTTAGGGAAAAACAGGACCAAAATGGGTTGGCGGGCTGAAAATTTGAAATTTTCCCACTTTTTGCATTTGGGAAAATTTCCCCAAAAATCTCCATGCCCCACTGCTTTGGTGCCACATGGCATGATTTGATTGGTTGTGGGCCCTTCCTACTTCATTTCCCATCATTTTGGCCTTTGGAAAATTTTCTAAAAATTCTCCGCCGGCTGAATGACCCAAGGACACGTGGCACGCGTTTTGATTCATCGCGGGCCCTTCATGTTCATTTTTCCCTATGGGCTTCCCCTATGTTGTTTACTACCATGTGGACACGTGGCATGATTTTACTAGCTTGGGTTTTGGGGGTAGGATTTTCCTTCAATATTTTCCTTTGATTTTTCCTTGGGAAAAAATCCCAACTTTTCCCCATGCTCCGCTGGTGCGAGGACACGTGGAAGATCTCCATTGGTCGGCAGGCCTGAAGGGCCGAAAAATTTGTTTGCACCAACCTTTGGGAAATTTTCCCAACTCCTTTCCACCGGTTCGACCCGCGATACCTCGTGGGACATGTGGCCTCCTCGTATTGGCTTGGGTTTTGGGGGCGGGCCTTCCTTTTCAAATTTTCCAAACTTGGGTGAAAAGGAAAAATTCCTCTCACACCTCTGACCCCCGATGCCCTAGTGACACGTGGCACCATGCTATTGGATGTGGGCCTTGGGGTGAAAAATTTACTTGTGCCAACCCTTGGGAAATTTTCCCAACTTCTCCCTACCTAGACACGTGGCTGCATCTTATTCACCGTTGGGCCATCGGGCCAAAAAAATTCTTTCTGAACCCTGCCAAACACTTGGTAAAAAATTCAAGCTTACCTCTACCTCCGCCCTTTCGAGGACACATGGCCTCCTTCCATTGGCTCGGGTTTTCCATGGGAAAATTTCCCATTGTGCCAACACTTGGTAAAAATCCAAATATTTTCTCCCTCCTCCCGATTGCTCCGATGCCGATGTGGCAGCTTCTGATTGGTCGGCGGGACTGTCTAGGAAAATTTCCCACAAAAACTCTATCGAGCCATAACTTCAAAAATACATGGAGTTAGGAAGAAAACTTTACCTTTCTGGAAAGCTGAGAAAGAGCTCTATCTAATGGTGCCATTTCCAAAAGGTTTTGAGTGCCTAAAAGATAAAAAAATTATGACTGAGGCACAAGAGAGGAAAGAATGAAGGGAGTTAGCCAAAAAATGAGCAAGGGGCTCATTTTGGATAACAATTTTGGTGACTCAGGGGGGTCATTTGCCTGCTGGATGAAGTTACCAGTTGCCTGAAGCAATCCATTGGGCATGGAGTCATCAAATTCTCTACTTGGCACCCCAACTGATTAGAATAATGCAAGGAGGAAGAGGAGGGTAGAACACCACTTGATTGGAGCAAGGCCTGCAAAACACACTCCTGGAACAACAAGCCTATGCCAAAGCACTTAGGGAAAGCAAAGCTAAACTACAAAAAAACAATGTGCATAAGCACTTAGAGGAATGAAAACCTAAGCTAATATGTACGAGGTAGAGAATTTCCTTCAGTAGCAATGCTTCAGATGGATTCCATTGACTAGAATCTATAATTCTTCACCATCCAATGTGGACAATTAGAAGGCATTGTTGTCCTTACACTTTGTGACCATGTAGGGGCCACTCCAAATGGCATCAAATTTTGAATGCCTCCCTAGTTTTGCTCTATCTGCATCCCATTTTAACACTAGATCCCCAACTTGGAAAGATCTATCCTTGGCCTTTCTATCAAAGGTCTTCTTGATCAAATATTGATCCTTCTCCATTGCTTGGGATGCCTGATTTCTGATTTCTTGGAGCTCCATCAATTCTGCATACCTAACCTCCATGGGCCCAAACTCCAACAACTCCAACTGCTTCATGAGTTCCAATGTTGGCAACTCAAGTGACATGGGAAAAATTGCCTCTCTTCCATAAACAAGATTGAATGGATAATTACCTGTAGATATCTTGGGGGTTATCCTATCAACGCACAAGGCTGATTTCAATTTAGTATGCCAAGACCTCTAATTTTCATCAAGAGTCCTCTTGATGATCCTTAACAAGTTCTTGTTTGTAGATTCAGCTTGGCCATTACCCCGACGATAATAATTTGATGAAGTGTTTAGGTAGATACCATTCTTAACAGCCCATTCAGTTACCTTAGATCCAATAAATGCCAATGCATTATCTGATATTATTGTAGTAGGTATGCCAAATCTGGTTGCTATCCCTTCATAGAAGTCTAGGATGCTAGATTCATTTACTTCCTTGAGTGCCACCGCCTCAGTCCACTTGGTGAAGTAATCTATTTCTGTTAGAATCCACTTATGTCCTTGGATTAAATTTGGGTTAATGACTCCAATGAAGTCCAAACCCCATTGCATGAATGGTTGGTCAACTGAAATTGGATGCAATGGAAGGGTGGCTAGTCTCTCCTTACCTGTGAAGAATGCACAATTCTTGCACCTCTTGATCCATGCATAACAGTCACTGAAAATCTTGGGCCAATAATAGCCAACCCTCATGATCTTGAGAGCTATCACTCTTGGTGCAAAATGACCACCAAATGATCCACCATGGAACTCTTCCAACACTCTATGAATCTGATTTGTACTAATGCATCTCATCAGCACTCAACTCACATCCCTTTTGAATAAAACACCATTAATAAGGGCATATGGGACAGCCTGCAATCTGAAGTGTCTCCTTTTTGTTTTGTTCATCTCTGGAGGGCATAAGCTAGTTTTTAGGAATTGCATTATGTCTTGGGTCTAGCAAGGAGTGGGGACACCATAATTTTCTTCTTGAGTGCTTACTTGTTCATCGCTATCTTGCAACGACAAAACAACCTCTTTCTCATTGCATGCTTCCATTTGTTTGTTCAGGACCAATTGCTCACACAATCCTTTTCCTATGACCAACTTGGTGACTTTGATCTTAATGTCATACTCCATGACATGAGTAATCCACCCTGCTCTCTTTTCATTTAGGTCTTTTTGAGGAGGATGTATTTAACTCCCGCATGAGAAACCAACAGTTGAACCTTGTTGTTTGAAGCCAGATGCTTAAATTTCTTGAAGCTCCTAATCATTGCAAGGACATGCTTCTTAATGAAGGAATATCTCACCTCATATTCCTTCAGATTCGGCAAGAATGCAATTGGCTATTCATGATTGTCTTTGTTCTGCTGTACCAAAATTGTAGAAATAGTATCATCACCTCCAAATGCATGGAGGATGAAAAATTTGGAGAAATCTAGGTTAATGAGAGTTGGATCCTATCAGATGGCCTCTTTTATTGCTTCAAAACTTGCCTTGCCTTCTATTGTCCATTTGAAAGCTATGCTTTTCTTTAACATATTGGTGATAAGCTTGACTAGGGTTGTTAAATTTGGGACAAACCTCTGAAAAAATTTATTCTTCCCAAGAAACTTTGGAAGGCTTTCTTGTGACTTGGAAATGGTAGTGCTCTTATGGCTTCAACTATTTTTGGATCAATTGCTAATCCTTCTTTAGAGACAATGATACAAAGAATAAACCTAGTCTAATTAAGGTGATGCACCAAAGGAGTAGTAGACACCTGCTACTGCAAAACATACACAATCCACAAGAAAATATAGCACAAAACATGCACAAATTGCCAAAATGTAATGAAAGATTAGGAAACAATGATAAACATATGAAAGGATTGAGAAAATTTTAATCACAAAGCATACATTATCATTCCAGGTCTAATACAGTGCATTACAATGACCAAGAGGCAAAAAGATGTTGTATTTTACATGAAAAGGTAAAATTTCCACAAATCTACTTGATGAGGAAGAAAAGAGAAGTTGCAGAGCCAGAAAAAATGTCTAAATTTTTTAAATAATGAGCCCATTCTGGCTTTTACAATGCCCATTCAAACTCAAGAGAGAGAAACATGGGAAAACATGAAATATGCTTCAACCACCAACCAAATGGTATTAAAACAGCATGGTCACCCTTAAAAGTCCATTCCATGATGTTTTTAACCATGGTGGAAGAGAATGCGTGCCATACTTCATTAAAAATGGTTGTTGGAATGTCAGTTTTGTTGATTTCCATGTGCCAGAGGTGTTTTAAAATTTTCTCCCTCCAAACTCCACCAAAACAAAAAATTTACCCCAGAATCATGTAGAGAATTTCACTAGCTTTCCATTGATATAAATAATGGAAGAAACCGAGCTCTGGATTGAAAGTTATGCCCCTTTGAAAATTTAGGGCAAAACAAGACCAAAATGGGTTGGCGGGCGGAGAATTTGAAATTTTCCCACTTTTTGCATTTGGGAAAATTTCCAAAAAAATCTCTGTGCCCCACTACTTTAGTGCCATGTGGCATGATTTTATTAGTTGCGGGACCTTCTTGCTTCATTTCCCATCGTTTGACCTTTGGAAAATTTTCTAAAAATTCTCCACCGGTTGAAAGACCCGAGGACACGTGGCATGATTTGATTCGCCACGGGCCCTTCATGTTCATTTTTCCCTGCAGGCTTCCCCTATGTTTTTACCACCATGTGGACACGTGGCATGATTTTACTAGCTTGTGTTTTTGGGGCAGGCTTTTCCTTCAATATTTTCCTTTGATTTTGCCTTGGGAAAAATCCCAACTTTTCGAGCGCTCCACCGTGCGAGGACATGTGGAAGATCTCCATTGGTTGGTGGGCTCGAAGGGCTGAAAAATTTGTTTTTGAACCCTACTAAACACTTGGTAAAAAAATTCAAGCTTACCTCTACCTCCGCCCTTCCGAGGACACGTGGCCTCCTTCCATTGGCTCGGGTTTTCCATGGGAAAATTTCCCATTGTGCCAACACTTGGTAAAAATCCAAAAATTTCTCCCTCCTCCCGATTGCTCCGATGCCGACGTGGCAGCTTCTAATTGGCCGGGACTGTCTAGGGAAAATTTTCCATAAAAACTCCGCCAAGCCATAACTTCAAAAATACATGGAGTTAGGAAGAAAAATTTACCTTTCTGGAAAGATGAGAAAGAGCTCTATCCAATGGTGCCATTTCCAGAAGGTTTTGAGTGCTTGAAAGATAAAAAATTATGACTGAGGCACAAGAGAGGAAATACGAGAAGGGAGTTAGCCAAAAAATGAGCAAGGGGCTCATTTTGGATAACAGTAGTACTTGGCAAATTCCCTCATTTGATATTTTTTCCTAACTCATTCAAGAATAGAAAAACCTAATTCAAATGGTGACCCTAAATTCAAAGTCACATGCCCTTGTGGCAATTAAGGGTAGTAAAAATAAAAATAAAAATAAAAAGTACCAACACAAGAAGGAAACCAAGACCAAGCAATCCCAAACCAATCCTAACATGAATGCCTCTACTTGAAGCCCAAAGAGAAGAAGGAAAATTATAAGTGTTCCTATTTCAAAAGGTCCGGCCATGAAGAGCATCAATGTATGAGAAAAATGGATAATTTAAATCATTTACTTGAGAAGAAAAAAATAATTGTTCCTGAGTCTATCAAACCAAAATGCTCCAAAGGCCAAGTTTTCCAAAGAAAAGTAGTCTAAATATGAGAAGAAGAAATAAAATTCCATTGTAGCTATAACAAATCCTTCATTGATGTAAATTATCGGTTCCAATTCCTCACACCACATGGCCTCTTTAGATGTTTCATTTTCTAATATTGAACCATGTGGCATGTCCCACATCATGTTAGATGATGACACTACAACATCAGTTTCTCGGAAGTGGATTAGTAGAGATGGATAATGGAACATTTAATAAAGTGTTGAGTGTTCCCAATCTCTCTACCAATATCCTATCAATTTATGAAATCACTAACCTTGGGAAGGAATATGAGTTGAATTTGGTCCTAACTTGGTGATTATTCATGAGATTCACTCAGACTCCATAGTGGCCAAGGGAAAGGTGGATCACCATTTACAGGTTGTATACCTTATCCAACTTTACTTCGATTCAACACCCACTAGATTTCTCATTCATATAGATGAGGTTAGTAAACTATGGCATGAGTGTTTTGGTCATCTTAATTATCACTACCTCAAACAATTGAGCCAAAATTAAATGGTAAATGGGATAACTCATGTAAAATTGTGTAAGGGCCTTTATGAGGATTGTACCCTTGGGAAGCACCTTGAGAAAGATTTTGAAAATGAAAAATATTAGAGAGCTACTCATCCCTTGGATCTTGTTCATAGTGACATTTATTTCTCTTTCCCATCTCCTTTGTTTACTAGAGTTCTATATATACTAACCTTCATTGAATACGTTTCATAGTACACTTGGGTGTACTTTCTCAAGCTAAAGTATGAAGTTTTTGATAATTTTCGTGACTTTAAGGCACTTGTTGAGAAACAAGAGGAACTATGTCTTAAGGTTATTCAAACCAAAAATGGAGGTATGTGAGAAAAAGGCTAAAATATTTTAGTAACTCAAGGGATTGATTTTCATATAGTTCCTTACATCCCTTTGCAAACTAGAGTTGTAGAAAAAGAAATAACCAAATGCTTAAGGAGATGACCACTTGTAAGGTTCACTCAAAATCCCTTCCTCCATAATATTGGGCCAAATTAGTGAACTATGATTACTACATTCAAAATCAAGTTCCACATAAGGGTGTAAGAGGGATGACACCATTTTAGGCCTTATTTGGATGCAATACTAATGTAGATAACTTTTTGGCTTCGGATCCAATGTTATGGCCCAAATTCCCAAAAATAAACACAAGGATTTGGAACCACAGTCCAAACCTTTTATTTTTGTAGGGTATCCTGATGGCATGAAGGGGTATAGATTTTTGAACCCTACTACTCATGAGATTTATATTGATAGAAGTGTCGATTTTGATGAGTCGTATTTAAATTCTACTTGTTCGCCATCCGAGGTTCTTATACTCCCTAATTCAGATTCGGCTTATCGATGATGATTTTGTTGAGTATGTTCCTCCTCTTGAACCTCCTACTCCTCCCAACCCTCATGCTTCAGAGTCTTCGATTCTGAGAGTAGAGATGATGAGTAATTTTCCCCTTCTCATTTGAGTGAAGAATATTACAAATTTGAGCCTAATCCTCATTGGGATAAGAAGAATTTGTAGAGTGATAGAGAGTGGATTAGAGATACTTCAGATGAGAGACATACTCACTCAGTATTCATTAGACTGCACTTCTTATTCACCTCGACTTTAGACCCTTAGTCTTTCTAGGAGGATTCTAGGATTCCTGAGTGGGATTCTTCCATGAATGAGGAGTATTCCTCCCTCATAAAGAATGATACTTAGGATATCACTCATCTTTCGAAAGGAAGAAAAATCATTTGGTGTAAGTGGTTGTACCAAAAAAAGTATGGTGTTGATGGAGAAGTAGAGAACTATAAAGCATGACTTATAGTTAAGGGTTTCTCCTAGGTAGTTGGGGTTGATAACTCATAAACCTTTCCTCTAGTTGTGAAGATGACTTCCATTTGACTGACCCTCACCATCGCTGCCACCAATAGATTGGAAGTCCACCAGATAGACATTAAGAGTGCCTTCCTTCATGAATACCTAGAGAAAGATATGTACATGGAACAAGCTCCAAGTAATGTCATCGATACCTACCTCATTTTCAAGTTAAATAAGTCTCTCTAAGGCCCTAAAAATCCCCACAAGATTGGTATTCCTAGATGGAATCCTTGTACTTGCATCATGGTTTAATCGGTGTCACTCTAGCCAAAATGTTTATATTTTATAGTAGGATGACTCCATGCTCATCCTCATTATATATGTTGATGACTTGTTGATCATGGGTAGCTCTTCCTCTATCATTGATTCTATGAAGGTCACCTTGGACAAAAATTTCTCCATGTTTGACTTGGGAATGCTTCATTAATTTTTGGGATCAAGATTTCACAATCGACTTGGGAATTATGATTTCGTAGACTAATTACTACCTTGATTTTCTAGCTCAGTTTCACATGTACAATTGTAAGACTTCTCCTACTCCTTTCCTTTTTGAGGTAAAGTTAATTTCTAATTTCTTTTCCCCTTTCTCTACTCCCTTATTTATAAGTTAAATAAGTCTCTCTATGGCCCTAAATAAAACCCTCAAGATTGGTATGCTTATATGGACTCCTTTGTACTTGAATCGGGGTTCACTCGAGTAACTCTAACCCAATTTTTATATTCTATAAAAAGATGAATCTATTCTTATCCTTGTTCTATATGTTGATGACTTATTGATCACAAGAAGCTCTTCCTCTATCATCGATTTTGTGAAGATTTCCTTGGCAACAATCTCTCCATGTCTGACTTGTGCATGCTTCATCACTTTCTTAGGATCCATATTTTACAATCTAACTTGGGAATTATTATTTTACATCCTAAGTGCTTCCTTGATTTAATAACTCATTTTCCCATTTTTGATTGTAAGCCTTCTCCCACTCCTTTCCTTTTTGGGGTTAAGTTGATTTCTGATTTCTCTACTTCCTTGGTTGATGGTACCCTTTATCAACAGTTAGTGGGAATCTTGATTTACCATACTCATACTTGTCTAAATATATTTTGTGTTGTTAGGATCATGTCCATATTTATGCAATAGCCTCATGAGTGACATTGGAAAGTAGTGAATGGATCCTTTAATATTTTTGTGGCACTCATATAGACAACATTTACTACTTATGAGCGATCTAGAGAAAATTTTGGGTCATCGGGAGTTCCCTAAGTCTCCTAAACAATACCACTATGGTAGAGAATTTATTGAGCCTTCCTTCGGTACCTAAAATGTGGAAAAAAACTTCATATGCTCTGGTTATCACGGATAAACGTTTGGTTGTCATTTGGACTGGGGGGTCAACAAACCAATACTGATAGTGACATATGGCGAAGTAGAGTGTAAACGAAGGAGCAAAAATTTGTTTTGCGACACTAGTATTTTACACTCATATGTGGATAGGTAGACCCCTATTTTTGACATTCGGGGCCCTCTTCCAGGTTTGACACAATCTTTTCACAGAGTGGTGTGTTTTCTGTTGCATCATCATTTCGCCACGTGGTGGGTGATTAAGCCACAACGTGGCTTGTCATTCTACCACATTTCATACTAAGCCAAATGATTTTGGAGAGATCACTAATTACTTCGGCATATTGTAAGGAGAGTTCATATTGTGATGGGTGAGCTTACATAGTTGACGAGTCACATTTTGTATTGGGTGAGTTATAATGTTCACGTGGGCTTCTAACCCCACCACCCACTATTATACTACCAACTCGAATAATCAACATACTCAAAGTACACACCTCCCAAGCCACTCACATGGATAAACACATAACTTAAAAGCTACTACATGAAAAAAGGTTGTATGGAGTGGCATATGTCACATTTAAATGGGTGATCATTTTTTTTACTAAACATCACCCATTACTACTCCTCCTTGAATAGGGGATTTTCAATCCCTTTATAAATGCGGTGGTGGATGAGGTTGGGGAGAATCAAACCCCAACCACCATCTTAATAAAATTAATTCCCATCACTACATTACAAAGGTTTAGAAATTACAAAAATGATCTCAATGGGTTTTTTTACACATAGATCTGTCATGGTGATCTAGGCCTATTATAAGTCATTTTGTATAAGATCATTTCGGGGCACCTAAGATATTTTTTGTAACTTAGTGTGAACTGGAATGTTTTCCAAAACTCCAAGATGATCCTAGCGGACTTCTTGTTTTTCCATTTCATATTTCAAGTTAGGTGTTATGGAGAGAGATCTGACATAGGTATGTTCCTATGCCTTAGGCTTGTTAAGGTAATTTGTAAAGATGGATTTTAGGAGCACTTGGGAGCATTTTTGTGACTTGGAGTAAACTGGAAAAATGTCTAGAACTCTAAGATGCTTCCAATGGACCCATTTTTGTCCCATTTTGGGGATTTTGTAACAAATTTGGGAGAGGTCTATGGCAGTGGTTTGTTTACTTGATCGTACCTTATTGAGGAACTTTTGTAAATCTACATTTTTGAGGCACTTAAGAGCATTTTTGGCTCTCGGTGTAAACTAGAAAGTTGTCCAAAATTCTAAGACACTCTTGGTGAACCTTTTTTTTTCCTATTTTGAAGGTTTTGTGATTATATTTTATGTTATGGAAGTAATTTAAGTGCTTGGAGTCCATATGGAGCCTTTGTCAAGCGTGTACCTTGTTGGGGAAACTGTTGGAGATCTAATCTTCTACACCGGTCATTGTGAACCAAGTTATTGCTACTTAGAGGAAATAGAGGAGATTATTGTTCTTTTTGTTATTATTCATATTTATTATGAATCAAATGGTTATGTGATTATTTTATTATCTTGTGTGGATTCATTAAGAATCTACTTGTTATATGGTCATCGATACTTTATAGTTCGGATTCATTAGAATCAACTTAATATTGGATCATCTTGTTATCCAAGATGGATTGATTGAGAATAAAATGGGTATGTGTTCACCTTTTTTATGGTTTGGATCCATTATAGATCAATTGGCACATTTTTTATTTTGAACATTTTTCATCTCAAATCTTTGCTCTACGTAGAGGATGTTTGAGGTCGTGTAACTGAGTGGTAGCTATTCATGGAGAAGACTATTTTTACTTTGAAAGGATTAGTTCATATTCATTGGGAATCAATTATTACATGTTCATCTAGAGGATAGTTCAAATTCATTCGAATCAAATTGGTATATTATTTGGTTTAGGTTGCACATTCATCACTTCATTTGTAAGTTTGTGTTTGATTTACAAATCGAAGTATTAATGAATCAATTCAACATTTGAACCTGGATACATACGCATTTTCCAAACTATGTTATCAACTTGTTTGCAGTGTGTGAGTTTTCATTTTTACATTGAAATTCTTCTAAGTTGATAAATTTTGTGGAGTTAATTAATAAGTTCCTATAGAGGTTCGAGGTCGATTAAAATTTTTGGACATAATTTTCGGATCAAGGAGGGATAAAGATTTACTTGGCTAGATATATAGAATATGATTAGGCGGGTGATCTAGATCATCAAAATTCTACCTCAGGATAAAATTTCTCTCTTGTTTTATGTCTTGTTAGTGATTATATCAAAAGAAGAACGTGATTTCCATATCATCTATAGAGGAAGAATGCATAGGAGCAGTTAACGCTACCACAAAATTTGTTTGGTTGTAGGGAATCTTGATAGAGTTTAGTATCCTATTTTGGAAGCCTACCATTATCTATTATGACAACATGAGAAACATCTCAATTTACCAAAATATGGTTCAACATTAGTGGACAAAACACATTGATATCCACATTCACTTCATTCAAGAAATGATACATGAGGACATCATCAAATTTAGTATTTTTAGACATCTGATCAGGTTATATACATATTCATGAAACCCTTCACTAAGGTGAAGTTTATTCACTTTCCGTATCTTCCCGGGGCGAGATCTAGTGCAACCTCCCATCTTATTTGGGATTTATAGGAATTTTTATCCCCTTTTTCTTTCTAGAGATGTTGTTTGTAAATGGGTACCTTATCAGGCCATTAGTTATCGAGCTCCATTGACACTTCTTTATTAGTTGTCTAGGGGAGTTATCTTTTTATTCTAACTTACCATGACCACTATCTTAACTTCAATTAAGGGGTCTTGGTGTGTGTGACTTACCTCATCATCACTCAGGGTCTCATCCATATCACACGGTGAGTTTTCTCGTTTAGCGAGATCACAAGTCTTAAAATTTATATGACAAGTGGTAGATTCCATCATATAATATGTCGTTTTTATATGCGTCAGTGACATCAAAGGATTTACATTCCCTATTTATAATTATAACTCCTCTTTCCCTCTTGAAGGGAATGATTGTCTAGGCATGAGAGTTACACAACACTCCCATATGTACCCTCCTTTTTTGATCTATGAGAATGAGTATACATGTTTTAAATTATGTATAATTTACCATTGTTGAGTGATTCTTTATAATTACTTAGATAATTCAGTCAATGCTAAAGTCTTGTCTCTCTTCAATGTGCATGGGGTTTTGGATTGATCCTCGTCAAATAATCTCACATAGACTGGTAAGGAACATAGTCTTCTATTTTTAGCTTCTAGATTAACGTAAAGAAGACGATCATATTATCTTTAATCATTGGAGAGTTTGAACAAGGAAATTTTAATGATTATAAGTCTATCATCTATGTCTAAGAATAAAATTATCTCTTTGTTGATCTCTTGACTATAACTTTCTTGAAACCTTCTTTTAGGGATTTTGCACAACCGAGAAATGAATCATCTTCGCTATTAGAGGATTAATGAAGGTTTACTGGTAAGGAAATCTTGATGATAAAAGGTATACAAACCATCTTGTGAAGTTATATGATTTCAAACATAGTTTGTTTACTTCTATGAGCCTTTTCTCACCTACCGACTTAAGGAAACCCACTTAAGGATTTGAAATGAGAAAATCCCATTTAAAGGGAAAAAATGTGTTGAAAAAAGCCTTTTTTTGGAAATCCTATTGATTGATAGAAGAATCATATTTTCAAACTTTAAAATCTGGGAGTAGTTGGAATTCTACCATTTTTCCTAATAGTCCTATTGCGAGTTACTGTATGTGTTGATTATAGGCATAGGTGTATGTTTTAAAAGAATGGTTGAAAGGATTAGGAAGATAATTGAGCTATCATATTTTGTGTAGAAGATACTAAATAAGGAAAATGGTATTTATGTATATCATTATTTATTGACAACTATTGATAATTTTTTCTAAGTGATAACCTTAGAGGATTAGAAGGATAATTAGGCCTTCGAGAGAGAGATTTTACCCTAAAAAATGTTTTTAGGGTTTGAGATAGACCTTATAACTTTTTCATTTACAAAACAATTATAAAGTGTGTCATTAAATCAATCTAGTTTGTGGGAAATACTACTGAAACAAAAATTAAGTCGAGATAAACCCTTAATGAAGGGTTACAAGGAGGAAGAATTGAAGAGGAATGGTGGATGCTAGAAATTGGAATTCAAATTTGAGTTGAGAAACCAAATTTACCTCACACATTAAGATTTCAAATGGATTCCTCAAAGTGTTTGTATTTTTTTGTGGTTGACTTTGAAAATCTCCCAACACCAACTCACTAGAAGCATTTTGCTTGAGAAGCTAAAGAGGGCAATTTTGGGCTAGGTGAACAATTTGGTGATTTCTCATGTTTTCCTTTAATCTCGTTGGTGATTTAGAATGTAATGTGATGTAAGTACATGGTAAATTATTAGGAAATGATCATTGGAATAAAATTTAGCCAATAATTTCTATTTCGAGAGGTTCTTAACTTAGAAAAGTAGTTAGTTTTCCTAGTAATGGATTGTGTTGTAGTCTATTATTTCACTAGAGTGCTAAGCGTGATGAAACAACATTCGAGTATAGACTAAAAAATCACCCAAAGTGCACACAACTATCGGGTTCCTCATTTATGTTTTCTTTTCAAGAAGTTAACATGCATAACCATGGTGATATTTAACCAAGTATACATTCGTACATAATTAATCAGTTCATTCACATAATCTTGGAAACACATATAATAAGGAAATATAATGGCTTAAACAATAATCAAGATAAACTGAACCATTAGATCACCATATTCATACATATTAAAAACCAAGATACATAAACAATTTTCCATCATAAATATAATTCAGACATCACAAAGAATAAGATTACAAAACTAGACACAATAGTGTTGCATAGAGCTAGGAACACAAACATCAAACCCTAGATAACATCATAAACTCGCTAGAACATCATATATTTACTTCATCAATGCCATAAAACATATATATATATATATATATATATATATGTATGTATGTATGTATGTATGTATGTATGTATGTATATATGTATGTATGTATGTATGTATGTATGTATGTATGTATGTATGTATATATAATGGGGTGGGGAATTTCCCTTCACAATCCATGCAATATCCTAATAAAATGTGTGTTCTCAAAATAGACTACATGCATGCTTTTACAATAGTCACTCTTAGTAGATTGTCCTATTTATACATTTATTTAATATTATTAATATATCTCTATGTGTGTGACTGATATACATGTTAATTCTATTAAAATAACATTTTCTTGGCCACCATATCATCATGCTTTAGTTATTTTCTTGGTCGGCACTCCATCTTCAATTTTACTATTTTTAGCCCCTACTCAAAAAATGGCTAAGTCTTAAATTTTATCGGTCTGGGCATGGACCTCCATACGTTGTTACATCTTATCTATGTGAAATCCCATGTGCTCCCCTTGAACGCATACCAATCCTCCACGTGTGGCTAATAATTAGGAATTTCTCTCTCTCAACATTACCCAACACTAAATACATTTCTTATCCTCAAAGAATGCATTGCTCAACTTATCCCTCCAATGAATGAATAAAGAATAGTTAAAGAATGAATAATATACTAACAATTGAATGTAAAATAAATGAATAAATAATAATTAGGTGTGTTTTTACTCTTGGGATGGCTGTAAAAATTCAAGAAACTCCTTATTGATTATTTCTTCTAACTTTTGCCACTCTTTCATCTCATTGATCGCTACATCTAGAACTACCCCAACAATATATGGTTCCCACGTGGGATCCATATTTTCTCCCTTCTACTTAAGCTCTCTAAAAATCCCTGTGAGGCTTGAGATAACACCTTCAAACACATCCATTATTTGAGAAACTAATGACTCAAGCTCAAGTTTGGTCTTAAAAGCATCCCTAACCATTTTGAGTGCGTCGCACCTCTTCGCAATTTTGGCCATTTTCTCCTTTTACCCAAGTTCCTCATCCTTTTTGGATGTTAAAACCTCATTATCCTTGCTAATGGTATATGCCTTAAGGATAGTATTAGGGTCCTAGTATTTTTTCAGTTCCCATATATGATTATTCGGTTCATCCTTTAAAGTGGTAGCCATAACATCATATTCCACAATCTTCTCGTACCAATGCCACTCTATTCTTCTTCTTCTATTGGAACCTAGAAACATTTTTACAAATCCTCAAATTAATGCAGCACTAAGGGGTATATATCCTTAGTCTTCTCATCTAGCTTGGGGTGCACTATTAATATCGATCCTCCAATCTGGATGGCCATATCAATTGCATACTTGGCACACTTTTCAGATTTTTCTAGTGCCTCTTTCAATATTTGCACTTCATGTGCCTTTCCATTTTTATCTCCATGTAACATCTATATAGTGGCTACCTTGACTAAGTTCCTTTGAGCTAATTTCATTTCCATTTTTTCAAGGTATTACTAGCTTGTTCATCGCTGAGTTATGGTGTCTTCACTATAATGAGATCCTTCGGTACCTTCTTCAATTTGCACATAGAAAACACGTCTTTAGAAATTTCAAAGTCAAGCTCATCCATACAATTTTACATGCTCTATGAAAACATCTTCCTTTTTTACACCATCACACCCTCTAGGTCTATTACTTCCCATCCATAAATCTTCTCTATTGTCAGAACTTTGGAACCATGGACGCAACACCATGGATTAGTCATCCATGTATCTCACTTAAGGTGTGTGCATCACCTCATCCTTTCTCCTCCATCTACCAACATGCCTAACGATTCATCCCTTGTCGGCATCCTATCTCCTTTACCTTCTTCTTCACCCTTTGGATGGTTTGTATGCACCTCATGAATTTTTGCATCATGTGCAGGCACTCTCCTCCCCTATGCCCTTATTCCTCCATGTCATGGACTAGGGCTTCCTATTTTTCTACCTTCTTCTCTTGAAGGATTTCTGTACTACCTATTCTTTTCGGTGTTTCCTCTACGCACCGACCTTCGTATCCTATTCTTTATTTCGGGATAGGATTTGATGGTGAGGCCTCTAGTGACTTAATATATTATGATGGTCTTGTGCCATTATCTCTTTTCTCATGTGTTCTCTTTAACCTTCTTCTGGTGCTTTTTTCAAGTTCTGTGATATCTTATTTCTCTTCCTCTTCCTCCTCGTCCTTATTTTTTCCTTCTTCTTCATAATTTTGAGGAGTGACCTTGTGCAATTTATTTGTCCCAACTATTTTTCTTCCATTAGGTGGATATGGGACCTTAAAATCATCCTCAATGTACTTTTCATTAACCAACTTAGGATTCGGTAGATGTATAGGTTTCCTACTTCTTCATTTACTACTCACAATGTTGTAGAATTGATGTTGATATCATCTAATATCAAGGTCTCAATATAAGCCACCTTCCCTAGATACACATATGTTTTACGTAGGGCATGTTTTCATATACCATATCTACATCAAACCTTAGTTTACGTGCGTCAGAACCTATTCACAAATGCTTGAAAATAGTGCACTGTGAAATCATAAGTAAATTTTCACCAAGGTATTTTGTTGCCATTTTTAAAGTAGAACCATCCGATGCGAAGTGTTGATACACCGTGAATTCAAATTTTTCATCCATAACTTCTAGTAAGTAATTGGGAATGCATCACTCATGCTCAAATGACTCACACATATATGTGTACTATATATCCACCCTTATATTATATGCACTAGTAGTTCTATCAAATGTGTACTATGTGAATCTCTTCACAATGGACTTGTTCTCGTGGGGTATTTACACATTTTATCCTTAGGGCCATCTAGGACTCGGTATCTACAAATACAAAGGAGATGAATATTTATCTTTAAGACATCTTGTCACCCACATGCGCTTCCTCAATAATCCCTTATGTAATAAAGGTAATAAGGTTGTATATTGTTCCCTCATAATTTTTTTTTGCAATGTGGAGCCATTTCTTATTAGCCTAGCCTCATCTCTCCTACGTGTTCAAGTTGGTTAATAGTTGCAAAAAAATCCTAAAAATAGGGTCATTGAGTTTGGAAACATCCATGACATTCCATCCTTTTTTATATTTCATCACCAACGTAGTTGCCTCCACTCCTACTTTATCATCTAAATCTATCACAATCTCAGTACGTGAGCTACAAAATCTTGTGATCCTTCCAATCATTAGAGTGGTAATGTGTACTCACCTACCTAAAAATTATAATAAGTCCTCATAGACCTGCGACATTAGGAATTGATAGAGGTGTTCTAGTTTTACAAATTAGGGAAACTCATAAATCTAAAGTACTCCTACACCCTCCAAAGTCTTTTGCCCTTTATCATCACAAAACGGCATATTGTTATCGGTTCTTTTGTTTGTCTTCTATACCAACATATTCTCTATCGGGAACTTGTTTGCATCGAGAGATGATTATAATAACTCACCTTACATTTAGAAATGTGGGACTCCCAGATGTGTCCCATGATGACACCCTCTTGATATTACATTTCTGAAAATATTTCTTCTTGTGCTTCTTCAACCTCGACCTCTGGGTCTTTCTTCTTCCCTTTTCCAGTTGTTGTTGATGCAAATTCTTGTTTTGGTGTCATTCATTCTTTTACACCATTCACATAGAACACTTTTCTTCATTTACACTCATTTATCCAAATCACTTATCTCTTGTCTATAAATAGTGTGTGCCCTAGCTTAAATTCGTGCATCTACAAACCCTAGTTCACAACCCCTTCTCATAAATCCAAACCCCCATGCCTTTAAGATTAAAAATTCCACATGAAGGAGCTCAAAAACATATGTGTATGTCATTCAATCTAGGTTGCTTATATTTTTCACACTTTGTCACAAATTTACATGCAATCGCACAACTTCAAACTCTTCAATGCTCTAATTATTCACAAGGTAAGGAATGAACCCTCTTAGATGCATTTTTATAGATTTCCAAAAATCTACCGCATTTATTACTTGCCACATACCACCGTACTGCATCATTAATTATTTTTTTATACGTTTCTACGTTGTTTTCTCTTCTTTCTTCTCGCATGATGCACTTGTAACCTTCTCGGTGTACTTACGAATTCCTAGGCCACGAAACTTATCTTGTGTGCCTCCCTACGATGCAGTACATAATCCTTTGCATCATATACAAATTAGTTCATCCTACCATTTGCCTACCTCGCATTACATTGCGAAGACTTTCTTTCATGCGGTCTCTAATTTGAGCAATTCGACCTCATTCTTTATACACTGTAACACGTGTTAGAAATTGGAACACTGAGAGGGGGTGAATCTATATTCAATTCAACTTTTTATCAAAATTCAACCTTCAATGAATTTTTTAATTGAGTAGTAAATCACATCAAATGAAATAACACCGACACACAAGAGAGAGATAAGAGTTGTTAAGTGGGAAACCCAAATTGGGAAAAAAACCCACTGAACCAAAGGAGTATATGCTTAATGGTTATAAATGTGTTGAGATAAAACTCAAATGATGAAGATACAACATCATATCAAGCTACAAATTGATCGGAGGAAAGTTACAACTTGTCAAAAAGATATAAATTTATGATTATCTTGGGCTAAAACTTAGTGTGTATATAAAATTTGATCACTCTTTAACTTGGTTGCAAAAACACCTGATTCGACCCTATATTTTCTCACAAACTTCCTTGTTACTCCTATAATTTCAAAAACACTCAACTTTATTCTCACCTCTTATTGGCTCTCTAATTTCTTGAAGTAAGTTACTGTCTAGTTCTAGGTTTTAGAGACAATTCCTTACTCTTTCTGTACTAACATGATTCATACGTGTTCCTAAAATTTGCATTAAGCTTTCAATATCTTTGAAGCTTATATGTCTGTCATAGATACACACATCTAAGACAATTTCTCCCCTACTCTTTACACAACACTCCTCATCACACTATAATACTTTTGCATATGTAAGAGAATTTTCATAATTTCATTTTTTCTCATCAACTCAATGCATTCAACATTTGTCAAGAATTATATAACTTGTCTTGTCTTGTATATTCAATGTAAAGAAATCACTATTTTTGTCTATTAATTCTCTGTACTCTTCTCATAGTTACCAAATTCATCAACATATTTTAAGACAACAAAGAGACATCAAACTATTTTCCATTAAAATTAAATGCAGTTTAGTTTTAATGTATTTTTATTTCAAAACCAAAAACAGACCAAGTCCCTTTGACTTCTTTCTCTCTGAATTACACTTAACATCAAATCTTTGTTCGAGTTCCTCAATTTTCTAAACCGACTCTTCAAATTTCCTATTTTGTTTCATGTACTCCTTTTGGCTCTTCATGTTCTTACTTGCGGTTAAGGAGTAAATGATATTATAACTGTCAAAGAAACCTTTCAACTTATTCTTCACATTGATAAGTATTGCTTTTATGCATACTACATCCTTTAAACCATTTCATGAAGTCAAATTGCATTTATACATTCCACTGATCCAATAAACAAACATACTTACTTTCACATTCACCACTTTCATGTGATATTTGAGACTTCAAGTCAAATCAAGGTCATTTAAAGATTAATTTAGAAACTCACTATCTATTAGAGGGGTTTCTTTGATGTGTAGAACACTTACCTTAGAGAATTTGCATTAAAACCTCAAAAACTAACCCTACACACATTTGTACGAAGAACTTAGTAGACTATTAAGAAAATATAATCTATTTGATGAAATAATTTAATTCTTTCTACAACATTCTCGTATTCTCTAGACACGGAAATATTCAATTTTTTTAAACAATTGGTTGGTTACAAATTGAGTTTCACCATTTTCCCCTTTCAATCGCTAGATTTAGGGTTTTGACAATGTGGACACCCAGGAGCATCAAAAATTGATTTATTGGCCAATCATAGATGAAAATATAAAATTATAGTTGTTGTGACTTTGTAAGAACATTTTCCATCTTCTCCAATCAATTAACAAGTTTAAAACATTCCAAATCTCTCCTAGATTCAAAAATATATTGTAAAGTTGTGAAAAAACTTAACAGGGTTTATGTAAGAAGGATTCACAATATATTTTAATATTTTAAGCACAAAACCATTACCTTGAAGCTCCATTATCTCAGCCAAGTGTCTCATGACATGTTCACTCATCATTTGAATGATATTTTCTAGGACTAGTCATTTAAGGATTGTCTCAAAACCACAATGAACTAGTTTTCGGACTTGAGCTTCATAATTTGACCTTTGCGAATCACTTAGTTATTCAATTCCCCTCTCTTTCACCAAGAAATAATTCAAATCATTATTAATTCTTCTTTGTCATAGTCACGATGATTTTGAAAGAAAACATTCATACTAGTTTGATATGCTCTCTAGATACACCATGCAGGACTTTGAATGAATTAGCACACCTAGAGTGGTTTTACCCTTTACCATTGCAATCAAGGATGAAATAATTATCTTTCTCATGCATAGAACTATCAAAACCTCATAAACTCTTAAATAATTTTCCAAACATCTTCTACTGAATAAATGCAAGCTTGGAGTGCTTAATGTATGACTTCCCAAACCTAGTCTTACAAAGCAAATACATGCCTATATAACACAGTCCACCCTGAGGTACAATAGAGTAACCATTTTGAATTATAGAGGATTTTATAAACTTATGAAGAGTGTACAAAGTTTCAATAATGATTTAGGGTCTAAAAACTCATGTTAAGCCTATCAACTCAAGAAAGAGCCCTGTAGAGAGAGAAAACACTAGTAGAAAAAGACTCATAACTTCCTTAATTATTAACCAATTTATTTCAAAAAATTTACAACATTTTAGGAATGGAATTATATCCAAAAATTTAATATATGATTTATTTGAATGATCCCTCATATTTTTATTGGATGCTTAGAAGACAGAGATCTTAATTTGCATTTTGCAATGAGCCAATTTTGGAAAAAACTAGGATAACTTTCACATACATATTCAAAATTGATGAAAGTTATCATGGAGAACTACAATACACCCATATACACTCTTCATAGGTTAGTTAGCCATAATTTTTCCTGAACAAATCTGACCTATCTCATTTACATCAAAGATACACTTGCTAGTTCTCAAAACCAACTTAGGTGAAAATTTGAAATTTTCCTCTAGGATCTAAAGTAAGCCTTTTTGTTACTTATACATAATCTATACACAATCCCTAGGCTCCTACCATGCTCACATTGTCTTTTCATGACCTGTACCAAACTTTCAAACCTCATTAGGCTCTAGAAATAGGCCTAAATGAGCCAATTTCAACTGATACTTCCACTAGATGACATGAAACTCATTATAAGAGATCTTTCCCATGCTAAATCATCATATATGACCTGTAGAACCTCTTAGCCAAGCATACCAACATTTAATCCTCATTTTGTGGTCAACCAAATCAACTGTTTAAGCTTGTAGCATCCTAATCCATCCTGTAGAGTCCACAAACCAACTTGAATTACTGAGCACCACTAATAGACACCTACCTGCATGCCATTTCACTCCTCCTTTTCCATCAATGCCATGTGACATCAATGAAAACACCAACCAATGCAACAGGTTGAACAATCTCCCCCTTTATCATTGATGGCAACATCCTTAGAAACTTTTGATGACAAAGCAATACACTAACATCTTCAGATATAAATTCTAGTTTCTGGCACACTCTCTCCCCCTTTAACATCTATGAAAAAGGTGCACAAACACAACAACCTAATTATACTTGAAAGGAAATCATAATAAAACATACCACCCTTATATCCCTATTTATTAAATTAGCCATACCTTACATATTCATATCCCATAGTGCACATGATTAATTGAATTAATTATTTTAATTAATTTAATAAATATCCTCACTTGAACACCTCACCTAGCCACATCATCTAGACCTCATCATGGACCTATTCTTAGCATGTTTCTTTTAACTAAGACTCAATCTCTACTTACCATAACTAACTGGGACTTAGTGAAACCCTAAAATTAGATGCCTATTCTTTCTCTAACAGCATGCCCACTTACTTAAGTGAAAAATACCATTTTAGACCCAAACCAACAAGAAGAACTGGCCAAAAGATAGAAAAGATTTGCTATTTTGGCAAATCTAGGATTTCCCACTGTAACGAATGCTAATTAACCCTAAATTGATGTTGGTTAACCTAAACCATCATTGGTTACCATATATTAACTTTGTTAACCTTATTCCAAAGGTTGGAATAATTATTCGAGTTTGGATAAAGAGATATTTGCATGCAAGAACGAACCAAATCCCTCTTGCATCTAGAACACCTACTAGCCATCTAAGACTGATATGAAGACATTGGCATTCATGGTAGCATTCTGGGAAGCACTTCCATGGAACTGACCACTAGTTTCATATATCAACCATCGCATTCATCCAACCACCATGTCTGTAAATACAAGTAAGTGTGTTTTGAGATCTACATCATTCCATACATACTTAGATCATCATTTATTTAGATTTCTCCTTTAAATCATATTCTCTTTTGCATCCTATCATTCTCACCTTCTTGCCAATCCACCCATCTAACCACCCATAACCTTTTGGCTCCCAATATTTAACCCCCAGACATCTCTGAGCATTCTTAGCATCTTTACCAACCTAGCCATCCTTCTTCTATTCTCTGTGCAATCATAGAGAACCTCCAAAACCAAGTTTTATTGAGTTTTTACTATTCTTCTACTAATGCCGGTCACCTTGACCATCGTCAGTTTCCCTCTAAACTATCATCGGTCATACTAGACCGACGTCGGTCTCTATAACTAGTAATCCTGCCTATAACAATGACCTAATAACCTTCACCCAAATAACCTAAAATCACCCAAAACTTGATCTTGACATGTTCTAATCACCTTGGCTACCTACCCTTCTTAAACATAACCCAACCTTAGCTAGATCTAATTTTGTATTGCAATATTTGACTTAATCTAATATATTGTTAATAACTTGAGATACTCGAAATCAACTTGTTAGCAATAGGACCTCTATTTCTTACATTTATGTTAATTTATTTGATAAATAGTGGATTGAAACCATCTAGGAAGTATCACACTTCCTAGATCTAGCATATGCTAGACATTCCACAAACATATATTGTTTAATATTATTCTTGTGGTCTTGTTTTGCATTCATAGGTAGTTCCTCCTAGCAAAAGGAAGTTCTCGCAATCAACATTGGATCGGAAATCAGAATGCACACATTCTACCTTCCACCTTCATTTCATAGGTATTCCTCCTCACCTTTACCTTATCTATTTTCTCATATGTACGCAACTTATTGGTGAAACATTTTAGCACGCCCAGTGGGACCCTCTCTTGATTTATTTACACATTTTCTTCATATAGGGAAATCTTGTGTGTTTTCTTTCTTTTTGAAAAAAATACACATTTAATCTTCTCCCTGGTAACATTCTTTTCTTCTAATTGTCTAATGACATTTGTGATTTGGTGTTTAAAATGAATCATTTATTTCTTCTTGCATTTGCATAGTAGTGAAAGAGCATGTTCTTGAACTATTCATCATTTGATACATCGAATATAATTGTCAATTTGGGTTATAATTTTTTTGCATTTCATCCTTGTATGCTGCATTATTAGCTCACATTTAAAAATTGAGGGCAACCTATATGTTAGAAGTCATGCCCAGCTGATGGTTGACATAATTGAATCATAGAAAGAACTTTCTCTTCTCTCTCTCTTTGCCAAACTGCACAAATAAAAATTCACACATCTTCTTAAACAACACCTTACCTAGAAGAAGTTGTCAATGATCACATGATCAGAGGATTGATAGTGGGCGCCCAAGATGGTTTCTCTATCCAGTCATTATCTCAGAGAAAGGACCGCCCCCACCAAAACATAACCTGAAACCACCCTTTAGAATTTTCCTCTTCATAGGATGCCTTCCCAACCAAAAAATTTGTTCTGAATTCACAAGTCAGTCTTAAATGGCATAAGTTGAACACATAAAATTCACTTATTAGGATTTATGTGTTTTTCTTAGCTTTTTCTTGAGTTGACGTTTTGAGTTGTGAGGTTACATTCTCCACTTTCCTCTTCCTGTCACACTCTACCATCATAGTTGGAGTATTTTGATTGTTTCTGAGTGTGTCAGGGTCTAATACCATCATCCTCATATTTTTGGGTTGGTGTTTCATCTTGACTTAATTCACAAAAATTATTTTTCTTCATTTCTTCTAATTTCATAGTAACTGGTGTCGGTCCAGAGACCATCATCGATTTATATCTAACCATCATCGGTTTACCTAACTCGGTGTCGGTTCTATCTCTTTTTGGTCATTTTACCCAAAGATAACATTCATAAAATCTTCTATTCTATTTGAAGTTCTCAAAACATCATCATATCCCCAGAACTTTCATATCACAACCCAATATAGTTTCCATTATTTTATTTTCATCAGTTTTTACCTCATTTACGAAAATCTGTTGATTCCCCATAGTAACCGGTATCGGTTATCATAACCATGTCATTGGTTCCCCTTTAACCATCATCCAATCGATGCATCATCGGTTTTTATGTTTTGATTTTAATTAAAACACCAATCAGATTTACCTCCCAGAATTCATCCTTCTCCATTTCTGTTGTTTTCTATGTCATTTGTAGAGTACAATTTTACTAGGTCAACGCTAATTCACATGGTGTTGACTTGCACACCAAACCAACACCCTTGTATTTCATGCTAGTCTTCAGCCACTCCCACCTAGCCCATCACCTCCTTCCATCTTGTCACCTATGGATCCAACTCAGCCCATCACCATTACTACCGATGATGAGGAGTTCACAAGACTCCTTGACCAAAATCCCACGGCCTTAAAATACTATCTTTCCCACTCATCTACCCAAGACTCCTTAGGAAAGCTAGTATATGACATGCCCATATCTATCCTCTCTTCCCTCTCCCCACTTCACTTTTATCAACTACCACTAGCTCGGTGCTACCCTCATCCACTTTACCCCCATGGTCTCTCAACTAGGCCCCACATCCTCTATAATTACTATGCACTAATGACATCTATCGCACTGTGGTGTCGACCATTCCTTCACCAACCACCTTGATCATGGCCCCATCTACCCCATTTTCCTCGTATATACCCATTACATCACAACCACACCTAATGTCGAAACCCACACCCCATTTCAAAACCTCATCCTTTCCATCCCTTAGTCTCTACCCCCAATTACCACGAGAGTCATTACGACTACCCCACCTATTTACACACATCACCAACAACCCCCAATCTCATCTATCGCTTATTCGGTATCTTCCACCTACATCTATCCCCCCTTCATAGTTTTCATATTCAACACCCCCATATACCAGGATGCCATCCACATCATACACCCATCATCAACCTCCCTTTACTACAGAGGCACCCATTCCTCACAACCCACCAATGACCTCATTAGGATGATGATGGAAAATATGCAGACATTAGAAGCATCAGTTTCTGGCTCTCACAACTCCTTAACTTATGAAAAATCTATAATGAGCCTATTCATCCATCTATTCCTATTCACCCATACCTCGTGCATTGGGAAATGCCCAAGTTTAACCATTTCAATAGTAAAGAAGACCCACAACAACACTTGTGTCATTCAAACATGGGTGTTATCTAATTTCCCATGATGATGCTTTACTCCTATGACATTCCCCATGTCCCTGATAGGACCCACCTTAGATTGGTATAGTAGTTTACCCAGACATTCCATCTACTCCTTTAACCAAGTGGCTCAAGCATTCCTGGACCACTTCTCAATCAATGTAGTCAAAAAAGTCACCATGACTGACCTATATTCAACACGATAATATGACAACAAATCTATCACAAATTTCATTTCTCATTAGTGAAGTCTTATCAACCAATTAACATTCCAGTTACCTCAAGTTGAGCTTATAGATTTGTTCACTAGAGCTTGTGCTAGACACATCTCACCAACTCTACAGGTACAAACTTTCCATACCTTTGATGAAGCATTTACCATGGTGTAAAATCTAGAAATTTGTGCCATTGAAGAGAAGAAAATTCAGCAACAAAAAAAATGCTTCAAATCAAATGACACCTCTTCATCTTCAAATCCCCAAAATAATTATTCAAAATCCAAAGGATCTACCAACATGGTAGTTCTCAAAGTCTGTCCATCTCATCCATCTAATCAAGCCAAACCTTCCTCCAATCTTTCTCCTGTTCATAATTTTTCAGTTTTGATGGAAACAACGAAAGTACACTCCAATTGAGAGCCCTATTCTTCAGTCTTGGAAAATATTCTTAAATCTAGAGCCATTGCACTACCCCCATAAAACCTCATACTAGTTTTGATCCCACTCATCCTATGCCTACACCTGGTATAAGGAACATGACTATTGTAATTATCATCACGTCAAAGGCCATAGTGATGGTAATTGCATAACTTTTAAGAACATTGTCCAGGAAATGTTAGATAATGGAGATCTCATCCTGGACAACCCAAATGCACCAAAAAATCAAAACTTGCATATCTTTAAGAAGTCATTCCCTAACCATACACCATCATCTAATCAAAGTGGTGAACCTTCAACCAATGAACAACAATAATGTCCATGAATTCCACGTTGTTTTCATATCATGCCAACCATTTCCTCAATTTCCACCTATTCCATCTATCGAGGAAATTATGGCACGAGATCCTCTACCCATGGAGGAGCATACCTCATCCACTCCTTCACCCATAAAGGAGTCTTCTTCATCTCCCCCTTCACCCCCAGAGAGACCACAATTTCTGTTGATGTCATTTCACCATCTACCTCACAACCTATCAAACAATCAATGGTATTAACTCTCCTACCCGATAGAGAATCATCATCACTTTCTCCTCCATCGAAAGAGGAATCTACCTCACCCCACCTACCATCTCTCCTACCCATGGGAGATCCTTTAGACATGCCACTACCTGTTGGGGAAAATTCCCCATTAGTGTTCTAGGATCCCATTGATTTGGTCTCGGCTCTTTTACCCACAGAGTCCGAGGCTAACCAATTCCTATCTCATAGACATATTTTATAGGGATTGCCACTAAACCAACTACATCTCCTCTTACAACAATGTCATTTTCATGACTGGATGATCACTTGGATTATGTTGATAATTCCATGCTTTGGGGACATCTTCAACTCCCCTTTTTGACTCAAATGCAAATGTTGCCTACAGATACCTCCATGATCTATCCAAAGGTATTTCCAAGCACTAGATTAACCCTAACCATGCTTTGAAATGATTCTTCTTCGTCACCTTTACCTACATCCAAACCTTTACCCATGACTAAAACCATTCCTATGCCTAAGAACCTACCCACACCTACATCTTCATCCATATCTAGACCCATCACTACCTTGGGTGTCATGCTAACGTCAAGCCTTACCCATCCACCCATCAAATTGGATTTAGCCATGTCTTCCCAAACCACACCAAAATATTCCTCCACCTAAAAGGAAGACCCAACCTTCTAGGCCACATACACCTAGTCTCACCTACCACATCTTTGTCACCCTTCGCCCCTTCCATCCATCCTAGGACCTCACCCATCAACCTTGGCCAAACAACCCCTACCCAAGGAAAATCAAAAGCTAAAAACCTACTACTTCATCATGATCCTTTGTTACACCTCATTTACCTACACAACAAACACCCTCGCCCTCACCCATACATTTCTTACCACCTATACCTCCACCAGCTACTATAACCCCAACTTTTCCTATATGACTTCAACCCATACCTTCCACCCGGCCTCTACCAACCACTTCCACCACAACTCTATTTTCCCCATGGGTAACCCATCCTCTTCCACCATCTACTTTCCCTTCTGCATCATGTACTCCCACCTCACCTTTACCCAAGAAGGTGTAATCCAAAGATAAGAACCCACTACCCTCCAATAGGGTAGTTAAACCAACAACACCTTCCATTGCTAGTTCTTCTACCACACCTTTACCCAAGTAGATACCATCAAAACCTAAGATAATACCACCTACCAAACTAGTGGTCAAACCTATTCCACCTCCTATAACACCTCTTCCACCACAATCATCCACACCTTTACCCAAACCCACACTCACTTCCCACTGTGATCCATTGGTGGGGTCCTACGCCAACATTTTAGCCAACCTCTTAGAGACCTCAGTCATCACATTACCACCACTTAGACCTTATGACCCCTCAAACCCAAACCAAAAGGGTTTGATGAAACTAAATTTTTTCCTACCATCATGTGTCGGACATGATGTAGAGGGTTGTAAGGCTCTCAAAACCATTCTCCTCCAATTATGTCCTCTGAAGAAAATTTTGATGATGATGATCTTCTTGATGAGGACCTTATTCCATCTTCACCTATCACCACACACCCTCATCCCTTACTTCTTCAATGACCTTCATCTCCACCTCCACAACCCTTTTATCCACCTCCAAAATTTGAGATCAACATGGTCCATATCAGAGAGTTAGCCAAACCACCACCTAAATGCCAGTGTGCCCTACTCATTTCATAAGGTTCTTACCCCACATTAGGTTTTTGTCCATCATGTCATTATACTACTCATGACATACCTTCTCCATCTACCTCCTTTCCCTCATATTAACATGGTCCAAGTTTCCACTCATGCCCAAAAGGAAAAAGGAAAAGAAAAAAATCAACTAGCCCATCAACCAATCTCGTGCCCAATATACCATCTACACCCACCCAAAATCACCATTCGAGGACCCACATACCCTATTTCTGATGGGGTCACCCATCATACAATGATAAAACAATTACACCAATCCCCTCTAAAAATGTCTTTATATGATCTCATCCAAACCTCTGAATCTCATCGACAAGCCCTCATGGAGGTTTTTAATCCATCAAGGTTTTACCTAATGACCCCACACTAGTAGCCTCCATTATCACCCCTCACCACATGGCCTCTCTTACCAAATCATCTCCTTCTTCTACCCCCACTGCCCACTCATCAAGTAGCTGCCCTCAATTTTTTCTAATGAGGAGATCATACCTCTCCAATCAGATGACCCTGATCCCACCCTTTTTATCTCTATCTATATCGATAATATATGTGTACGATGCATTTATGATCGATGGTGGTGCTAGCATCAACATCATCTCCTCCCACACATATAATCAAATGCATCCCTTCAAATTACATGCATAATAACCCAATTATGTTGCTCCTTCAATGATGCCATCACTTCCACCCTTGGCACCATTATTCTTCACATTCGTGTGGGCCCTCGCACTATCTCAAAATTGTTCTACGTCTTAGAGGGGGAGTTCTAGTATAACTTGTTTCTTGGCTGACCTTGGATTCACGTCATGGGTTGTGTTCCTTCAACTTTACACCATTGTGTAAAATTTGAACATGAAGGACATAACTATACCATCCCAATTGACCCATCACCATTCAAAACTTGTAACATGTTATACCGACCTAACGATGTCCTTGTACTAGTTAAGGCATCTACCACTACCCCCACTTCTCCTTCACCCATAGCCCCATCCACCAATGTTTCTGCCACCTCTCCCACACCTAACTCTTCTATTCATATTGCTACCACAGCCTCTGTAGCTAGCCCATCTACTTCCCAACCAACCGATACCCCTCCTTCCCAATCACCTAGTAATTCATCTATCCCCTACCCACATATCTACTACTAATCCCTTAGAGGGTTTTTTCAATGCCTCACTCTGGGGGAGTACCACCTCTATAATATCAACACATTCCTTACTCTTACAAGAGTATGGTAACCTACACCAACATCCTCATTATGACTATCACATAGGAGAGGTCTTCCCTTATGGTCCTCCCCACCTTCACACCAACTTAACATGGGGGACTTGATACTTCCACCTATTCACCCAACCACCATCCCAAACATGACCATTTTCATCTGACCTCCAATCTCTCACTAACCACCACTTCACCCACACTTTCCTTCACCACTGTGGAATGGAAAGGCTTTGGCTTTAGTTTTTACAAACAAGGTCATCATACTATCATCCCATGTACCACCCATAAACACAAAGATCACAGTGGCATTGGATTTTCCAAACCATCTTCCAAGAAGGCCCATGTTGAACTCATTGAGGATGAAAAACCTTCTCCACCCCATTCACCAATGTCACCACCTTCACCCATGAGTCCATAGGATCCAGAATCCATTCCTCCTAACTTTTTTTTTTTCATGAACACCATTTCCTTGGGACCTCTGACTTATCAATGTGATGGCGAGGCTCCCTCTTCTCTTCCCTTCCTATATCTTGACATGATCGATGATGATACACCTTATATTAACATGTGTTCAATGTCAGGATGATGAGTCTATCCTCACCTACCTTGGTGTGGAAGATTCTTATATTCACTTGGTCATTTCCTTCTAAGACGTAAACCATGTTAAATGAATCGACCATCAAAGTCAATATTAACACTCAGGATGACCCACACATTCTAAAGATAGGCCAATCTTTAGATGCCACTAAATAGAAGCTTTTACTTCTTTCCTCTGGGATCATAACAACACTTTTTCTTGGTCCTATGCTTTGATATGCCAGTATTGACCCAAACATTGTGGTCCACAATATCATAACCATTCTGAAGCCAAACCCATAAAATAGAAGTTGTGGAAAAAAATGCATCCTTGCATTTCCTTCTTGTCAAAGAGGAACTTCAACACCTTCTCTTGGTTTCCTTCATCCTACCCATTGACTATCCCTAATGGATTTCTAACATCATTCCTATCACAAAAGTGACAGGGGACTTCACATTTACATGGATTTCCATGACCTCAACTTAGCTTTCCCCAAAGATGAATTTCCTCTACCAGGTATTGACCAACTAGTTGATCTCACCACTGGTCATGAGATGTTATCACTCATGGATGGTTTCTTGGGTTATAACCAAATATTACTCACTCCTAGAAGATCAACACAAAACTACCTTCATCACTCCTTGGGGACCTTCTGCTATCGATTCATGCCTTTTGGCCTTAAAAATGTTGGTGCTACATATCAATGGGGGCTATGACTTATATCTTCCATGACATAATGCATCACATATTGGAAAGATTACGTAGATGACCTTCTTTCCAAATCCAAACATCGGGTTAACACCTTATAGTCCTTAAGGTCATCTTTGACCACCTCATCAAGTATTGTGTTTTCACCTTCAACCTAAGAAGTGTGTCTTCATTGTGCTCTCAAGGAAATCTCTTGGTTTCATCATTTCTTTGCATGGCATAGAAGTTGATCCTACTAAAGTAAAGGCTATTCTCAAAATGCCTCCACCTACTAATCTCCACCAACTTCAAAGTTTGTAAGGTAAGTTGTAATCTATTCATCATTTATTTCACAACTTTCTCAACCACTGCCAACCATTTCACCACCTCCTCAAAAGGATGTCTCCTTCAAATGGGATGATGAATGCCACAAATCCTTTGACACCTTAAAACAATACCTTCTCCAACCACCGGTGCTCATTCCTCCTAAGGATGACCAACCCTTTTACCTATACATTTCCACTACTATCATTCCTTGGGTGCCATGCTCACTCATCATGACAGAGAAACATAGGAGAAAGTGGTTTATTACATAAGTCATACCCTTTTGGACTACGAAACTAGGTACACCCATGCCAAAAAAACTTTTTCTTAGCCTTAGTTTTTGTCACCACTAAACTTCATCATTACCTACTCAACCAAAAACCTTTTTCATCACTAACACTGACCCCTTACATTACATGTATGCCAAACCCTACCAACATCAATGTGTGCACATTTGGCTCATCATGCTTCATCGACCTCGACCTCAAATTCATCCATCAAAAATATATCAAGGGCCAAACCATCATTGACCAACTTATAGATGCACCCCTCTCTGAAATCAATCCTCTAACTTTGATTTCCCAACGAATCCATTGCTACCCTCTCTTTGGATGATACCATTTACCAAATGACCTTATTCTTTGATGGTTCCAAATGTCAGCATGGGGGTGGTGCAGGAGTTATCCTCATTCCTCTTGATGGTGAACCTATGCCTTTATCTTTCAAACTAGATTTTGATTGCACTAACAACATCACCGAATATGAAGCACTCGTATTAGGCCTTCAAACCACCATCACCTTAGATGTCAAATCAATTAATATCTTTGGTGACTCTCAATTGGTTGTAAACCAAGTCAATGGTATATACCAATGTTGTAATGAAATAATTTCAAAAAGTTATAAACACCATGTTGACATACTTTTGACTACCTTTGACCATTATGAACTTCAAACCACCCCACATTCTACTAATAAATTTTTAGATACCATGGCCTATCTAGCTTCTCAAATACCCACTTCACCTGCCAACTCCAAAATATTTGTCACAATAAAAAGGTTGCAATCACCTTCTTATTTATCTCAGATGTCAACTCCATTGGAACCATTGCACCTGACCCACATGACCTTTGGTATAAGTAGTTTGTAGACTACCTTTCCCTTTCCATTCTACCTCCCGATCTTACTCGTAATGGAAAATGCATACCTTTCTTAAAAGTGTTCTCTCTTATGTCATCATGGGTGGTCTTCTTTATAAATGTGGCTTTGATGGTATTCTCTTACGATGCCTTACAAGTTCTAAAATTCCCTACACCATCAAGGAAGTTCACAAGGAATTTGTGGAGGTCACTTTAGTGGCTTAGCTATCACTAAACATGTTTCTTCACCTAGGCTATTATTGGCCAACCTAAACCATGACTATTGTGACTATGTCAAACATTGTGTGAAATTCCAACAACATGCTAATCTTCATCACACACCTAGTCATGCCTTACAGGTCGCACGAGACCTTTGGCCTTTCTCTCAATGGGGTTTGGATCTTGTTGGAGAGATCAATCCTCATTCTTCATAATGCCATCAATGGATTATAACCACTACTAAATACTACACTAAATGGGTAGAATCCATTCCCCTCATTTCTACAAAAGTCGAGAAAATTTTTGAATTCATCAACCATCACATTATTTGTCACTTTGGTGTTCCTCACCGTCTCATCATTGATAATGGAAAAATTCAAAAACAAAACCCTATGAAAGATTTGTGACACTTTTGGCATTCAACTCAGTTTCTCTTCACCTTACTACCCACAAAAAATGGCCAAGAAGAATCAACCAATAAAACCTTGAACAAAATTCTTATGAAAGTAGTTGATGATACTGGGAAGGATTGGCATACACACATTCCTTTCACCTTGTGGGCTTACCACACTAGTATTCACACTTTGACTATTGCCACCACACCTTTCTCTCTAGTCTACGGTACCAAGGTTGTCTTACCTCTCAAAGTCTAGATTCCATCTCTCCACATCTCACTCCAAGACATGCTCAATGATGATGACTTTCACCAGACCATTTGACACAACTTGAGTTATTAGATGAACATCATCTCAATGCTCTTGATCATCTCCAAATCTACCAAAAATGTATCAAACATGCCTATGAAAAAATGTCCATGAGTGAACCTTCTAGGTTGGTGACCTCATCTTGAAGGAAAATCAACATGTAACCAAAGAAGAGAAAAGTAAATGGGAAAATTTTCTCCTAATTGGCTTGGACCTATATCGTTACTCATACCTATGGATCAAGTGTGCTTATCATTTGTCTTCACTCAAAGGTAAACCCAAACCTGAACCCCTGAATGCCTTGCATCTTTGACCATTCTATTGTTGAATCAAATCCTATATCACCTTCTATCTATTTCCATCTCATCCCTTGAGCACCCTTCACCTTTCATATTACCTATTCTTGGGGTCAATGACTAAACAAGAATCATGTGATTAACCATCACCTTTCAGCCTTATCTTCAATATGAGTACCATGGCTCTACTCATGGCATGATTTTCATGGATACTTTTCATCTTTTTCAAGATGGAATCCCATGGTCATTCATCACTTGAAACCATCTCTTTCATAGTTAATCTATATGTGTTATGGTTTTGTCTTCTAAACAAGAGCCTAATCTTCCTCTATAGTCTTGTCCATGACTTAAACATCCAAAAAGAAAAATAATTTCAAAAAAAAATGGGATTCAACTCCTTGAGTCAAACTTCAAAAAAGATGACTCCCTCAAAAGGGACATCTCTTCTCTCTATCTCACCACTATAAATAGACTGCTCCCTCGAAGGACAGCTATACTAATGTAGCCATAAAGTATTGTAAAAAAAAAAAAATAATATTTAAAGCTTCCCATCGATCAACTTCACGAAGACCTCAAGGAGATAATATACTCATCCCATATAGACTTCCCGCATCGATCAGTCTATCAAAAAAAAAAAAAAAAAAAAAAATGATAAATTTTTCATCATGGACTTTCCTATTTTGATCTTGGGTCTCTTGCCAAGTAGGCATGTTGTCTTACACCAAGTTACACTAAAAACCAACCATTTTCACCTCATTTCCTTTTCATCCTAATCTCCTACCTTCTCAAGGGACTTGCTCAAAAAAATGACATTTCATGATCATGTGACTTTCTTCACCCTTAGCATAGTCAATCATGCAACACCTTTAGGGTCTTATGTTCATAAGCCCACCTTTGTATGGTAGACTTGTTATGGTTCTTCTAATTAGGTGGCTCTTTTGTCACCTCTTACCCTTCACCTTCTTCATTACTTGTTGATTCTCCTATACAGGATCAGACCATCGACACCTACACTTTAAGAATTCCTCTTTCACCAACATCACCATCTAATTGACCTAAACTCACCATGCCTACCTAAAATGAACCTAGACTCAACCATGCCTAAACTAAACGTAACCTGTCTAACTAGACTTAATCATCCTAAAACCTACCAACCCATTCATCTATCCTCATCATATTTTTCCCTAGCTTATGGGAGAACTACATCAGCCTAAGGCCCCTTTTTTTAGGGCTATGTAGGAAGACACTCCGAGGGCATGGGGCCCTTGAGGTTAGCTCGACCACTCTTTACCCTAACCCATTTTCCCCATTTTTCTATTCACATTCTACCTTAGTTAGTTTCCATTTTTACACAACACTTGGAAGTTAAACAATCAAAAAACATACATACCTACCATTTTATCACATCATCAAAACATCCAATCAATCATTTCATATTTCCATGACATCAAATATTTGGAAATTTACACCATAACATACATATACATCATCATTTATGTTCCATACTACCAAACTTGGAAATTAAATCAAACCCAAAAACATGACCAAACCATGCCTATATCTAACTCTGGCATGCCTACATGCCTGGACTCACCATGCCTAACTCACCTAGACTAAACCATGCCTAACTCATCTAGACTCCACCATGCCTACACCTAACTCAACATGCCTAACTCACCTAGACTCAACCATGCCTAACTCATTTAGACTCCACCATGCCTATACCTAACTCAATCATGCCTACATAACCTTGACTCCATCATGCCTAAATTACCTAGTTTCCATCACATACACAATAACAATGGAAATTAAAAACATAGATATACATCATCCATCCACCATAAATCTCATCATATAAAACTGAAAAAGTTTTGTGTATCCATACATATATACACAATTGAAAAATCAATAAAAGTATCTCTGATACAACCTCACTATCTTTGGCACAGGCTAGTATAAGATCAAAATCTCAAAAATCTCATGTACATCCTCACTATCTTTGGCTCACAGGCCAATATATATATCAAAAATAAAAAAATAATCATACCAAGTGACTAATCATCACCCCACCTGAGACCCTCGGGGATAGTCTCATCTATCTCCTCCTCCCTCCTCTATGTCTGTCACCTTACCAACATCTCTCCACCCTCCATGGGTCTCGGTCTAGTCTCCTCCTAACCCCAATGCTGGGTCTAGCCTCCATGAACTCATAGCCTCACCTAACCCTATCTCTGGGCTCATTTTCCCCCCTTGTACTCTCTACACTATGAGTGCGGGATCTCATCCTCTCACTCGATGCCTGTTATGCCTATACTCTATGCATAGGAGGGAACATCTATCTTGATGGTCATCATGTGATCCTTGGTAATACCACACCTCATTCAGGGCATCCTAAACCTCACCATCGACACCATCTGAGGTGGTGCCATAGGTCTCACAACAACCTGTGAGCTCTTGTTCTTATAGGGCTGGCCTCATACCCTGTACTTATGTACCATGTCCTCCTCCTGTACCATGGGACCTTGTCCCACTATTTTCTATGATATGGGACCATGTCTCTGAGCCTACAAGGGTGCCTGCATGTATTGTGACTTGGGCTTGTAGGGCCACAATCTGAGCCTTTGTAGTGGCCAAATGGCCCTGCAAACCTACTTATCTATGCCTATAAGGTGGCTACTTGTCCCCATCTCCATCACCACCCTATGTGGGCACTTTCCCTATGTGTAACCTAGGCTGCTGGGCTACCACCTTGTGCATATAAAGTGGTAACTTATGCCTCTAATCCTATGAGTTTCCCTGTAATACTCTAAGTTGTGTCTGAAGGGTGGCCACCTGGCCCTACAAGGTATCCCATTGTACCATGATAGTAGCTAAGTCAGTGATTCCTTGCCTCGGTGGTGTGCCACCGTAGTTGTGCTTACCCACCACTTCTTATATCTTTCTATGACCCCAACATCATCAATCCTCTTTCCATCCACCACCTACTCCTCCTACCTTGTCAACACAGTCGGTTGTGGGTAGAGGCATAGGCCTCTCCACATCATCTCTCCTATATTGTGGGAATGGTGGAGGCACATCCTGTGGTAGCCCAAAATGTCCACCTAACCCTATCCATTGGTATCATCTCATGCTCATGGAATGACATTCCCCTATCCACCTGAGTAGTTATAACTCCTCCAACTCCTCGGCCATGCGCCTGTATGAAGGAAAGCCAACATATGGCCTCCAAACAATATCAACCCCTAGATAACCCTCTAACTCACCTGTAATATGCAACATCATGTGTGGCCCTCATCACCCTATGCTCTCCACCAAGTGGTACCCATCACCTATAACCAACCCTGACTAAACCACCCCCAAACCAATCCTATCGGGGCAAAGCCAACTAGATGTATGCATATGATGTGCTCATATGCCCAACAATGTAGAAGGAAGGTACAACATAAACTAAACCTCCAACCTCCCATAGGCCCACAACTCTCTATACAACTACACCAAGAATGTCGGTGCCTAGGAAAAATAGACCCACTCCTCCATCATGTCCTGGAGAACCCCATTAGTGCTCATGGGAATCTCCCACCCTCTACATCTGGCAAGGAAAAACAACATACCACCTCCATCAAAAACCACTAACTACATCTCCTGAAGGATGGGCCACATACATATCTCCATAGCTCGACTCACACTATGGTACCTCAGCTCTGCCATCACCTCTCTAAAAATAGCCACTATCAGCTCCTCTAATGCCTCTAATGTAATAGAATATACCTATGCCCCAACTATTGGTAGCCAGCAGGATCTGTATACATCCTCTAGGGTGACAATGATCTCACCCATCGGTAAGTGGAATGTGTTGGTCATTGAGTCCCATCTGTCGATGAGTGTGACCATCAAACTCAGATCTCAAGCTACATGCTTGTAGCATCGGATCCCACTCAGCCAACATCCATCACGTGCCTCCACTCCTCTGTGGTCACACTCGGTCATATCACTAGTAACATAGAGGTGGTACTTTGTCCCACATCCGCATAGTGGTCCCTAGCCTACATCCAACAAAACCACAACATTATTACAAACTTGAAAACCTTCACTTATCTATTAACCCCCAAACCATACCTAACCACACCAATCCTACTCACCCCATTTTTACCTAATTCACCTACCAACCTCCTACCCCGATTACAATCATGACTCACCATTCTAAAAACATCATTTCACCTACTTACCTATCCTTTACACCAATGCCAACCTTCTACCCCCATCACTCTACATGTACCCTCCCTTCCCCCTTTCACCTATTTTTCTTTCCCACCTAACCTTTCTTACCCCTATTTTCATCCACCCTAACCGGTGTCATCGGTCACCCTGACCATCACCAGTTATCCTTAACCAACATCGGTTCACTTAAACCATGTCAGTCACCTAAGACCAGACTGATGTCGGCTAAAGAAAACCGACATCGGCCACCCTTAGACCACATTGGTCTCTCTATCATGGCACCCAAATTGAAACCCCCTCCCCATCTACCAAAATCCCTAAAAACAACCTCTAACCTACTCTACCCTACCCAAACCTAACCTAACTTCATTACCAACCCTATTTAAGCTACATTGACCTTCCCCCTCCCTCATTTAATTCATTTTACCCACAAATTCAAAATAAAACTCCCACCCAAACCCTTTTAACCCAAACCAATTTCAACACATTATTTTCAACCCAAAGACAAAAGCGAATTGAATCCTACCTCATCTCGATGTCATCTGCATGGTGGTATGTCTGCCTCCACATTGGTGGCCCACCCAAACCCTCTCCTACCTCTATTCCATGCCACAAATCAACTTCTCACCTCACCACCAATCAAATAGCTCTAATCGATCTCATGGACCCACCTACAATGCCAATCACATGTGTTAGTCACTCACCAACTCAGCTCAAACACCTCATACCATCACTTTCCACTCTTACTCTACCACTCTGTCATTTTCCCAAATGACAACACATTAAAATGAATCCATAAAATATAGATTTTCATTTTATTAACCCTAACCCAACATGACCATGTCGGTCATACCAAACCAATCGGTTACTTTATAACCGGCATCGGTCACCTATCATTACCATTTTCACCCCATTTTTCCCATTTTGACCTCAACTCATTATTTCCAGATACCCTTTGACCTTACCCACACTTATTGCAACCTACCTACAAGCCCAAACTACCCCTACATTTCCTTAATTGCATCTAGGGATTTGTTATTTTACCTATACCTTGGCCTTACCCATGCCATGACCTATTTACCTAGACTGACCTACTTTGTGTGACCATTGACCTTGTGTACTCGCTATACCTTGTGATGTCATTACCCATGTTGTTTGGCCTGATGACCTTACCTTGCCTATTGTCATGTCCATTTATCCCAACCCAACCTTTGGTGTACCAAACATACCTAAACATTCCTGCACTTGACCTATGTTGTGTTTTCGGACCATATCCTATGCCTTGGATACCTGAATCACTTCAACCTTGTTGGGATAAACCTATCGACCTTGGATGATGTAGAGTTTGCAAGCTCCTCAACCTAGTACCATGTTGTTGCAGTCTATACATGTGTGTGTGTTGATTTCCATTACCTATTACCCGATTTGACCCTGGCCCATTACCTATTACCTGATTTGACCCTGGCCTATTACCCATTACCCAAGTTGACCATTACCCTTTCCCAAAGCACCCATACTCTTCCCCACCTACCTTAACTCACACCAACTACACATTTATCAAACCACTCACCGATTCCATATAACACCTCATCAATTCCTGGTTTGAGGGGGATCACCTTCACCCACACTTGGGGAAACCCCACTCTCACCCACACATGGGGCAATCACTTCCTATTTTTTTCAGCATCACTTACCAATACAAGCTACGTATAAAAAAGGGGGAAAAATGTAGACACCAAAATTAGGTCGTACCACCCTTATAGCCCCATTAATTAAATTAGCCATACCTTACATATTCATATCCCATAGTGCACATGATTAATTGAATTAATTATTTTAATTAATTTAATAAATATCCTCACTTGACCACCTCACCTAGCCACATCACCTAGACACCTCATCATGGACCTATTCTTAGCATGTTTCTTTTAACTAAGACTCAATCTCTACTTACCATAACTAACTGAGACTTAGTCTAACCCTAACATTAGATGCCTATTCTTTCTCTAACAACATGCCCACTTACTTAAGTGAAAATACCATTTTAGACCCAAACCAATGGGAATAACTAGCCAAAATATAGCCAAGATCTGTTATTTTGGAAAACCTAGGATTTCCCACCGTAACCGATGCCGGTTAACCCTAAACCGATGTAGTTAACCTAAACTATCATTGGTTACCATATATTCACTTTGGTAACCTTGTTCTAGAGGTTGGAAGAATTATTCAGTTTGGAGAGAGAGAGATATCTACATGCAAGCATAAACTAGAGCCCTCTCGCACATCCAGACACACCTAGCCAACACCAAGACTTGATCTAAAGGCATTGGCATTCATGGTAGCATTTCGGGAAGCACTTCCATGACACTAACCACCAGTTTCACAGATCAACCATCACCTTCATCCAACCACTAGGCCTACAAATACAAGTAAGTGTGTTTTGATCTACATCATTCCATACATACTTAGATCATCATTTCTTTAGCTTTCTCCTTTAAATCCTATTCTCTTTTACATCCTATCATTCTCACCTTCCTGTCAATCCACCCATCTAACCACCCATAACCTTTTGGCTCCCCATATTCAACCCCCAGACATCTCTGAGCATTCTCAACATCTTTACCAACCTAGCCATCCTTCTTCTATTCTCTGTGCAATCATAGAGAACCTCCAAAACCAAGTTTTATTGAGTTTTACCATTCCACTTCTACCGATGCTGGTCACCTTGACCATCGTCATCGGTTTCCCTCTAAACCATCATCGGTCATACCAAATGACGTCGGTCTCTGTAACTAGTAATCCTACCTATAACAATGACCTAATAACCTTCACCCAAATAACCCAAATCACCCAAAACCTGATCTTGGCCTGTTCTAATCACCTTGGCTACCTACCCTTCCTGAAACATAACCCAACCTCAACTAGATCTAATTTTTTATTGTAATATTTGACTTAATATAATATATTGTTAATAACTTGAGATACCGAAATCAACTTGTTAGCAATAAGACCTCTATTTATTGCATTTATGTTCATTTATTTGATAAATAGGTATTGACAACCATCTAGAAGTATCAACTTCCCGTATCTAGCATCCGCTTAGGCAGTCCACCGACATATATTGTTTAATATTCTTCTTTTGGTCTTGTTTTGATTTTCTATATCAAAGACAATAATCCAATGTCCTCATGATATACTTGAATATTATTTTGACTACTTGGAGATCAATTTCTCTTGGGCCTTCTTGAAATCTTCCCACCAAACCAACTGCCTACATAATATCAGGTCTAGATTTTGTTGAATACAAAAGGCTTCCTATCATGGATTTGTATAGGGTCTGATTTACCTTTGGTGAGCTATCTTCCTTACTAAGTTTACACCCTACACTCATGGGAGTGCTTATTGGCTTACAATATTGCATCTGGAATCTCTTAAGAATTTATTTAATGTAATTTATTTGTGAAATAAATATTCCTTCCTTTTTTGAAGAATTTGTAGCCCTAAGAAGAATGAAAGTTCACCTAACATTGACATTTCAAACTCCTTTTTCATTACCTCAGAGAATCCATGTGACATGCTTTCATTGTTGCTCCCAAAAATGATGTCATCCACATAAACAACAATAATCAACAAGTGTTATTCTTCTTCCTTTATGTACAAATTACTATCAACTACACCTTTTTGAATCCTTGCTCAATCAAATACTTGTCTAACCTACTATACTAGGCCCTAGGTGCTTGTTTAAGCCCATAAAGTGCCTTTTTCATCCTACACATAATCCAAGTCATCAGTAAGAGAAAAACCATCTGGTTTCTCAATATAAACCTCCTCATTCAAGTTCCCATTGAGAAATGTTGATTTCACATCCATTTGATATACTTTAAACCTTTATGAGCTGCATATGCTAAGAAGAGCCTAATGGCTTCCATCCTAGCCACGGAGAAAATGTTTCATCAAAATATACTCCTTCCACTTGTGCATAACCTTTACAAACTAGCCTTGCTTTATTTCTAGTCACTTCACCTTTTTCATTCAATTTGTTCCTAACACCCTCTTGGTTCCAATGATATTCTTGTCCTTTGGCCTAGGTACTAGATCTAATTTCTCATTCTTTTCAATTTGTTCCATCTCTTCATTCATTGATTTCACCCAATTCTGATTCCTACTTGCTTCCATTACATTCTTTGGTTCTATTATGGATAAATGAACCATGTCTTCTTGGTTTTAAAAAAAATTCAGCCTCCTTTTTTGTATGCCTTCTTCTTTTTTTCCTATGATTTGGCTTGGAGGATCATCTCTTTTAACCTTCCTTTAAGGTTCTTTAATATCAGGTTTCTATTCTTTTTCATCATTTATTCATGTTTAAATTATGAAATTTCTTCATCATCCTAATTTTCAGCAGCTTGTGTAGTTTCTTTGGGCTGAGTTGTCACCTTATTTAAATAAAATTAATCAACTATGACATTATTAATCTCTACTATCTTGTGTTTGTTGTTTTTGTAACATATATATGATGAACTAACAGCTAAGTATCCTAAAAATTTCCTTCATCACACCTTGAGTCAAACTTACCCTTATTTTCATCATCCCTCTTGATGTAACACTTGCTTCCAAATACTCTAAGGTGCTTCACACTTGTAGGTTTGCCTTTCCATATCTCATATGGTGTCTTCTTGTTATTAATTATGATTTGATCTCTATTTAAAATGTATATTATTGTTCCCACTTCTTCTCTCCAATATCCATCAAACAATTTTGATTCATTAAGCATAGTTCTAGCCATTTCTGTATAGTTTTGTTCTTCCTTTCTACTACCCCATTTTTTGAGGTGTCCTTGTAGCTGAGAATTGTCTTATTATTCCATGAGTCTCACAAAATTCATAAAATTCAGCTGACCAAAACTCTCCTCCTTTGTCATACCTTAAGCTCTTATTTTCCACTAGTTCTTTGAAATCTTTGAATCTTTCTAGTGCCTCTAAATTTTCTTTGAGGAAGGAAACCCATGTCATCCTTGATAAATCATCAATCAACAACATGGATAATTATCTCCCTGTATGTTTTCAATTCTATTTTTTCCTACAAGATCAATATGTATCAACTCTAGAGGTTGTGTAGTAGAGTATTATTTTGTTTTAAAGCTTATTTTTGTCTGTTTCCCATGAAGGCATGCTTTACAAAGATTATCAGTTGTTTTTTTATATTAGGAATGTTCCTAACACATCCCATGGACCTAATTTTGATAAGGTTATCAAAATTTAGGTGTCCCAATATTGTTTTCCAAAGCTAGCTCTCATCCACTTTTTTGTGAAGAGTTTTTCTTTTTTACTTTAGGACATACATGTTATTTTTGGTCCTCTTTTCCTTTCCAACCACCTTACCTGATTTCTCTTTCTTTATGTCACATCCTTTGTCATGAAACAATATTGTATATCCTTGTTTGCACATTTGACTGACACTCAAAAGATTGTGCTTCAATCCCTCAACATATAATACATTTTCAGTGATGGTTTTACCATTGTCAAGACTTAGCTTACCTTTTCCAACAATGTTAGCTGATGTATTATCTCCAAATCTCACTGTACTGAATTATTTTCCTCTAGAGATATGAACTTACTCTTATTTCCTATCATATGGATAAAACACCCACTGTCAATATACCACTCCATGTCTTCACTCTGAGAATGAAAGGTAGTTTGTGCTATCAATCCTTGTTCTTTTGCACCTATAGGATATGATTTGACCTTATAAACATTCTTGTTATGCTTTGGAGGTATTTGATAAAAAAATTTGGCTGTGTCCATACTTTTGAAATTTGTAATAAATCAGCTCATCCTTTCTTCTTGAATGATAAAAGTTAATATTTCTACCATGAACTTTGGCATTCATCCTATATTTTGAGGCTTTGTTACCAAATTCATTACATGAAAAACAATATCCATAAAATGAGTGAGCATACCTAATGACATAGTTTTTTCTTCTTGGATGATGTATCTTCCTAAAATCATCCCTCTTTACTTTAGGGGGTTCTTGGGTTGTCTTGATCACCTTATTGCTTGCTGATTTGTCATCCTAATTATTCTCCTCAAATCCTAAACCTGATTTGTCACTTGCATCTCTTTTCCTTCCTAGGAGGTCAACTAGATCAGTTGTTCTCTTTTCAAACTTGTGATAGGTCTTCAATTTGGTGGAGGTTTGATCCAACTGAGTTTATAGCAGGTCCATTTCAGTTTTGAACTTTAATTGTTATTCTTCCTTGAATTTGAAGGCTTCTTCAATCTTCTTGATTTTTGCTTCAAGTTATTTTACCATTTTTCATGTTCTTGAGCTTCTTTCTTTTGTGTCTCCTCAAGAAGGCTTATTTTTCCTTCATACTCTTTCACCATCAATTTCATTTTTTGATTCATATTCCTTTGATGTTTCAACTCATCTAGAGCACTAATTAGTTCAACATAAATATTAACCTCTTCCTCTTCTTCATCTGAAATTTCATATTGATTCTAAATTTTTCCTTTTAAATTACTTACAACATGATACTTATATAACCATAAATAAAGTTTTCACTTGTGTTACTTTGTCATAACTTTCAGAGCTACTAGAATCACTTGAATGTGAAGAGTTTGAACCTTTTTGTCTGTAGAAATTCTTCTTGTTTTTAAAGTATTTCTTCTTTCCCCTTATTTCTTGAATTTCTTATTTTTCTTTTGAGAATATTATTCATCATCTTGGTATCCCTTGTGTTTTTAAGACACTTTGAAGAAAAATGACCAACTTGACCACAGTTGAAACATTTAAATTGTAGATTGACTTTATACTTACCTGAACCTATTTTATCTTCCTTACAAGCATGGCTTTCACATTCTCATCATCTATCTCCATATCAGACTCAAATTTGTTCTTCTTTCCTTATGATTCTTTATCATCTTTGAAGGTTGCCTCTTTCTTTACTTCCTTTGAGTCACTAATTCTCATCTCATATGCAGTTATTATTCCATGAAGGTCATCCATTGTCAAGGTGGTTAAGTCTTTAGCTTCTTCTACTGCTGAAACCTTAGTTTAAAATTTTGAGGATAAGGATCTGAACACCTTCTGCACAACCACACTCTATTTTATCTTATCTCCTAAGCCTATGATCATAATTATGATTTCATCCATTCTCTATAAGTATGAATAAACATTGTCACCTTTCTTCATTTTCATGATTTCAAACTGTTCTCGATAGGTTTGTAGTTTGGCCAACTTTACCTTATTATATCCTTCATATATTGTATTCAATTTGTCACACATTTAATTAGTTGTAGTGAATTTTATAACTTGTATGAATTCAACCCCATCCATCCCATAGAGAATTACATTCATAGCCTTGGAATTGTTTTCACTTTCTCTCTTTCCGGTACATCAATAGGGAGTATAAATAGAATCATGTAACTACCGATAATTGAATTCCAGATATCAAACCCAAGTGACATCGTAATTCTTCATGATGAAACTTTAGAAGGCATAATTTGATGCATTAAACATGGGTTCTTGGAGGTATAAAATCCATTAGCTGAATGATTACTTGCCATTGTTGAATTATTTGGATCTCCCTTGAGTTGTTAAACTCACCACAACATGGCTATGATCTGATACTAATTGTTAGAAATTAGAACACTGAGAGGTGGGTGAATCAATGTTTAATTCAAATTTTTATTACAATTCAACCTTCAATCATATTTCTAAATTGAGAAATAACACACATCAAATGAAATAGCAATCACACATAAGAGAGAGACAAGATTTTTTAAGTGGGAAACCCAAATTGGGAAAAAACCCACTAAACCAAAGGACTATATGCTCAATGGTTACAAATGTGTTGAGCTATAACTCAACTGATGAAGCTACAACTTCAAATCAAGCTACAACTTGATCATAGGCAAAAGCTACTACTTGCTAGTAAAGCTACAACTTTCTGATTATATTGAGCTACAACTCAACGTGTATACAAAAATTGATCACTCTTCAACTTGGTTGCACGAACACCTGATTGTGACCCTATATTTTCTCACCAACTTCCTTGTTACTTCTACAATTTCATCAAAAACTCAACTTGCTACTCACCTCTTACTAGCTCTCTAATTTCCTGAAGTAAGTTCTATCTAGTTCTATGTTTTGAGACAATTCCCCACTCTTTCTGTACTAATACATTTATATTTTTTCATAAATGTTTCATTCAAATTTCAATATCTTTGAATCTTATGTTTCAGATCAGAGATACACACATCAAAGAAAATTTATCCCCTTCTCTTTACACAATACTCCTCAACACACTATAATACTTTTGTATATTTAAGATAATTTGCATAATTTCTTTATTTCTCATCAAGTCATTGCATTCAACATCCTTCAAGAATTCTACAACTTGTCTTTTATTTTATATTCTAATTAAATAACTTACTATTACTCTTTATTACTTCCATGTACTCTTCTCACAATTAATCACTTCATAGAAATATTTTAAGACAAAAAATAACAATCAAACTATTGTCCATTCACATTCCCACGGTTCAATTTTGGTGTATTTTTATTTCAAAACCAAAAATAGACCAAGTCCCTTTGAATTCATTCTCTCTGACTTACACTTAACATAAAATCTTTGTTCAAGTTCCAAAATTTTCTAAACTGACTCTTTAACTTTCCTATTTTGTTTCATGTACTCCTTTTCGATCTTCATATTCTTACTCGAGTTTAGTTAAGGATAAAAATGAGATTGAAAATGTGAAAGAAACCTTTCAACTTATTCTTCACATTTAGAAGTCTTCCTTTAATGCATATTAAATCCTTGAAACCATTTCATGAAGTAAAATTTCTTGTATACATTCCACTGATGTAGTAAAAAGACATACTTTCTTTCACATTCACCACTTTCATGTGATATTTGATCCTTAAAATCAAATCAAAGGAATTTCAAGACTAATTTAGAAACTCACTTGATATTGGAGGGGTTTCTTGGAGTTGTAGAAATTTTACCTTAGATAATTTGCATTAAAACCATAAAAAACTAACCTTGCACATAGTTGTACAAAGAACTCAAGACCTGTCAAGAAAATCTTTCCCATTCCTTGGTGAAATCATTTCATTCTTTTTCCAACATGTTGATATGCTCTAGACAGATAAATATTTAAAATTTTAGAAATTTTGTTTGGTTGTAAATCACTTTTAAACCATTTTCCCCTTTTAAACCCTAGAATCGGGTTTTGGACACCGTGGATACCCAAGGGGCATCAAAACTTGATTTATTGGTCGATTATAGATGAAAATATCAAATTAAAATTTTTGTGACTTTGTAAGAACATTTACCATATTCTCCAATCAATTAACAAGTTAAAAACATTCAAAATCACTCTCAGAATTCAAAAATGTAGTGTATAGTTGTGAAAAAACTTGACAAGGTTTATGTAAGAAGGATTCATAGTATATTTTAAGATTTTAAGAACAAAAAAATTACCTTGGAGCTCAATTATCTCAACCAAATGTGTCATGACATGTTCATTCATCATTTGAATGATATTTTCTAGGACTAGTTATTTCAGAACTGGGTCAGAACCACCATGACCTAGTTTTTGGACTCGAGCTTCATAATTTCACCTTTAAAATCACTTAGTTGTTAAATTACACCTCTATTTCACCATTAATACATTCAAATAATTATTAATACTTATTTTTCACAGTCACAATATTTTGAAGGAAAAAATCCATACTATTTTGATATGCTCCCTAGATACATGATGCAAGACTTTGAATGAAATAGCACACCTAGAGTGGTTTTACCCTTTACCATTATAGTTAGAGGCTCAAAAAATTTTCTTTCTCCTCTATAGAACTATCAACACCTCATAAACTCTGAAATATTTTTCCCAACATCTTCTACTGAATAAATGCAAGCTTAGAGTGCTTAATGTATGACTACCCAAACCTAGTCTTACAAAGAAAATACATGCCTATATAGCACAATCCACCTTGAGGTATAATAGAGTAACCATTTTGAATTAGAGGGGGTTTTATAAAATTCAGAGGAGCGTAAAAATTTGAACAAATGATTTAGATTTTGAAAACTCATGTTAAGCCTATCAACTCAAAAAGAGCCAAGGATTAAGAGAAAACACTGGTAGAAAAAGACTAATAAATTCATTAATTATTAACCAGTTTATTTTAAAAATTTTGTAAAATTTTATGCTTTTAGTACTATCAAAAATTTATTATATGATTTATCTGAAGAATCCTTCATATTTTTCTTGGGTGCTAAGAAGACAAAGAGCTTAATTTACATTTCTCAATGAACTAGTTTTAGAAAAACTAGCATAAATTTCACATACCTCTTCAAAACTTGATGAAATTTGGCATGGAGAACTAAAAGACACCCATATACACTCTACATAGGTTTTTATCCATAGAGTTTCTTGAAAAACTCATACCTATCTCATTTTTATAAGCATACACTTCTAGTTCCCAAAGCCAACTTTGGTAAAATTTTGAAATTTGCATTTAGGAGCTAAAGTAAGCCTTGTTTTTCTCATACATGGTCTAGACATAATCCTAGGATTTTCCCATGATCACTATGTATTTTAATGAATTTTACCACACTTTCACACCTCATCAAAGTTGTAGTCACAAGGATAAATGAGATAGTTTCAACTCGAGACTTCCACCGATAACCAAAATCTCACATTAAGATATATTTTTCATGTTAAAATCATCATATTTGACCTGTAGAACCTCTTAGCCAAGAATACTAACCTACACTCCACCTTCAAAGTGGTCAACCACCTCACCGTTTAATCCCATAACATCCTAAATCCATCTTGTACAATCTATAAACTAACTTGAATCAATGAGCACCACCGATAGACACCTACCTACATCTCATTTCAATCATCCCTTACCATTAATTCAATGTAACATCAATGAAAAAAAAAACCAATGAAACAAGGTTCAAAAACACATGTTTCTTTCACTTCGCCCATCTTTCCAACAACATCCTACCTTTATACCAAAGACACGCTCGGTTCCATAAACTTTGTGATAAGTCCCAATACCAACAAGATATATTTTTTACATACTTGCACCTAGTTCACCCCACTCTAAATCCATGTGCGACCCTTTGTGCATGAACTCAATAGATATTAATCAATGTCCTATGCTTAATTGTGCTTCTTATAACAAAACAAGGAAAACAAATAACTGAAATAAAAAAAAAAACATGAAATGGAAACTAATCTAAGTGGAAATAATGCCTTATTATAAACACCAAGGAGATTATTTATAGTAGGGATTCATCCTAATATTATTGATGTAACCAGAAAACATGGTCCCATCCAACACCTATAACTAACATGCACTGATTCAAGTATATTGGTTACTACAAAAGGTCCCAACCAATTGACCTTGAACTTCCCCGAGTGGAGCGCAAACTTGGATTCATAGATAAGGACCATCTTGCCAACTATAAATTTCTTAGTATTAATGTGCATATCATGTTAGGACTTATTTCATGCCTTATAAGTATTCTCAATCTAACGTGTAATTGTGCACCATTCATCTAATTGCATTAGTTTATTGATGAGATCTTACACACTAGTCCTTTGGTAATCCACCCGCATGTGTAATACACAGGGATGGTAGCAAGAATTCCACTTGGTAGTATTGCTTATGTTTTAAACACCAACTAAAATGGTGCGGCATTATTCAATCCTTTATATGTGGTCTTGTAAGCCTAAATTATAATTGACACTTTATCATCCCAATCCTTTCTTCCAACATCACAAATATTTTTAAGAGTTTGTCCTAATTTTTTTAAAGCTTCTATAATACCATTAGCTTGAGGGTGATAAGGAGTAGTTTTATGGTGTGCCACCATAAACTCTGCTAATAGAATTCTAATTGTCTCATTCAAGAAATGAGTTCCTCTATCACTATTCAAGCTTAATGGACATCCATACCTACTAATAATTTTTTCCCATAGGAACCTTTCTACTATGAAAATAGTGTAATCCTTTGTAGGCACAACACCTGCCCACTTAGTCAAATAATTTGTGTATGCAATAATGTCACATGCTTCGGTCCTACGCATGGGTGGTGTAATAGGTCCTAAAATGTTTATGTCCCACTTCTAGAAAGGTTTCACGCTCACAATATATCTCAAGGGAATATCATCCCTACTTCTAAGGTTTCTAAGTCTTTGACAATGATCACATGCCTTCACAAACACTTTAATGTCTTTGTATAAAGTCTCCCAAAAAAATTGAGCCATTAGGATCTTGTGTGAAGTCACATCCGATGCATAATTTCCTCCTACAATACCTCTATGTTCCTCCTCCATAATGGATTCAAAATCATGTTTAAGTACACACTAGTGCAAGATTTCATCTATGCCCATTTTGTAAAAATATCCACCTATCATTTGGTAAGGCATTGCATGTATAATAAGTTTCTTGTGCTCTAGTGATTTCATTTCTTCTAGCACCAATACAAAGTGCATAAAAATATTGTTATATCCTCCAAGTCTATGGGTGTGTGGTTCAACCTAAATAATTGTGCATCGGCATTGTGTCCTTAATATTTTTGTGTCCTTTCTAGAATTTATTCTTGATAAGTGATCAGGTCCATAGTTTCTCTCTCTAGTTTGACAACAACTATGAAATCAAACTTCTGAAAGATAAGTATCCACCTACAAATGCACCCTTAAAAAATCGAGCTTGTTGACAAAATATTTAAATGTCATATGGTATGTATAAAATATGAGAGGAGTAACCAACAAAATATTTATGAAACTTATGAAGCACATGGATCATAGAAATTTCCTTGTGCTCAATGGTAGTATAATTATGGTCTTCTCGTGTCAACTTCTTACTTTAAAATCAAATAGGATTATCAACATTATCCTCTCCAAGTTACACCAAGACTGTACTCAATTATTATTCCGAAGCATCGACATGTACATGAAAGGGATTGTTCAAAAAGGAAAGTACAAGATCGGTACAATGGTAATCTTATCCTTTAATGTCTCAAACTCCTACTACTTTGTGTCACCCCAATGAAATTTCCCTTTTCCTTGAGAAACTCTTCTAGGGGCATGACAATCTTAGCATATCCCTTGATAATTTTCAAGTAGTATCTTGTATGCCCCAAAAATACGTGCACTTCACTATGATTCATAGGTCATTCCAACCCCAATATTACTGCAACCTTTGTGAGATCCACCAATAATCCTTATTTACAAATTATATGTCCAAGCAAGGTGCCAAATGTTGTAGCAAAGATACAATTTTAAAGATTTAAAGAGATGTTAAATTTTTGCATCTCTCAAACATGAGCCTTAAATTTTCATAGTGATCTTTAACTACCCCACAAACAATCCATTCATCTAGGTACACCTCTAAGAACTTGTGAATAAAATATTGAAATGCCTTCACAACTATGAACAAAATACCGTAGGCACATTATTTAACCCAAAAGGCATAATTGTACATAAAGCTTCCCAATAAGTGGTAAACGTTTTCTTTTCCTAGTCTTCTCGACATAATGCGCACTTGATGATAGCCTAAAAATCCATCATGTAAAATAATAAATCTCGCACCTTGTGACTCCTTCAAGGATCTCTTTGGTGAATGGGTGGGAAAAGGATCTATGACACATGTGGCATTAAGATCTCTGAAGTTTACATAGATCTTGATCCTCCCATATTTCTTGATACTAATTACCATGGGGCTAACCTACTCACATTATTCAATAGTCTTGATGATACCAAACTTAAGCATCTTATCAATCTCTTCCTTGACCTTTACGCACAATTTTGGATTAGTCCTATAAGGCCTCTTCTAAACCATGTGCACACCTTCCTTCAAATTAATCTTCATTTCTCCCAATGAGGGGTGCACTCCTTTCAACTCATGGTAACCAAGTGGGAATAAATCATGGAAGTCACATAAAATGTCAATGATCTTTTATGCTTCCTTCTTAGACCATAATCACCAATAATGGTTTCTTTGAGTGCATATTTAGTGCAAATATTTACTTTCTCTGTCTTTAATGGAACATGGTACGCGCTAACATTTTCATCTATTATGTCTATTACTTCATATGTAGATTTTTTGTGGTTAGTATCCAAATTCTCCACTTCTTCATCATCAATGAGGTAAACCATTTTAACCATTTATTTTTCCATCTCGGCATGACCCATCTATATATCCTATGTCTCTTCTAATTCCATACACGCCTCGGGATCAAGTTTCTCCAAGTAACTAAAGCATGAGCTCTTCTAATTTTTGTTTATCCCCCAATGTGATGCACATCATAGTATGCAATTCTTCATATACTAGAGGTATATTAGAAAGATGATCAAATGTATGGACCATACCTCCATTCATATTGTGTCATCTTGCATTCTCTTTCTTGAGCTCATCATGTGCATATCATGTGTGTACACAACTACGTAGAGTGATATAGAACTTATGCACCCATAGAGATGTTGATAAGGCCTCCCAGCCTTGCATTTATATTATCTCACAATTATGGATGTGTAATAAATTAGAGTATTACCATGATATTAACATATATGTTTAGTCATATTTCACTCAAATTGAACCTTGTTGAGAAGGTGATTCTCACTTCTCACCAACACAAACAAGTTATCTCAATGTTTCACCCACAATGCGTTATTGTCCTATTAAATGTATAAGCCAACATGTTTCTTTGATCACCTTCATTCTTCTAGCTATCCTCTATGGCACATAAGAAGGTCTCAATATTTTCTTCAACAATATATTTGGGTAAATGAACTTTTCCCGTGTGCCTAGCCATGTGTGGTCTGATCATTCTAGTTACTCTTACCTTCATCTCATGCCCAAACATTTCATATGTGTGCCATGGGCCCAGTAATCACAAGAAACAATTTTTTTGCTAACTAAATGCACCTATTCCCACTAAAGAATGTTCTCATTAGCTGGTTCCATAGTTTCAGATCTTCCATTGAGCACATATAAATCCTATTCATATCTTCTTCACTCAAAGGATCAACATATGGTATAGTTATTACCTCATCTAATGGTATAATCACACACTCATCCTTATTCTTGAAGATGACATATCCTTTACTGAAGTAAAATTTTACATTATTTTCATAACACCAGGGTCACCCAAGTAGTGATAGGAAGTTATCTACTTCAGCAATCTCCAATACTTCAAAGTCCCTAGTAAACATGGCTGCTTAAATTATAATAGAGGAATATTTCAAAAATCCAATAAGCATAGCCATTGTGTTGTTAGACATATACAACACATTTGAGGATAGTTGTAATGTTGGTCACCCCATATGATTCCATGCATCCAAAGTTAGTACATTCACTTTAGTGTTTATATCTATTGAGATATTACTTACCAACCACCCATTAATTACTACATCTAGAGTAATTGCTTTATCACACTCATGGTTTTGTGGTGGAAGGTTTGCATGTAGTATCATGTCACTCGTGTTAAACTCCAATGCATAGTACCTTCTCTCAAAACCATTTTCCTAATAGTGGGATGATATTATCCTGTTGCAAAATCTTAAATACTTCCTTTACATCATCCACATCCTTCTATTTGTGTGCTCTCTATATAGCGCTCTTGCTCTCCCTTCAAGAATTTTATTTTGCCCTCTAGTTCTTTATCACTCCCATAGTCTCTAGATAGAACTCCTTTTGGTGTGCAACATCTAGATACTTAACATGTATAATATATTATTTTATGATGAGAGGATTAGTAATCAAAGGATCGTGTCCATATGTTGCCCTTACGTGTGTAGTTACTAAAATGGGTTGCATCTTTGGATTAGAAGTTTTCTTATGCATCTATTGATCAACATTAGGGCATTGTACCTTGATAATCCCTATGCCCTTATCCTTCCTTTTGTCCTTACTCATGTGCTCATATAGGTCTAAGAAAATCCTCTATTTTATGCTTCTTCCCACACCATGTGTAAACTATATTATGTGGACACTCACGCAAGTAATGATCGGGGACCCAAAGTGTAAAAATTTATTTACATAAACCTACTTCATCTACTACCACCATGACATTGACCTTGATATCCTCCTCGAAGACATCATTCCTATTATACCCATTCTTGTTCTTTTCATTTTTTTCATTCATACTCCTATGATCCACTCACCACACTAGTCTAGTGTAATATTGTTTCACTATATTTATGGATATGATCAATAGGTTTGTAATCAACTGTATCATGGATATGGGAATCAAAAATATTACAATACATGGACACATTCTTTTGAATCACACGCTGCAAGAGTGAGAAATTTCACACATCATGATTCTTATGAAAAATATTGCAAGACTTTAACAACACACACACACACTATCCTATGTGGGATTATATCCTTAGTGTGTCTATTAACCTCATAATTAGTGCACCATATACCACTTTTAGTCATATGCATGGAGTTGTAAGATTCCTTCTTCAACTTATTTTCCATAGATACTATCTACACTTCTAGAAAAGTACTAACTTCTATGTCTACACTTTTATTGATTCAATACGTAGATATGCTTCCAATTCCTTTCGCAAATTATTATATGTCTTATAAGATAATTCTCTTTGGATTGGAGTCATCAATCCCCTAAAAACCATTGTGAATGATAGCTTGGATGGATGTCATAAGACAATTTGGAAAATAGGGTTTTAAATGTGCATTGTATCCTCTTACACTTTATGAAAAAACCTACTTGATGTCCTTAAGCACATTGATACTATGCTACTCAAACTATGGAATGCGAACATGGTCAAAAACATTGTGCACAAAGCGTCATAATCCAATGCAGTATGATTTGGATCATAATTCCTTACCAACTATGGACATGTCCTTGGAGCATGGTAGAAAATTAAATTTCATTTCTGTCTGAGGATGTAATACCCTTTGTGTGGCATATTAATTCACATTTATGCATGCACGTCATCTGTATCCTCCATACCTTTTTTACTCTAGTAAGTGAAGATACATCTCAAAGAATACTTGAGGTATTTTCTAAAGTGGTTCTTGAGGTGGGGTATGATGAGGATGATTCCATTATGGTTTCTAATCTTGTGGGACTTACCCTAGAGTAGCATGGGACACATAACCAGATCCTCCTCATGGATTCCCCTTGTGTGGTAGCTAACCCGATCATATTGATCCCCCTATTCCACTTGTTGCGTCTTGCGGTCCTATTGATGGAATTCCTTATGTTCTAATTGTAGTACTAAACTAGAAATCCATTGTCTACATTGTCAAAACAAATATTGAGTTTATTCCAATGTTATGTGCACCAATACTCTACCTTGAATATGTGCTCGAAAATAATCTTGCAAGAGTATTTCCAAACACTCGGCACCTATTAAGATTCCATGGGCACATTACTAGTATGATGCACTTCTGATTTGATATAAAGTGATATCTACTTGTATATTCCTAATTTTCTTCACTATTATATCATGAAACTACCTCTAGATTTGGAACACCAAGGGAAAGGGCTAAGTAGCTAGGTTGAGTCGGATGCGTGATGACGGTTCTCATCCTCTCCTCTAATGCACTCTCATTCAAATCCAATGTGGAATATCTACTATGATTTCCCAAGTAAAGAGGACATGATGTTGTGAATCCTTATCTTCTAGGAGATGTTCAAAACCTTCACAAACCATCATTCTCGTCTACTCCATTGACACTTCAATTTCCCTCTCTTGCACTTTATTAAACTTGATCTGCATTTCCTCTCTCTCTCTATCTTCTTCCTAGGCTGTTGACATCCTTCTCTACACACGATCCTTCCCCATGTGCATGGTTGGGATATATCTAGCCATAGGGAATCTTTCTAAATCTATTTATACCATCAATATATTGATAGCTAAAGGGATATCGTGTAGATAGGATCCTTTGGGCTCCCACAAAAACTTAAACTCATCTTCATATGGGAAAGAATATATAGAAATAACATATTCTAATAATTAATTACGTAACACACCAACCCACCAATGATCTACAACTCTAGTCTAATCCTCATCTACATCAAAGAGAGTATAGTAGTCTTCTTATGTCCAAATATTTTGTCTATGATTCCAAGATTTGTTTGATGCATATATGCCGACAACCACTGGTACAATTCTATTGGGAAAAATATGAAGAATGTCTCATACAGTTCATGATAAATATTATCTTCCACCCACTTCGTGCATTAAAGCTAGGTCTAGTGCTATATCTTTGTGTAAGCTTATCTTATTTTTCTTCTACCCAAATTTCAATACTCTCCAAAGATAGTCGATACGTCATCTACATGCAACATCCTAGTAGACAAATTGAAAAGAGGTCCTGTAATGAAATAAAAATGTAGTATATTATTTCAATAGAGTGTTATGTGCTCTATCACGTCATTCATTCTAGACTGAATGTTGACCTAAAGTGCGCATAACTAATACGCCTAATCCTTTATGTTTTCTTTTCAAGAAGTTATCATACATAACCATATTGATATTTAACAAAGTATCCATTCATACATACTTAAATATGTTCATTCACATCTCCTTGGAAACACATATAATAAGGAAATATAATAGCTTAAACAATAATCAAGATCAATTGAACTGTTAAATCACCATACTGAGACATATCAACAATAAAAATCCATCCAAAATTTTCCATCATAAAAAAATCATTACATCATAAAGAAGTAGATTATAAAACGAGAGACAATAGTGCTCTCTTGAACCTCGTGCATAAGCATCAAACCCTAGATAAAAACATAACCTCACTAAAACATTAGAGAGTTACTTAATATATAAAATACAACACACACACACAGGGGTGGGTAATTTCCCTTCACTTCTCATGTACTCTCTTAATAATAAGCATGCTCTCAAAATAGACTACATTAATAGACTGTCCTATTTATACTTTCTTTAATGCTATTAATATCTCTCCATGCATGTGCTTGATCTGTATGTTCATCCTCCAAAAATAACATTTGATTGGCTGCCAAGTCATCATGCTTTATTTATTTGCTTAGTTGGCACTCCATCTTTGCTTTTATTATTTTTTACCGGTGCTCAAAGAAAATGGATAATTCCCAAATTATGTTTTTCGGTGTGGACCTCCACATGTTGTTCCATCCTATCTACGCACTCTCCCACATGCCTTTCTAATGTGTGTACCAAACATCTACGTGTGGTTCATACTTAGGCATTTTACTCACTCAAAATTTGGCTATTTTTTATCATTTTAACCATGATATTGGATTGTGAGTGTGAATATTATCAACATTAGGTAATTAATAGAAGAAACTAGAATCTCTTCTAATAAAAAAAAAAAAATCAAAAACTTTGATCTTAATTGAGTAAAAATTAACAAGGGAATATGATAAATAATTTCAACTTAATTTTTACAAGCCCTGTGGTATGAATTAAAGGAAATCAAACACCAAGAGTCATATCTCTACACAATCTAATGAAATAACTATAGTTCATTTGCTAAGTTTATAACAAAGGTTAGTCAACATTACACATTTTTCAATATAAATACATTCACCAAGAAAATAGAGTAATAATCCATGTGCTAACATATCTAAACTGCTTAATTACCTAATATTTCAAATAAAATATAAGGAAATAATTTTAGAAAACATTATCTCATGAAAAAATACCAACCATACTCAATATCTTACTCTACAAATTCAAATAAAATTAAGAGTTCAAACTCTACTTAATATTTAAAAGATATTTTTGTCAAGGAATCAATACATGAATAAACAACTGTAAACAACTAGACAACTCTCCACAATCATGCGAAGCTCAAATATTCATTCTCTCTATTGAATTTAATATGTTAAGATCTATTTTTACATTAAGTATTCAATGCATATACATAGATGGGATGCAACCATGTCCTTTGTATGTATTGGATATTAATAAAATGTAATCTATTCTAAGAACTAATTAGAAAACTAATATTAAAACTAAAGATTAAAAACTATTATGGGAATAGGCTTCCATAATTTAAACTAATTTTCCTAAAAATAGATCATTTGATTTTTGCACAATATTCAACCAATAGCTTGAATAAGAAATACTAGAAGTGCCTACATTTCATGAATCAAGAAAGCACCCAAAAGTACATAATAAATGATCACTTTGATTCCATATGTCCGGTTGAAACTCATGAAAGTAATATTTTCCCATATTGTGTGCTAGTTTTTAGAATCAATAATTTTGATCCATAGCCATAATGTTTTTGAAAAATGGTTTGTATGGATCCTTGATTTTATCCATGGATCACACAAATTATAACAACATTACCTTTAGAAATATCTTATTTTTATTTTGTATTTTTCAAGATTCAATGAAATTTTGAGGATAAAATCATGCATCTATGCATTACTTGGATTACTTAGATTAGATTATTATTTCTTAAATGTAGTCATAAAATATATTAGGAACACATAACATTATTCCATTGAAAAAATGACCCATTGATCAATCAAATGAGTTAACAAAACCTCTGCGAAATAAATAAAATGATATTACGATAAAACAAATATAGATGCATGCATTTGAGGGAAGAAGTCACCTCTAAAAACTTAATTTTAGAATTATATAACTTTTTATAAATATTTATAACATCTTAAATGATAATTAAAGGAGAATTGTAAAGAAAATTATTCATGAAAATTTCAGTTATAAATCTATCTTCACCCTCATATCATTAACTTTTTGATTTCCCATCCAACTTCTAAAAAAAAATACTAGCTTAATCGTTGGAAGTTCAGATGTCTCTTAATTTAACAAACTGATATTTTAGGTCCTAGTGTACATAAGAGAGAAGAGTAGAGGGTACAAAAATATCGAATCTAGATGAGATAGCCTCTTCTTTGGATTTTTGTATAGCTTCATTCACTATTTTGAGACAGTATCCATGATATTAAATGGTTCAATTGTATTCTTACCTCCTATTTATCTTTTTATTGATAACCTATTTTTTATTAGATAGATTAAAAAGAATGGATTGTGCCTCCCATAATCCTTACAATGAAATATGCATCATGAAAAAACAAAAAATGAGAAAGAAGAAGAAACAAGTCCTTAAGGTGAGTTACAAAAACTTAACTCAAGAGATACCACATCCACAATCAATAAACCAGGAAGAGGAAAGCCATCCCAAAGACCCAATAACAATCTACAGAAAGTTAGTAGTTCCACTTATATTTTCTAGATTACATAGTGTGTCATCCATCATCAAGATCCCCACCACCTCCAAATGTCTCCTTGATGTAATCTTTATATCTCACACCCTCCTAAAATACTAGGACCTTTAAGGAATCTTGATCGATTTGGAATTTAGATGGTCAAAAATTAGATTTATCCACCTTTTTGATCTCTAAAATGACCTCCAATTTACCCACACAGGTGTCCATCACAACCGATCAATCAAGGTTTTCAAGTATGGTTCCCTTAGATTTACTCTGATGCTATTGAACCCTTTTTTATTTTTCATAATACTCCCATCTTGTTTCCTCAAATGAGTCCATAATTTTGAGAATTTCTCCATCGAATCGGAGGGTAATAACATTGGAATCCCAGTCTTCCTCCTCCCATGTTCTTATGGATGACTCACTATCTACCTCATTTTTATCATCTCGAGTCATTAGATTTTAATATGAGACCAAAGTGATGACAGAGGCTAGCCCACAAGAGAAACAGGGACGTGGGTGAAAGAGACAGAGCCTTACTGCACCCACCCACCGCTTGAAAAATCCCTTCAAACTATAGTAATCCTTCACCACCGATAGAGATCCAAGGAGTTAGATGTGGGATTGACATGCAAACCCCATCATGAGAAGAGAGCTTCATCCTCCAATCCAAAGTTTGTCCTGTGCATGAAAAATATCCATGGCCAATAGACTTACACTTATCAAAAAACACATGGGAATGTCTATATTAAATCTCTTGATAAACAACCCTATGACTCGAACAAAGATGGATGGAAACAGTAGCTTTTTCCCAAGGGAGATATTAATGCACATTATTACAGAGATCATCCTTGTTCTAACAAGATTCATTAGATTGATAACTAGTATATCTCCAATGGCTTTAGCTATTCATCTAATCACTTCAACCTCCCAAAACTTGAGATCCAGATCAGGGAGTTTCACCCAAACCAGGAAAGCATTGGGTTTAAAAAATTTCATATCTAACCCAGGTTGCCATTTGGCCAAGTGTAGCATAATATTCCCATAGAACCAAGGTCCCCCATTAATGACATTGAGATATTCATCCTCCCTATTGAATTAGAACATGAAAGATTGATTTTATATGACCACAACAGATATGCCTCCTTTAGGAGCCCATTTTCTTCTAGCCCAGCCCTAACAAGATCAACATTAGGTATAATACCAAAAACCTTCCAAAAAGAGTGAGCCCATATATTGCTTGTATTTTCAATGTAAACTTTAGCACAAATAGCATCATCTCATCCTATTTCCATATCGATTCACGAGGAGGAAGGGAGGACCAGACACATAAATCCCGAGAGGCCTGCTTAGCCCAAGTCTTCTTTTTATCCTTAGGAGGAGAGATCGACCCAGTATCCTAGAAACCTCCATTTAGAACACCATCGAAAATTTGAAATCCCTTTTCCCGCTCATCATGCCTCTCATTCTCGTCCATTCCACCAAAATTTAGATAAAATTATATTTTCGATTTCTTTGACCCATGATATCCTCATATATTTTGATTAACACTTCTCTATGCAATAATGTAAAGTGAGCTCATAAGGTTGGTATATAAGGGCCCTGGGGCATTCTCATCATTTTTGTTTATATGTTTTTTGGATTTCTCCACCTAATTTTCAGTAGCATTTTAAGTCTATGTAGTAGTGGAAGAAAACATAGTATCATAATTGGTGGAAGATATCATGGAAACGATAATATAGGTGACCTATATGGGACTAGAAACAAGTGGAATAATTAAAATATGTAATGACACATGAGGATGGGAAACATGAGAATGAAAGAAATGGAATCCCTTAGATGGGGAGTAAATAATTAAGGAATTGCAATGTATATATTTAATCCATCAAAATTCATCATATCCATAAAGGAAATGGATGATTGAAGAGTCCTCCTAGATACATACATGGTGGTGGATGAAATGGTAGTACTAGATGAGGATGACGATGGAAGGGTGATAGAAGTGGAAGTGGGTTATGTATAAATTATTGATGATGTGAAAATGCAAGATGAAGGAGGAGGTATGAGAATAGTGGGTAAACTAGTAGGAATAGGAAGAGGAGTGTAAATAACCATACTAGAAGAACCATCACTAATCAAATCATGGGTAGGGGAAGAAGTGCTTACTAAAAAAACTATGGAGGTAACAAAATCATGAATTTCTAGAAGAAGCGAGCCCAAAATGATCTAGTTGAGAGAATTATTATCAACCTCCACTTGTTTTCTTTTATCTTTCCTTTATTACTCACTACATGACGAAGTATTGTACTCTCCTCTTTAATCATAGTTTTATGCGGTGAAAGAGTACAAATTAAAGGAATCGAGGCATTATGAGATATCTCACCTTAAGGATTTCTTTGTTATATTATTTTTGGAGCCTTTATAATTGTAAAAGGGGATGAAGGAACAATTATTAAAGTACTTCTCTACAAATCCCCCCTTTTATTCTTAAGATAACTAGGATGTGATGATTCTTAATTTTTATCATATTTTGTATCTTTGAGAAACACTATATCTATGATTTTGTCTAATATTTCCTCTGCACTAGCTAGATTCATATGAAACTGATCCTCTATTCAAGAAGAATAAACATAAGGATTTTCTTATATGTATCTTAATTTTTAAAGTTTCAAACAAATCTTCCTTTAGAATCCAACCTAATAAATAATTGTTATAGAAATATCTTCATAATGTTTATGTTTCTTAGTAAAAGTTTGTAATGTATAATATGTTGTAATTTTAAATTTTCTCACACAAAAGGAGATATGAGGATATATAATTTGAGATATATTCTTATCCCAACTTCCAATTCCATTTTAAAATCATGAATTTATTTATATGGAAGGAAGTATCTTAAGAAATTTTCTTAGAATTTTGAATCGGGGTGTCAAACATCCTTCTATCTTGATATCTTGGTATAAGTTTTGCAGTACTAATGGGATCCAATGAGTTTGAATTATTATCATGTGGATAGGAGAATTATAATCATTATAACACCATGAATGGAAAGATAAAATTTGAGATAAGGATTTTTCACATATTTATCTAATGGAAACACCATCATTGTGATTATATAATCTAGAGAAATAGCATGAACTACGAAATAGAATTAGTGTTGGTGAGAAAATTTTTAATGGGAAATTTTTGTGTATTTACACAAAATCTCTGGGACTAGGTCCCTCTGCTTGAATGGGGAATCACTATTATTGTGTGTAAAATAAAAGCAACATTTTTGGTTGGCCGAGAAGGTCAGGGATCTAACAGGCACACTCCACCGCATCTACAACAAATGCTTTCAATTTATTGGAATGCAGGAATTTATTAGGTAGGTTGGGAAATGAGAGTAGGAAATTAGGAGAGGGATTACTTTTTGTAACTAGAAAAACTCATAAGATTGTAAATATTAATTAAAATAATTAACACATAAAATTAGAAATAATCACAACTTGTTAATTATATCAAGAAAAGATCAAACCATGAACAACAAAGTTTCACTTATTTTATCACCAAGAAAAGAATGAAACTCCTTTATGTATTTAAATTTTTAAAAATTTGTACATAGAGAGCGATGGAGGAACATATGAATAGGGAAATGGACGAATTGGCTAACTTTTTTCTATTCTAGGTAGTTCTCTACTCTTGAACACACAAAATTGACAACCCCTAAGAATGGATAAGTCATTAAAATATATACTTCAAAATTACTCTTCACCTATCCCCCACATGACCTTTCATTTGTATTTTTGCATGTGACTCTTCATATTCCTAGGAAAAAAATTTAAGTCCCCTTTTAATTAATTAAGGGTGAATTATTACATTATCAACTATAGTCACATAACAAAAAAATGAATAAGAAAAAATGAAAGTGCAAACCCCCTAAGGAAGAAAAGGACATGAAGGAAGAGAGGAGGGAAGGGAAGAGAGAGAAAAGAAGATAAAGAACTACTTGGAGACAATGCCCTTGCTGATTTTTCTTCGCTCTCAAGTGAAATTTTGTTGAGTGCCTATGGGAAGATATCCACTCCTTTGAATTCTCTTCTATATCCGATTGTCGTAGGTGCCAATTTCTCATGTTGGGAGCATGAACAATTCAATGACTTGATCCAATTATCCAAGATGGAATTGATGTTTTTACACTTTGTGAACCAAGACTGATGTTTCTTCACAGTGCTTGATATCACAACTCTTATCTTTGTGAGGGACTTTAGTGTGTCCTCGTTGAATGCAAATGGATTCCTGACTTTTTGGTCGAAAAGTTCTTCAAAAGGCTGCAAGTGGTCATTTTCTAAGGGTTTTCATCAATGGCAGACACTCCAAGATTTTGTATCTTGATGTTGACATCATCCTTCACCTTGGAGGTACATTCCTCATTTGCATATAACACCCCTAAAGTTTGGTTAAAAATTTCATACCATGTGACAAGAGTCCCGCACATACCTATGCCAAGTCCTCAGATGGATAATTGAACACTTTTATGTCTATCAATACTTGAGAATGAGATCTCCCCATCTCCATCACTAGTGGATACACTTGATCCCAATGTTCCTTTTTGTTCTTAATTGCATATCCTTTCCATTTGAAATTTGGTGACTGTCACACAAAAGTACTTGAATAGTGATATCATTTATGGCAACAATAATTTCCCCTTTTCCATAATCTTGTTTACCCATTTGTCATTCACTTTTCCATGCATGGTGAAACCTTGTGCCTTCAAAATTAACTCTAGATTGAAGATAATGATGGGAGTAACTTCTTTAATTGGAAGAGTTGAAGTGGCATCCAGGTTTATGATATTTTACATGTACAAGGAGAGTGTTTTCACGTGATCTTCTAGTTGATCAATCTCATCCTTGTACTCTTGATTTCTTGCGAGGAGGAAATTAGAGGAATCCTTGAATAAATGTGCATATCTCTCATGATTTTCTAGGCCTAGGGGATTATGGTCATCTCATAACCAGATCAGAGTAATTTATTCAATGGGATTGATCACCTTTAGGTGCACTACCTCCACATATTGATTACCCAAAGCACCGTTGAAGAAGAATGAAACTACTTGTGCACATTTTCCTTTTTTTTCCTTTGACCGCTTAGGTGATAGTTGAGAAATAAGGGACTACCACCTATTTCAATGTATGGGATTTTGTTGTGATCATTCACTTTACACAAGGGAATATCTCATTTTCTCTTTCTCAAAATTTGGCCCAATATTGCAACCTCTTTCTCTAAATGAAGAGGAACATCTTATGCAAATAGCGCCGATCCACCGTGTGGAAGAAAAGGATGATAAAATTTGAGACTATTGTGGTACTAAAAGATGAATTCGATAAATTTCTCCTTGCTTCAAATTAACCACTGGGTATTCTATTATTCTCACCTTATTATGAAACCATTTATAGCAAGGGATTCTAGTTCCACTGCTTTTTTCTTTGAGATTTCTCCTGAGTGAGTCTAGTTGGGAGATTTTTCCTTGAAATTAGAAGAGGAATGATGAGATGTCTACATTTGGAGGTTTGGGAAGTTACCTAATGCAATGAGGGAAGTCCTCTTCCTTTTGAACCACTCTTTTGACCTTTTGATGAGTACCTCAATCCATTCATTCACATCCCCGACTCACGAACTCTCTAAGACACTTGAGGGAGGGGAGAGGCTTGCACTACTTTGTATTTTGGGTCATACATCTTTGTGCCATTATCTTGAATGCCATCTTCATACCAACCAATATTAAATTTTTGATTTTATCAATTTTCATCCTCTTATGACCTTTCTCTTTAAGTAAGAACTCATTGGCACAATTCACCCAATAGTCTTCAACTTGTGGAACATGATGCAAATCGAAGTAGGCAAAAATGCATGTATCAATTAGGATATCAAAGTCTTCTTTGAGTATATGAGTACATTTTTATGTGAGAGAGGGAATATTCCATGTTGGCAGCCTCGTGAGAAATTTTGTAAGAGAAAATCCTTAGAGAGATAGGGAAAGAAATCATCTTATTATTTTTATTTTTGAGCTTACAATTGACATAAACATGTTGTGTACATAGCTCGATCAACATGTTCCTTTCACCGAGGTAGAGTGGAAACATTCATGGATAAATTTCAAAACAAGACACTTGGATGTAGGAAAAGGTTGAAAACTGTATGAAAAATGATCGTACCTTTTGATTAGAGCACCACTGTGGAGACATCCTTGAGCAAGGGTTCCCTTCTAACATCGACATCAAACATTATAAATGCATTATTCACTCTTACAAAGTACTTGATTGATTTATTTCAAGGTCAGTTGTGGATACATCTCGTATGTTGGATCCTTTTGAGAAACATTTTGGGTAAGTGTCAAACCCTTGAATGGTCTCATGCTTGCAAGGGAGTAGAAAAAGTAATTTTCTATATCCATTTTTTCTCAAAAACATTTTATTTTCTCGAGTGGGTGATCTGCAACTCATTTTTTCCAAATGAATGCCTTTGAAATACTCACAATTTTATTTTTCCCTATATTGAAACAAAATCCAAGTTCCCCCCTTTTGTGCCCTAATTTCTTCTTTCCCACGGGCTGTGTCATTTTTTCCATTGCCAAATCATGCAAGAAACTCGGATTTGATCAAATTCCATTTATGTGCAAGTGAAATCCCAATCCCCTGGTCAAAAATAATGTAAAAACATGATTCAGTTGGTTTAAAACCAAGAAATTTGTCCTCCTTGTGAAAAAAATTTATTTCTAGGGCATCCTATGTATTTTTACGTTTTGACGGCATACGGGTGTCATTTTCCCATCAAATTATCTTCAAACATTTATTGCTGACGTGGCGAGTTCCTATTGGCCGAGGATGTGTGGGAAAATGTTATAACTTGTCACTTTTTGAAATTTTTGGCACAAGGAAAATTTTGGTCCGCGGCCCCGCATTGCTACAGTGATGTGCCTACGTGGCACAATTTGATTGGCTGGAGGATCGGTGGGTGGTGGAGGTCACTTAGAAATTTTTCCTTCATTTTTGCAAATTTCTCAAAATCAATTTTTTTCCCAAGGCCCGCAATGAATTGGAAGGTGACACGTGGCACAGAAGGTCATGCGGGTGGAGGAAGGACTTGGAAAATTTTATTGTTTTTTGCCTCGGATGCTAAGGTAAAATTTTGACCCAAAGGCCCACCTCCAATAAGAAGTGGACACATGTCTAGGAAAGTCAACATGGAGGGGCGGAGTTTGTGAAAACTTTTTTTAAAACTTTTTTTTTAACTTCAAAATGCTAAAGTTGAAATGTTGCTCAAGAGCCCGCAAGCAATGGGAAGAGGACACATGTCTAGGGGAGCTAAGGGAGGAGCAGGATTGTGCATATTTTTGGATTTTTTTCCTTTGGAGGCAAAAATTTCAAAGTTAAAATTTGAGCCAGATCTTCATGCAAATCACAAAGTGACATGTGTCCAAAAGGGTATAATGGATCCATGAGTTTTTGATAGTTTTGAAGTTTTTCAATTTCAAAGGGTAAAAGTCAAATTTTTTTCCCAAAGGCCCATGTGTCAATGAAAAGGACACATGTCCAAAAGGAGGCGGAGGTTCGGAGCTAGGGGAAAATATTGAAAATTTTACAAATTTTGGCAAAAAAATTTCTCAAAGACAAAAAGTTGTCCATGGCCCCACAGGGAAAATTGGATGTGTGCCCCCACAGCCAATCAGGGGGTGACACGTGGCATTTTAAAGGGTCAAAAAGAGGAGCATGGGCCCGCAAAGAGTTTTGATGCTTCCGGATGATTGAAGGCAAAATTGGAGGGTCGGCTCCATAGTGAATGGGAGACCGCCACGTGGCAGGGAGAGAGCGGGTGTTCGGGCCCGCGGAGTTTTTTGAGAAAATTTTCCTTTTCTCAAAAAAGTGCAAAATTCATCAAATTGGCCCATGGTTTTTGTGGGGCCCATGTGGACACGTGGTGGGTCCAGGGGGCAAGCGGGGAAAATTTTCAAAATTTTCCAAAGGCATAAAAAGGTTACAAATGCAAATTTTAAAGATGGAAGGGCCCACGCCAATGGTTTTTGGACACATGTCCACCTTATCCAAAGGAAAAAGGGGAATATCTTCTCATCCTCCACGGAGGGATAACATTAAAGGTTGATTTTTAAATCAACGGTTATCTTTGTGTAATTTCATTTTTGGGACGCCATGGAGCTCCAAGGAGCTTGGAAATCACATTTCTTCATCAAAATGCATGAAATTTTATATGATTTCACATCCCCTCGGCCTTTTGAGTGCAATGGCATCATTTTTATGAGCTAATTCGGTGCCCTATGGTGTTTTTGATGAAATTTTTATTCAGGCCCGTGTAAAAAATGTGAAAGGTGAAAAATTAAAGTTGCAGAGGTGAAAAATGATGAAGTAAAAGGTGAAAATGATTGCAAATGCATGTTGGCATGTCTGAATGCCAAAAACATGACCCTAGGATGGATAAGGATCCAAATTCATGCAATATTTTAAACTATTTATGCATCCCTGGCATTTTACGAGTTGTTTTACAGTTTAATGTCATTTTCATGAAATGGATAAGGTTTCTTGTAACAAATTTGATCCCTAAGCATATTCTTTTCTTGGGAGAGCAAGGATCCAAGCTGGCATGAGGTATAAAATGTATTTTTCAAGCATTTTGTAAAGGGGGGAGACAAAAGAGAGAAAAGAGACTTAGAATTTTCAAGCAAAAAAATGGAAGAAATCCATTTCTCTAGAGAAAACCACCTGAGAGCCATTTTTAATTCCATTTTGTATCAGATTTCATCATGTTGAGTTGGTTTCAGTTGTAAAGCCATCAACAAGCTCTGAGATTGTTCTTATACTTTCCCTTGCTGATGTATCTGATCATTTTCTGGATTATCTGGTTTATTCTCTTGGAAAAGTTTGCATATACTTATGTCTCATAATGTTTTCAATTTGTGTTTCTTGCTCATGTTGCAATCTTGTGTTTAGATCTCTTTGATCATACAGGGTCTCATTTCTTGTTGATGGTTTAATGGCATTTGCAATCTTATATTTAGAAGAGCTTTCATCTGATAGAAGATAAACATATTTAAAATCATTTTACTTGTCCTTGAATAATGAGATTGTTTGTAAACCTTTGGGTGCACCTTAGGTCATGATTAAATAGGGATTCCTGGATACTTTGTTGGTATTTTGCTTCAAGATTTTGTGGTAGGTTATCAAAGGTTGTGTGGAAGAGTGCAGATCTGGGCCTCCATTTGTGCACATATCCTAGTTGAAGGAGCATTTAAAACCTCTGGAAGGTATTCTTGTTGTGTAGGTGTTACAAATTTCTTGCAAAGGTTCTCAAAGAAGTTGGTAATTCCTAACTAGTCTTGTCTAAAACATCTCCCACAAAATTTCATTCAAACTAACTCATCCTACCTATACTACCCCTGCATTTGCATTGTGTGTCAACAAAAGAATACAATCCTTCCACAAAAATGCACAAAGCATATCAGGGTTTCATCATGTCTTTAGCAGCCCTAGCCTTGTTTTGAAAGCATTTCCATCATTTAGTAGTGACAACTCCTTTGAGTTTGGATAATGGATGCTTGATCATGTTTTCACAAGGCCTCTTCCATACCATATGCAAAACACAAGGATATCTCCATCTCCTTTACCATATAAGGGCTGCAATATAGGTTCTCTTGCCTTGGTTGATAGGCACAACCTAAAACAGTGAGGGTTAGATCAAAACCCTTTTGAAGGTGCTATCCACTCCCTCAAATCTTGAATGCAAACAAGCAGATAGGTGTGCTCCCCAGCTACAAATGACATACAAACCATCTATCTATCCTTGAGTGTCTTGTGTAAGTTCATGATGTTGTTCAAGTTGTGAAGGAGATTAAATCTGGATACCAACACCCGAGTGGCACCATTTCGGGATTTCTTTGAATTTCTTGGTGGTTTTGAAGTGTTTGAAAGGTTTGAGCATTTGTGTGATCAAGTGAGTGTTACATTCTTGAGATATCATTTCATACTTCAGATCTGCATGTTTTGGGTAAAAATTTTCAAAGCTCAACCTGCTCTTCTCATTTACCAATAGTTTATATAATTTGGATGCATTGTTTTTGGTTGAATTAAGAAGAAGAAGATCTGATTTGTAAACCCTTGCAAATTTTTCAGTCATAGCATACATTTGACAGAATATTTTAGTGCTTTCTTGCACAACTAAGGTGGAAATCCTTAGTGGTGACTCCATGTTGTTTGGATCTTGAAATACCAGTTGTCTTATACATCTCTGTCATTTGAAACTTGTTGTTTAAATCTGTCAAGCTGGAGGGAAGGAGATCCCTCTTCATCAAGGACTCTTCTAAGAAGTTTCTCACCAAATCAAGAAGCTTAGAACTAGAAGGAAGAAGAGTGTGGAAAGTGGTTGGTGATTTGGTTGCAAGAAAAGAGATCCCCATAGTTGAATTTGAAGGAGAGCAACCTGTTATTGAAGATTATAATTCTTTTCAAGTAGATCTGATTCAGGAAATTTTCTTGCTGATTTGCATTCTCCATCAGGTGAGGGACCTTCTTGTGTATTTAAAAACTTTCTCCTAAATCTACTCTCCTGTGGTTTCTAAGTTTGCTAAAGTTTATCAAGAGAAAGAGCCTTTGGGGGTTGTCATTTTAAAGATCACTCATCTATTCCAATCAGACCCATTACTACTCCTCACCATTGTTTCACCTCCAAGATCACCCCCACCAAACAATATGGCTCAGCCTAGACCTCCATTTGTTGTTAACACCTTTGGTCCTATAAATTTTGGAGGAATGGATGGTTATCCAAATGTTGTCCCACAAGATGTGAGAAATAGGTTACCAAAATTCCAAGGTAACAATGCCATTACTAGTGATCAACATCTCAAACTGTTTGATAATATGATGGAAGATTTTGAGATAGAATTTGAGGATGTGTATATCAAGTTGTTTATCCATACACTTGAAGAAGATGCTAGGGATTGGTACAAGGCTCTACCTGATAACTCTATTGATTCATGGACTAAGATGAAAAATGCATTTAGGTTGCAATATGGTGACAGACTGATCCTAGATTTCTTTTGTCTAAATTTGAAAATATCAAGAAGAACCCAATGAGACAGTCCATGACTTCAATACAAGATTTAATAAAACATTGAGAAGGTTTCCTATCATTTTGAGGCCTTGTGATGAATCTTGCTTGATCAAATATGCAGATGCATTTGATAAAAAGGTAGCCTATTACTTGAGAGACAAAAATCCTACAAACTTGAGGCAAGCTTTCACCATGGCACTTCAAATTGAAAATAATATTAAAGCTATTGGTAAACCACTTAAGAGGGATGGTGTGAAGCTGATAAACCCTGAGAAGCCTCAAGCTAGCAAGGGTGCTGATTTAGAAGATGTTGTCAAGACTTTGGCAGGGGTTGTCAAAGAAATTTCTTACAAATTAGCCCGGCCGAGAAAGGAATTGGGAAAAGTTCACAAGGACAAAAAGAACTCAAAACCATGATAGATTTGGCAATCATCCTAGGGGTGATCAAAGACAAGATGATAGAGGTAAAGGGCCTATTGGATCTGCAAATAGACAACCCCAAGCACGTGAAAATAGAGTGGTGCCTGACCCTCTAACTGCAAGGGTTGTTGTTCAAGAAATTGCTGATATGGATTGGTGTGATAGATGTTTTCTTCCTCATCCTCCATGTGAAATGGACCAGAAAGTTATTGAAGATGATAATGAGATGAAATGGATGATGACATTTGTATGATGGGCAGCTCTTCAGGCTCACAACAAGCAGCAACATCAACAGATGTGATAAGTGCAAGGACTGCTGCAACCTTTTGGGATTGCATAGAGAGGGTACCATTTCTTTCTCTTCTCTCAAACTCATGAGGTAGATGTTGTTCAAGCCTTTGAAATTCCTAATAATGACTTTGAATATCTAAGGGCTTTAATGATCAAGAAGTATGATGGTGGTATTCCTTGAGGAAGATAGACAATTGTTAATGAATGTTGTGGTTGGTCAAGAGAAAGAGTACAATACTAGAAGTAAAGTTGTTAGAGGAGCTGGTCCTCAAGCCAAACCAAAGACACCCTTGCTCACAAGCATTCCCAAAGACAATCCTAGAAAAGAAACAATTGCCAAGAACCCTACTTGTCCCATGCAAAAATATCAGTCCTCTTCATGCCCAGGCTACGCCAAGAATACTTCTCCATCTGATGAACCTTCTTGTTTCCCTTCCAATGTTGTTTTACCAAAGAGTGTTCCATATGATATTGCCCAAGTATTGAGCCAAATTAAAGTGAGTGTTCCCATCATTGAGTTTCTTAGAATACCTGAGCATAAGAAGAGAGCATTCGAGTACTTGGGATTGAAAGAAGAAAAGATTACCCCAAGCAGAAATGTAAATGTTGTTGAGACTCCTCTTCAAAGCATTGTTGGCCTTGAAACACCACCACCAATGGAAGATCTTGGAGAGGCACCTAAGTATATTTGGGGACATCCTTGGTTGATTCCCAATTGAATGTTGATCCATTTTTCACAACTTTTCTCATAAAAGATAGGTTGCTTCACAATTGCATGTTTGATTCCGATGCATCATGTAATGTCATGCCTCTAGAAGTCATGAATGAGTTGGATATCAAAGTGACAGCAGCATATGGGAAGTGTACAACCATGGATTCAAGGGAAGTGCCAGTTGTTGGTTGTGTGAAGGGTTTAGTAGTGCAACTTGCAGCCTATCCGGTAAGAATTTAAAACTTGATGTTGTAATTGTTGATTGCCCTACCAAATGGGGTATGCTTTTGTCAAGAAAATGGGCTGCAAGTGTTGGTGGTAGTGTTCAAATGGACATGTCTTTTTCCACCATTCCCATTGAGGGCAGCCTTGTCAAACTCTATGGTGAAAAGAAGATGTTACACTTGATTGAAGATCCCAACAATGCTTCTTATGAAGTGTTGTTTGCTGATGTGGATGTTGACAACTTCATTGGTTTTGCTGATGGAAAAGAGAACAAGATGGATAAATCAGAATGCCTTGATATGATAGGTTCTCCATGGACCTTTCTATTTGATGGAGCTTGCTCCAAAGTTGGAAATGGTGCTGGTATAGTTTTGCTTTCTCCTAGTTTGGAAGAGTTTCCTTTTTCCTTCAAACTTAATTTTGAATGCACTAACAATGTTGCTGAGTATGAGGCATTGTTGTTGGGGTTAAGGATTGCATGGAAGTATGGAGTGAAGGATATTGTTTCAAAGGAGATTCAGAGCTGGTTGTCAAACAAATAAGAAAATTATATGCTACAAAAATCAGCGTATGAAACAATATAAGCATGTTGTTTGGGACTTGATTGAAATGTTTGATTCCTTTAACATTGTTTACCATGATAGAAGTCTTAATGCTGCTGCTGATAAGTTGGCTGTCCTTGGTTCTAGATTTGACAATTGCACCATTTCACCTTTTTGTGAATATAACATTGAAGTGCTAACAAGGCCAGTTGTCCCGGATAATGTGAAACATTGGCAGATTTTTGATAATGATGCCCAAGTATTGAGATTCTTACAATGCCAAGGTGAGTTTTCTGGTCAGAACATTGATTGGGAGCCAATGGTATGCATGAATGAAGGGAGAGAAACTTTATTTGACAAGGATATTATCCAATTGAAAACAAATACCATTCCTAAAGGTCTTATTGCACTTGAGGCAAATTTTAACAATGTTGATTGCATCATAAATAGAAAGATGTCTGCTTCAAGGGATGTGGAAGAGCACAACTTGGGAACCAAGGATAAACCAAGGAAGATTTGGTTGGGCAAGCAATCTCAAGCAAAGAAGAAAAATAGTCCTATGCCCAACTTTTAAAGAAATATCAAGACTGCCTTGCTTGGTCTTATTCAGAGCTAAAGGCATATAGAGAAGACTTGTTCCAACATGAGATTCCTCTTGAGGCCAAGACTAAGCCATTTAGACAAAAAAAGGCCTATCAATCCACTTATTTCTATGAAGATGCAAGAAGAGTTGAAGAAATTGAGAGATGGTGGTATCATTCAGCCTACTAGATACTCATCTTGGGTGGCAAACCTTGTGCCAGTTAGAAAGAAGAATGGTGATATCAGACTTTGTGTGGATTTTAGGAATCTAAAAAAGCATCTATGAAGGAAAATTACCCTTTTCCAAACATGGAGAATATGTTGCAGCTTGTAACAGGGTCAGAGATGCTTTCTACTTTGGATGGTTTCTCCGGATACAATCAAGTAGTTGTCAAAGAATCAGAAAGACTTAAGACAACCTTCACTACTCCTTGGGGACTTATGTTTTTGTAAGGATGCCTTTTGGATTGATGAATGCTGGTGCTACTTTTCAAAGGGCAATGGATGTTTCCTTTGCTTGGTTATATCAATGAATTTATTGTAGTTTACCAAGATGATGTGACTATTTTTTCAAGGCAGCGAGGAGACCATTTGCAACACCTAGAGAAGATGCTAATCAGATGTAGAGAGTATGGCATTTCCTTAATCCAAAGAAGTGTCATTTTGGCATGCAAAAGGCCAAGTTGTTGGGACATATTGTGTCCAAAGAAGGTGTTATGATAGACCCTGAGAGAGTGGAAGCAATCAACAAAGTGCCCATTCCAAGAACCAAGAAAGGTATTCAATCTTTCTTTGGCCAAATCAATTTCATTAGAAGGTTTGTTTCTAATTTTGTTGAGCTAACTCTTCCAATCACAAGCATGCTAAGAAAGGATCAAGTTATCAAGTGGGAGGAGGCTACCATTCAAGCTTTTGAAGGAATAAAGGATGCACTTAAGCATGCACCTGTTTTGGCAGCTCCAAACTATAAGAGGCCTTTCCAAATCTTTTCTTTTGCCTCTGAATTCACTATTGCTTCAGTTTTGTTGCAAAAGGATGAGAATGGAGCTGAGAGGCCTATTTCCTTCTTTAGCAAGGCTTTACAAGTAGCTGAGTTGAAGTATACAATCATGGAAAAACAAGCATTTGCATTAGTAAAAGCAACAAAGATTTTTAGGCCTTACATTTTGAGTTCAAAAGTTGTTGCTTATGTTCCCCACACCATGGTTAAAGACATCTTATCAGACATGGAGATATCAAGCAAGAGATGTAGATGGGTCAAAAATTACAAGAATATGATATGGATATCCAAACAACAAAGCTAGTAAGAGGTTTGGGTCTTGCCAAGCTCATGGCTGAGAGCAATTTGCAAAATGTAGAAGTGAATCAGCTAGAGGAAGAAAGGGTAGATCTTCTTGAGAATTGATGAGTTCTGAATGGTACAAAGATGTGATTTTCTACCTCAAACACCTATGCTGTCCTAGTCACTTGAATAAAAATCAGAAAAGGGCCCTCAAGCTGGCTTCTCAAAAATATATCATAACAGACCTTGGGCTGGCTTGGAAGAACCCTAAAGGTGTCCTCTTGAAATGCATAACTGAAGATGAAGCTCCCAAGTTGATTGCTGATTTCCATGGGGGAGTTTTGTGGAGGAAATTTTTCTGGGAAAGTGACAACACATAAGATTTTAAGAGCTGGTTATTGGTGGCCTACTCTTTTTAAAGATGCAACCTAACTTGGTTAGAAAGTGTGATAGTTGCCAACGTTTCTCTGGAAGACTGAAAGCTTCAGGCTCCCTTCCTTTACAGACCTGTATCAATTGAAGCTCCTTTCAAACAATGGGGAATGGATTTCATTGGTGAGATTTCAGATCCTTCTAGTGCTGGTCATAAATGGATCCTTGTAGCAACTGATTATTTTACAAAATGGGTTGAGGCAATTCCATCTAGAAAGGCAACACACCAAGTGGTAATGGATTTCTTATTGAATCATATCATATGCAGATTTGGAGTTCCAGTTAAGATTGTATCTGATAATGCCATGTGTTTTAGAGCCAAGCCTTTGATGGCAATGTGCAATGAATATGGGATAAATCTGACTTATTCTTCAAACTACAATCCACAAGGGAATGGACAAGTTGAGTCAAGTAACAAGAACTGCTCAAGATCATTAGAAGGACCTTGGAAATCAACAAGAAGAAGTGGGGAGAGCAATTGAAATTTGTAGTTTGGGCTGATAGAATAACTCCTAAAAGAGCAACTGGTAAGAGTCCATTTGAATTGGTGTATGGAACTCAAGCTTTGCTGCCCTTACACCTACAATTATCCACTTTTCAGTTTTCCCAATAGTTGGAAGATCAAGAACATGGCCCATATGAATCAAGAATCAATCAGATCATTGAGTTGGATGAAGAAAGAGAGCCTCTCATCAAAGGCATATAAGATTTAGAGAGAAATTGAAGAGGTTGTTTGATAAGAAGGTCACCCCTAGAGCCTTCAATGTTGGAGATCTGGTTTTGTTGTGGGATAGTAGGCATGAAGACAAGGGCAAGCATGGAAAGTTTGATGCTCTATGGATGGGCCCTTATGCCATTGATATCAAGATTGGAGAAAATACATTTTTTCTCAAGATTTAGATGGGGATTTGTTGAGCTTCCTGTTAATGGCAGACATTTAAAACATTTCTTGGATTAAATCCCCATGTGAGGTATGCACAAGTTGTACATTTTGTATAGTCCTTTTTTTTTTTTTTTTTTTTGTTGTTGGCTTGTGGTTTTCCCTTTTGTCCTTGGCAACCATTTTTGGTCTAGTTTTCTCTGGTCTATTTTTGGTGAAATTTCTAGTTTTTGGGGTGGTTTTGCATTTTTACTCCTTTCCCAATGGATTTCTGGCACTTGGTCTATGTTGTGATCTTGTGGCACTCACTGGGAGTGCCCATCCCCAAGCAGGAGCCAATGTTGGTGCAAATTCTGAGTTTGCACACTTTGCCCTAATTTTCTATATCCATTTTTGCTCAAAAAATTTTTTTTTTCTCAGTGGGTGATCTCGCAACTCATTTTTTCCAGTTGAATGCCTTCAAAATGCTCATGATGTGTTATTTTTTTCTAAATTGAAACAAAATCCAAGTTCCCCCTTTTTGTGCCCTAATTTTTTCATTATACGGGTCATGTCATTTTTTCCATTGTCAAAACATGAAAAAAACTCAAATGATCAAATTCCATTTATGTTAAAAATCCCAATCCCTAGGTCAAAACAATGTAAAATCATGTTTCATTGATTTAAAACCAAGAAATCTACCTTCCTTGTGAAAAAATTTGATTTCTAGGGCATCCTCTATATTTTTTACATTTTGACGGGCATACGGGTGTCATTTTCCCATCAAATTTATCTTTGCAACATATTGCTAATGTGGCAGTTCCTATTGGCCGAGGATGTGTGGGAAAATGTTATAACTTGTCACTTTTTTGACTTTTGGCAAAAGGAAAATTTTGTCCATGGCCCCGCATTGCTATAGTGATGTGCCTACGTGGCACAATTTGATTGGTTGGAGGATCGGCGGGTGGCGGAGGGCACTTAGAAATTTTGCCTTCATTTTTGCAAATTTCTCAAAATCAAATTTTTTCCCGAAGGCCCGCAATGAATGGGAAGGTGACACGTGGCACAGAAGGTCATGCGGGTGGAGGAAGGACTTGGAAAATTTTTATTGTTTTTTGCCTCAGATGCTAAGGTAAAATTTTGACCCAAAGGCCCGCCTCCAATAAGAAGTGGACACGTGTCCAGAAAGTCAATGGAGGAGGGGCGAAGAAAATTTGTGAAAAATTTTTGAAGTTTTTAACTTCAAAATGTTAAAGTTAAAATTTTGCCCAGAGCCCGCATCCAATGGGAAGAGGACACATGTCTAGGGGAGAAAGAAGGGGAGTGGGGTTGTGGAAAATGTTTTGGATTTTTTGCCTTTGGAGGAAAAATTTCAAAAAAATTTGAGCCAAATCTTTTAAAAATCAAAAGTGACATGTGTCCAAAAGGGTATAATGGATCCATGGAGTTTGTGATAGTTTTGAAGTTTTTCAAAAGAAAGGGTAAAATTCAAATTTTTTTTTAGCCAAGTCCCAAACCAATGAAAATAGGACACGTGTCCAAAAGGAGGCGGAGGTTTGGAGGTTTGGAGGAAAAATTTGAAAATATTGAAAATTTTACAAATTTTGGAAAGACAAAAAGTTGTCCACAGGCCCCGACAGGAAAAATTGGACGTGTGCCCCACATCCAATCAGGGGGACACGTGGCATTTTCAAAGGGTCAAAGAGAGAGCGGGCCCGCAAAGGTTTTGTTTCGGAGGTTTGAAGGGCAAAATTGGAGGTGGCCCATGATGAATGGGAGACCGCCACCACATGGCAAGGGAGTGAGCGGGTGTTCGGGCCATGGGAATTTTTTGAGAAAATTTTCCTTTTCTCAAAAAAGTGGCAAAAATTCATCAAATTGGCCCATGGTTTTTGGGGGCCCACATGTGGACACGTGGCAGGTCCAGGGGGCAAGCGGGGAAAATTTTCAAAATTTTCCAAAGGCATAAAAAGGTTACAAATGCAAATTTTAAAGGGAAGGGGCCCATGCCAATGGTTTTTGGACACGTGTCCACCTTATCCAAAGGAAAAAGGGGAATATTCATGAATCTCATCCTCCACGTGGAGGGCTAGCATTTAAAGTTGATTTTTAAATCAATGGTTGCTGTGTAATTTCATTTTTTGGGCACCATGGAGCTCCAAAAGCTTGGAAATCATTTTCTTCATCAAAATGCATGAAATTTTATATGATTTCACATCCCCTCGGCCTTCTGAGTGCAATGGCATCATTTTTATGAGCTAATTTGATGTGCCTTATGATGTTTTTGATGAAATTTTTATTCCTAGCCCATGTAAAAAAATGTGAAAGGTGAAAATTAAAAGTCAGCAGAGGTGAAAATGATGAAGTAAAAGGTGAAAATGATTGCAAAAGCATGTTGGCATGTCTGAATGCCAAAAATGTGACCCTAGGATGGATAAGGATCCAAATTCATGCAATATTTTAAAATATTTGTGCATCCCTGGCATTTTACGAGTTGTTTTACAGTTTAATGTCATTTTCATGAAATGGATAAGGTTTCTTGTAACAAATTTGATCCCTAAGCATATTCTTTTCTTGGGAAGCAAGGATCCAAGCTGGCATGAGGTATAAAATGTATTTTTGAAGCATTTTGTAAAGGGGGGAGACAGAAGAGAGAAAAAAGACTCAGAATTTTCAAGCAAAAAGGCTGGAAGAAATCCATTTCTCTAGAGAAAACCACCTGAGAGCCATTTTCAATTCCATTTTTGTATCAGATTTCATCATGTTGAGTTGGTTTCAGTTGTAAAGCCATCAACAGGCTCTGAGATTGTTCTCATGACTTTCCCCTACTGATGTATCTGATCATTTTCTGATTATCTGGTTTATTCTCTTGGCAAAGTTTGCATATACTTATGTTTCAGAATGTTTTCAATTTATGTTTCTTGCTCATGTTGCAATCTTGTGTTTAGGATCTCTTTGATCATACAGGGTCTCATTTCTTGTTGATGGTTTAATGGCATTTGCAATCTTATATTCAGAAGAGCTTTCATCTGATAGAAGATAAACATATTTAAAATCATTTTACTGTCCTTGAATAATGAGACTTGTTTGTAAACCTTTGGGTGCACCTTAGGTCATGATTAAATAGGGATTCCTAGATACTTTGTTGGTATTTTGCTTCAAGATTTTGTGGCAGGTTATCAAAGGTTGTGTGGAAGAGTGTAGATCTGGGCCTCCATTTGTGCACATATCCTGGTTGAAGGAGCATTTAAAACCTCTGGAAGTATTCTTGTTGTGTAGGTGTTACAAATTTCTTGCAAAGGTTCTCAAAGAAGTTGGTAATTCCCAACTAGTCTTGTCTAAAACATCTCCCCACAAAATTTCATTCAAACTAACTCATCCTACCTATACTACCCCTGCATTTGCATTGTGTGTCAACAAAAGAATACAATCCTTCCACAAAAATGCACAAAGCATATCAGGTTTTATCATGTCTTTAGCAGCCCTAGCTTTGTTTTGAAAACATTTCCATCATTTAGTAGTGACAACTCCTTTGAGTTTGGATAATGGATGCTTGATCATGTTTTCACAAGGCCTCTTCCATACCATATGCAAAACACAAGGATATCTCCATCTCCTTTACCATATAAGGGCTGCAATATAGGTTCTCTTGCCTTGGTTGATAGGCACAACCTAAAATAGTGAGGGTTAGATCAAAACCCTTTGAAGGTGTTATCCACTCCCTCAAATATTGAATGCAAACAAGTAGATAGGTGTGCTCCCAAACCATACATGAAATGACATACAAACCATCTATCTATCAAGATCAAGAGGTGGGAAATTTTCTATGAGTAAGGAAATTTTGGGGCGAGTGATTAGGAGCACGAGATGGGTGAGCGAGCTGCGATAGAGGGGTGATTTTTCTAGTGATGGGTCATTAAGTACACTTAGATAAATAGGTCAGGTCATCGAATTAGTTAAATGAAAATATAATATGGAAATGAACTAGCAAGATTAGTTCCAATTGGGTCGATCTTGACGTGGGGTACAAGTCTTGCACCGGGTGAAGGATGTGTAGTCAATTCGAGTTAGACGAGATGGTGTGGTTATACATCGAGGTGAAGACCAAGGCATGGGACGGAGTTGGTTAATGCATCAAGATACAATGGGAGTTATGTAATATCCGAGATGGTGAAGTGACCATTAGAATGACGAGATGGAAGGTTGTAGTAGGAAGACAATGTAATACACGAGGATCTCACAAGAAAGTGAGCAGGTTTTGATGGTGTAGAGGCGAGAGGTAGGATCTTAGTGGAGGAAATGAAGAATACCAACACATAAGCGCAGGAACCAAAGCCAAAAAATGAGGAGAAGAGTCAAATGAAGGAGTAGTTTTAAGAACCAAATGCAAGTGGCCAAGTCAAGAAAATTCACAGAGGACAAATGCAGCAAGTAGGAACAATGAAAAATCCAAAAGGATGAGCTAGATAAGAATTACACAAGCATGATTCAAAGATATCCAAAGAAAAAATTATGCAGAGAACACAACATGTGGGAATAAAGGAACGAGAAAACTCCAACGCGGGGGATGGTGTAAAGCCAACAATACAAACATACACAAAGTAATACACATAGATCGAGAGGTTGAGTTGGTATAGAGAAAATGGTGAGCTGCATTTAATGTACAAGGAGATGAGCTAGGGAAAATTGGTTCCTAACTCGGTGAGATGGGGCTGAGTTGTGTCCAAAAGCTAGCACTTACAAAACCTTTAAAAAGCACAAAACCAACACTTAACACCTGTTATGATCTATAACATGCAACCCAGTAAAACAATCTAGTACTACATTCAAAACCCAATTAGCCACAAACACCAAAAACATGAACTAGAAACCTCGAACATGATTTAAAACCCGTACAAACACAAAATCAGTGTATTTTACACATAAATGGAATACCCATTACAAAACTTACATATAAAACCTAAAAATGAGAAATCGAGAGAAAGAAGCAACTGAAAACTAGATAGTAGTGTGTATCCTAACAACATGCTATGATACCATGACAAATAAAGCAAAAATGTGACATAATGAGGATCATGTGGGATAACGTAAACATCAATCGAGTTATATTCTAGCGAGATGACAAGGTTCCATGGGAACGACAATCAACCATAAATGTGCATACAAAGAAGGAAAAAGGGTTAAATATCATCCACCATCTTGATTTCCTCTCTCATAGATCTTAAAAGAAGAAGGGGTACAAATAAGAGGTGTTGTGTAACCCCTAGTTCATGTAATCATACCTCGTTAAGTGGAGAAGTGGAGTTACATTATGGGAATGGAAGTAACTCCCATATGACACTGACGACACACACTAATGTAGAAGAATATGTCATAAACCATACAAAACCTAAGACCTATGATCTCACCTAAGTGAGATGACTTGCCTTGTGATGTGGAAAATGCACACACCAACATCCATGAGTGTATCCACCGAAATCTCTAGTGGTATCTTCTACAGTATCTTGTTGGAGTCCCAATGATCTAGCTTTTAAATTTGATCAATTATGTGACATTGTAATTTATTATGAGTGTGTGCATCACATAGTTTACAATAGGTGGCTACCTTTTCCTATTTGGCATGGTGTAGTAAGGGAAAATTTCATTCCTCATGGTTAGCTTCACATATTTCATATACTATAAGCATGTCCTTCAAATATTTATGGATGCATGTATTTTAGGTATGTCCTTCCACATCATAATTGGTACACTAAATATCATGACATTTTGTGCGGGCATTGTTATATTTTATAGCTATATGGACATTGATGTAATCTATGCCTCCATGAATGGGCGTACACAAGTGTCAATACTCCTACCGCTTCAATGTGCAAGGATGCTTCTAACATGTCCTGTGGATTTTGAATGTCTTGTGTGATAATGTAAACCTAAATGGTAGTGAGAATACTCATACAAACCATTATGCATGTTGTGTAGGGTGTATTTCATATGAAATTTTAGAGATGAGATTATTGAAAAGTGCATCATAGGATTGTATGCTCTTTCTGATCTCTTGTTTGATTTATTTAAGCACAAAAATAATCTTATTCTCGTACTCTAGGATATCAAATTCCATTAAAATTTCTCCCTAAGTTTATCATAGTCTAGTATGTCTTGTGATGGGTCATGCTTCCTTTACCAAGTGTGGGAACACCCTAGTAGATAATTTTTAAACTACATTGCCTTTCATTTCGAGGAAGTAATACCATTTTCTCAACATATCAGTTTTCATTTGAGAACATGCTCGATGCATTATCAAGCTTATGGTACTGTGGTAAATGTAGAGAAATTTCATAGTATATATTAGGCTCAAATACCTCATATGCAGTGTTTCCAATCCCTCCATATATAGGGTTAGTCATAATAGCCACAATGTTCCCACTTCCACTTCCACTCACAAGGGAAGGATTATATTTTTACGACTAGTTGTGTTACTATATTCCCTTGTGCCTCTATAATTACTAGTGTTATTGTATTGGTAATTTCCATCCCAAATCATTGATATTTTTGTATATTAGGATTTAATGGTTTTTGATTTTGTGATGGTTATGATGATTCTAGCACTTATGGATAAAATTCTATTTAAATTCTCCTTCTACTTCGACTGCTTGACTTCTTCATCACTATCACTCTATATCAAACCCTATTCCACATTATTTGACCCAATTGTGTAAGATGGAAGAAATTGTTGGATCACGATCCCATTTATATTATATCCTCCTTCATCATCCTTCAAATTCCATAAATTTTCTTGGCACATTGTGATTCCTTCCTGGAGCTCCCGGGTTTATTTCTCTCTCCCTACCTCAACTAATGCTTTTGGTAACTTCCTTTAGTTCCTAGAGTTGAGTCATGAAGCATTGCTAGCTCCATTTCCACTACATTGGTCCTTTTCTCTTCCAATTTACTCATCCTAAGTGTAAAATCTTATGGATTATCCATAACTTATTTTTGATGTCATCCTATGCTTCATATGTCCTATGTTGCTAATATTGTGGAATGTTTATATTCCATGGAAAATGTTTATATCCCCATATCAATCATCATTTGATTAATTTCCAATGGTAAGTGTTGTAAGTATGATCCTTTTAGATCTCATAATAATTTATATTATGTTTTGTCTTCATAAGATAAAGTTAAGACTGAATATTCAAGAATACAAATTTGTAGCATGCCTTTGCACTAGTAGTCAATTGTGCATGTCCAACTTGTGTTGTATTCAGCTAAATGTTTTGTGAACACAACTGTTTCACCTTAAATTAATGTGATAAAAGAGATAAAGGTAACGGTGTAGGAGGAATACATATGATTATGTAGATGGTGTGCATGCATACAATGTTGACCAAGATGATTGTGAGAGCTTCCCTTTGGCTAGGAAGAATGACTTGTAAGAAAAAAATAAGAATATAGGTTGGTGGACTACCTAGCAAGAGCTAGATCTAGGAAGTGAGGTGCTTCCTAGAAGGTTGTCAATCCACTTTCAAATACAATTTAATGCAACAAATAACATGAAATAAGTAAATCCTATTGTAATGGTATGATTTAGGTGTCTCATGCTAATACAATAAGTAAATTTAATCTAACAAAAAAGTTACCATTAAATTTGGAGGGTGGTTTGGTTGTTTTGGGTTTTACTGAGTTTGGTAGAGGTTATATGTGAGGTTGGGTGAAGTTTAGTAAGGTGCTTTGGGCTATTTGGGAGAAGTTATGAGATTATTTTTATAAGAAAAGTTACTAGTCACAGAGACCGAAATTGGTTAGGCACCTGATGCCAGTACTAGAAAATGAACAATGTCTAGTAGGTAACTAATGTCAGTAGGGGCAATATGGAAAAAATATCAAAAATGGGTGTTTTGGGTCTCTCTGTGATTGCATAGAGAGTTGAGGGTGTTCATGAAGGATGGTGTTATTTTTGATAGGGCTCAACAAGGGTGGCGGAGGTGATAGGATGGGTGAAATGGTTCAAGTTTATGGAATAGGTGGTAAACAAGTGAACTTTGATATTCAGAATAGAGAGGATCAAATGAAAGAAGTAAATGAAAGACTTAAGATCAAAAAAATATTAATATATAAGAATGAATTACTTATCTGGTAATCTATAGATCTGAAGGTGGTTTTGGTTGATGAGTGTTCATTGGAGATACGGGAGCGATTCTAGTGTCGTGACAACGAATCTGTGTGCTTTGTTGTGATGATCCAAAGATGTGGATGATGACTGGATGTTGGTGAAGACACAGTGTGATCTGGTTCATCTTATGGTGTCTTGAATGCTTGAAAATTAGAGTGCCAAAGCTTAGGTGAATGAATGAATTGAAGAACCCATGCAAAGAGTAATAAACTCTTATTTAAGGATAACTGATGATGGTTAGGGAAATAATGCCAAACAAGGGAAAACCAGTGTCGATTAGGGGGAAATGGTCAAATTGGCTACAAATGGCTTGATTAATCCTAGATTTTGTGTGTTTCGAAATTCAGTCTTGGGTCATAAGTGGGAGCTAACTCTATATATAGCGGAAGATTGGTTGGAGAGATCATAGGTCATAATGGTTAAGGTTAGAACAAGTCCTAGTTGGTTAGTGAGTGTGGGAACTTGGTCTTAGCCATTAATGAGGTTGGAATAGTTCTAGGATGAGGTAGCTAGGTGAGATGGATATTAATCTAATTAAATTAAATTAATTAATTAATAGTGTGAGGATAAATTTAATTAGGGGTGATTAAATTAATACTAATGTGGGGAAGCGGGCCATGGCTAAGCATATGTGATGAATTGATGAATAGAAAGGGGCTAAAGGGATTTTGATCTAAATTTGGTGTTTACATTTTACCCTTTTTATCATGTAGCTTGTATTAATAATCGATCTTGACAAAAACATGAGTTGTTTCCCCAAGTATGGGTGATGTGATCCCCCTCAAACTTGGAGATGTTGAAGGAGCGAGCTGAATCTATAATGACTTTGATAAAATGGTAGGTGGAGAAGAAAGATAAGGTATGGATCAGGTGTGGGCAAGGGTTATTTTGGGTGTAGGTAAATAGGTGGGGAAATTCAAATGCACGCACATGTATAGAATGTGATAAGGCATGAGGTGAAGTGCTCACAAACTCTACATAGTGAAAGGTTTATAGATTATCCAAACAAGGTTGATGTGATCCATGTATCCAAGGAATAAGATATGGTCCTATAACATAAATAGGCTAGGTGTAGGAACAAGTATTATGTGAGTTTCGTAACACCAATAGGTTTGGGTTGGTACAAATAAACATCACGAGAATTAGGCAACGCAAGGTTGGTAGGTAAAACAACATGAGTAATGTCATTGTAAGATATAGAAAGTAGGAAAAATTGAGTGTAAAATGATCAAGCTTGGGTCGAGTAAATACGTAAGGCCGTAGACAAGGCCAAGGTAGGGGAAACAACATGCTCGAGAATCATCATGTGATCGGTGTCGGAAATAAGGCAATATAAGGCTAGGTGGAGGCTTGGGTAGTAAGAAAATGGTTTCAGGTAGAAAAATTGAGGGTAAAGTAGGTATAGGTTGGTTAGAAAGGTGACCGACAACCTTTGGTTGAAGGCTAAGCGACTCAGTAAAGGGATAACTAATGTGAGTTGATTAGGGCACAAGACCAACGTCGGTCAAGTTGGATTGGGGGTAAAAAAGTAAAATCCACATGTTACGAATTCATTTGTGCTTTTCTACTTTTTGAAAATCATAGGAGGAATATTTTAGAGGAGAAAAATCATAGAAATATTCCTTTGATTGATTTGGTTAGGTGGGATTGGGTGATTGGAGTACGCTTGATGGGTCCTCGAGATTGAGACAAAGGAGTGGATTAGTTGAGATCCGAGTAGTGGATTTAGAAATGGTGGAGGACAAAGAGGGAGTGAGAGGACTTCCAGTTTAGAGACCAGAGATCCCACCATAGTGACAGAGGTGAGTAAAGGTATGATTCAATCCTCATGTGTGGTTTTAGATTAAAACTAAAGTAGAAAATTGAAAAATCTATATTTAATATTTGAATTTGAAATTTGGGTGATAAATGATGAGATTGGGTATGGGGAGGGCCAGATGTAGGTTAAATAGGGTGGTAAATGAATGTGAGTGGGGTGTTGAGGGTTGTGGGTAGGTTTGTAGGTATTTTGCTTAAGTTTTAACAAAATAACGACAATGGGGTTCGAACCACTGGGCCAAACTAGTGACCGACATTGGTTAGACAATGGTCAGCATTGGTTGCCTTTTTTCGACATTGGTGGGGTAAAAGGGGTGACTAATCTTGTTCGGGGTGACTCGTGCTTGGTCATTGTAAAAAAGTGACCAAGGCCTAAAAAGGAGGTTTAGATGGCAAAAATAAATCAGAATGGAATGATATGATAGATGGGGGAGTGGTGAGGTAGGGGTAGATAGAGTAGGGGCATATAATGATAGAATTAGGTGGGGTTCGGGTGAATATAGTTATGAATGGTTAGGTTGTGAATTCTGAAGCCGTGTCAAATTGGTGAAGGTAGGAAATTCATGTGAAAGTGTGTAGGAAAAATATAATATAGGGTAGGAAAGTTAATTAGGTTTAAAATAGATAGATTGAGAAAATTGTATGTGGGATGGGACTTGGTAGGAGTAAATAGATGATTAAGAAGAGGTAAGTTATTGACAAGTTTAATTGGTAATGATGCAAGAACATCACCAGTTGACTATGCAGGACAGGGTATCACCTTTGTTGGTAAAGATGTGAGCTAGCATTGTGGAGGACTAGTGGGACCATATGATAGATGTTGGGATCATTGGTGTGAGGTGATCTTGGTTCATAAAACGGGATCAAATTTTGATGGTCTCGTATCATCGATAAGTAGGACTCGGTAACCAATACCTTCCATCTACCCACTGGTGAGATGACTATCACACTCTAGGATGTGTATAGGATTTTTCAGCTACGATTGTGGGGGGCATGTGCATCAGATTTATTCGGATGAAGCAATGTAGAATATGGTCGTAGTATTTGGTGAGGATGTAGGAGACATGGGTGAGCACGGTGCCATCATCAACTATGGAGCTATATATGTTGCACATCCAAAGGAGACCAAGTTAGCGATGCTGATGATGGTAATGGTGGGATGTTATGTACTCCCGCAGTTCGAGGGAGGCATATTTCCATGATCTATGATGGGGTGTTATACGAAATGATTGAGGACCAAGTTTGTTTTGCGTGGGAATTGACCTACTTGGTACATCTATATAGGGATTTATAGGCATATCGGAGGATTTGGCGATATGGTATTTATTGTACATATATTACTACACTCCTAGGCCTATGAGCACATAATTATTATGTTCCCACAAGTACTTCGATATAATATTGGCATTAGGGTGTCATGAGAGTTAGTTATAGGAGATAGGTGCAGTAGGGGCTCATCCGTGGATAGAGGAGGCATCACATGATGTGACCTATTACATGTGGATGTTGGAGGGATTATATGTGATGGATATTGTATGGCAGCCATATGTGGATTTTCCATCTTATGGAGGTATGGAAGATGAGATGAGGGGCTTATAGTTGATCAGATGGATATAGTGGAGGTGTGCTTGTAAGCACGAGATAATTCTAGTGGATAAAATCTGATGGTAGTTTGGGCTGAATCGGACATGCCTCCTTCATTTCTATATTATCACAAAGACAATTTCGAGAGATCTTTGTCTTTGCCACATCCAACCCGATCCTATAGGGCGGTAGGAGCGAGTAGCCGATAGGTGTATTGATGATGTGGGCACCATAGACACACACATGCATTGGTGGGTAGCATAGCTATAGGAAACACTACCATGGCCAGCCAACCAGATGTAGATATAGTGATAATGCATAGGGATGTACTACAAGGTTAGGTCATTGTTTTACAATTGTAGCTCACACGAGACACATGCATAGGTGGTCATGATTCAAGGGCATGTGATTGGATTACGGGGACAACTTTCATAGGCTCTCGCATAGCTACCGAAAAATGATGTGGGAAAAGTATCATATTTTTAGGTATAGGTGACGGGGTTAGAGGGCCGAGATAGTCACCCTATAGGGAAATTAGCCACATCACGGAATAAGTGACTGCATTATAGGCTTAGGTAGCTGCATAGGAAGAAACTCGGGCACTCGTCGGATACATTTTTAGTACAAGGACTAGTCCAAGGGCCACTTTTATTAGGACATGGTCCACGAGGTTGAGGTGAGAGTGATGGATCCTCCCTAGATGGTATTTATGGCCACCTACAAAGATGTAGTATCAGAGGCAAAGTATTATCAAGAATGATTGGTAGAGGTAGGTATACATGTTTTTCTTACACTAAACATAGATCACGAGAAGGTAACTAGTGCTAGGACCATCTCACAAACACATATTTTGAGTAGCTCGAGAGAGCCATCGGCCAAATAAACAAGCGGGGAGTGAGAGGTCACTGGTTCATAGTGGAAGAGGCCAGTGAGGCTAATTAAGAGATGATGAGCGGGTGGAGACCGAGACAAGATGAGGATATAAGAGATAACATCACGACAGATGTTCCTTCATGATTGATGATAGAATTTGATGATATCTATATATGATGCATTTTTTTATTTCCTAGAGGCCTATGTCACAAAGATGTGAGATTGTATATGATATTTTTTGAGATACTTATATTTATACCTATATATTCAATGTATTGATATACATACCTTTGATGTATAGATTGATGATGATATTTATATATGATGCATTTAGTTTATTTCCATTGTATTGTTTTCATGGAAACTAGATGTGTAGGCATGGATTTATAATGATGTATGGTTAGTTTCATTTCCATTATATTGATGTGATGGAAAGTAGACATAGGCATGGTTGAGTCAACGTTTTATATGGTTGAATGAGTTAATCACTACTATTGTGATGTTATGGAAACTAGATGTTTAGGCATGGTTGAGTTAGATGTAGGCATGGTGGAGTCAGATGTAGGCATGGTGGAGTTAGTATGGAGTGTCATTGTATTGGCATCATGAAAAATAGATGGTTTAGGCATGGTTGAGTTGAAAATTTCCAAGTTATTGTTTTTATGGAAATTAAATGATTTAGGCATGATTTGGTTGATGTTATTTGTGAAATGAAATGATGTTATGGTGAATTATTTAAATTTCCAATGTATTGATATTATGGAAACTAAAGGATAGGTATGGTTGAGTGTAATTGTGTTTTGATGATGTCCATAGGTGATGTATATTTTTGTTTTAAGTTAACTTCCAAATTATTGTTTTATGGAAACTAACTAAGTTTTTGTTTAATGGGGGAAAATATGAAGGGGTAAAAGAGTGGTCGAGCTAACCTCAAAGGGCCCTATGCCCTAAGAGTGTTTCCTACATATCCCTTATGAAAGGGGCCTCAAGCCGATGTAGTTCTCCCATAGGATAGGGAAGAATATGATGGTGTAGGTTGATGAGTTTATGTATGGTTAAATATGCAAGGTAAGTAAGGAATGGTTGCATCTAGGCTGGTTAGGCATGGTTTTTTCTAGTTTGTTTAGGCATGGTTGTGTATGCAGGTTATTTAGAAAAGATAGAATGTGTAAGATGAGTTGATTGAAGTAGCTTATGAATGTAAATGTAGGTGAAAAGAGAATAAATCCGAAAACTAAGTTTCAAGGTCTTGTCTGTGTAGAAGAATAAATCGGTAAGAAAAGGGGTGAATGGTAAGAGAGGAAAAGGTGCTCCATAAGTGGAAAGAATAATTATGGGCATAGAAAAGATAGGCTTATGAACTTAAGCCCCTAAAGGTATTAAATTATTGAACTTTGTAGGGGTGAAAGAAGTTGCATGATCATGAAGTGTCACATGTGTGCCATGTCCCTTGAGTAGGTATAAGAAGAAAAAATGAAGTAATGTGAGGTGGAGTGCCTTGTTTAGCGTAACCTTGTGGTGAGACATCATGCCCCTTCTACAAGATACCCAAAACCAGAATAGGCAAGTCCATGAACAAAAATTTGTATTTTTCTTGATTTTTCTTTTCTTTTATTTTCATAGATTGATCGATGCAAGAAGTCTATAATGGGATAAAGAGGTTATCCTTGAGGTCTTCTTGAATTTGATCAATGTAGGAAGCTCCAAAATTATTTTATTTGAGAGATACAGATTAGTCTTCTTTTTGGATAGACTAATTACAATAAATGGCTAGCTTTTTATAGTTGTCCTTCAAGGGAGCAGTCTACTTATAAAAGCAAGGAAAATTGGTAGATTTCATTTTGAGGGATTCATCTATTTGTGAGAAGTTTGAATCAAGGAGTTTAATTATTGGTTATCCCATTTATATATATTTTTAAATTTTTGTGAGCTTGAAGTCATATACAAGACTTTAAAGGAATATAAGCCTCTTTTTATGAAGGCAAGGCTATCTCACGAAAAATATTATCTTTTCAAGTGAAAAAATGACCATGGGATTCCATCCTGAAAAGGATGAAAAGTATCCATGAGAATCATGCCATGAGTAGAGCCACAATACTATTATTGAAGATAATGCTTAACGGTGATGGATAATCACATGATTATGTTTGAGTCATTAGACCTTGAAATAGGTAGATGGAAGGAGATTTTTCTCAAGGTTCAAACATGTAAGTGACATAAAGTGATGTACAAATTTATTCAACAATAGAACGGTCAAAGATATACGGCATTAAGGGGCTCAGTTCGAGTTTACCTTCAAGATAAGATAAATGATAAGAACCTAATTTATAGGTATGGGTGAAAATGTAGGGTCCAGGCCAATTAGGAATGAACACGTTTTTCATAAGCACATTTGATACATTTTTAGTATATTTGAAGGTGATCAAGAGCATTTAAACGATGTTCATCTAATAACTCAAGTTGTGCCAAATGGTCTTGTCAAAATTCGTCATCATTGAGCATGTCTTTAAGTGAGATACAAAGAGATGGAATTTGGACTTTGAGAGGTAGGATGGCCTCTGTACCAAATACCAAAGAGAAATGTGTGGTGGTGGTTAAGGTATGTATGATGGTGTGATAGGACCATAAGGCAAAAGGAATGTGCATATGTCAATCCTTACTAGTATCATCAACGAATTTCATGAGAATTTTGTTGAGGGTTTTGTTAGTTGATTCGGCTTGACCATTAGGTTGACGATAATATGGTGAAGAGAAACTAATTTTAATACCGAATTTATCACAAAGTTTGCATAGATTCTTGGTTTTAATTTATTACCATTGTCAATGATGAGGTGATGAGGAACACCAAAACAAAAATGATGTGATGGTTAATAAATTCATATATTTTCTCAAATTTGGTATAAATGAGAGGGATGAATTATACCCATTTAGTGTAGTATTCAGTTATGGTGATGATCCATTGATGACATTAAGAATAATGAGGGTTAATCTCTCCAATGAGATCTAAACTCCATTAGGAGAAAGGAAAAAGTCCCCTGACGACTTATAAGGCATGGTTTAGGATGTGGTGAAGATTAATGTGCTACTGACACTTCACACAATGTTTGACATAATCGTAACAATCTTAGTTAAGGGTTGGCTAGTAATAGCTGAGTTAAAGAATACGTTTAGCAATAATGTGGCCACTGAAGGTCCACCACAAATCCCATCATGTATTTGTTTAATGGTGTAAGGAATTTCAGAACTAGTGAGGCACCATAGGAGGATACCATCAAAGCCATGTTTGTAAAGAAGACCCCCCATGATGATGTAATGAGATACCTTTTGGAGGAAGGCTCACCTACCATTACAAGTGAGATTTGGAGGTAGGATTGAAAGGGAGAGGTAGTCAGCGTATTGCTTATACCAAATGTTGCATGGATTGGTTTCAACTCATCCCAAAAATTTTACATCATGGAAGAGATAAGAAGGTGTTTATAACCATTGTATTGTGACAAATATTTTAGATTTTGAAGGTGAGGTAGGTATTTGTGAGGCCAGGAAAGCCATGGTATCCACAAAATTTTTAGTGGATCACGGAATAGTTTGAATGTCATAATTATCAAAGGTAGTCAAAAGCATGTCGATGTGATGCTTATAATTTTGAAGTATTTCATTACGAAACTAGTATAAACCATTAAATTGGTTTACGAATATTTGAGAATCACCAAAGATATTAAGGTTCTTAACATATAGGTTAGTTGTAGCTTAGAGACCTAACACGAGTGTTTCATATTCAACTACGTTATTGGTATAATTGAAGTCAAGTTTGAAAGATAAAGGAATAGGATTGCCATCAAGAGGAATGAGAATAACCCATGTAACACCCCACATTGAAATTTATAACCGTCAAAGAAGAGGGTCATTTTATAAATGGTGTCATCTAGGGACAGAGTGTAGATAGATTCATTAGGAAAATCAAAGTTAGAAGATTGATTTCTAGAAAGAGATGCGTATGCAATCTAATCTATTATTGGTTGTCCCTTAATAGACTTTTGATGAATGAATTCTAGGTCTAGGTATGCAAGGAGCATGAGCCAATGTGAAGCATGTTGGTGTTGATAAGGCTTAGCATACATGTAATGTAGGGGGTCGGTGTTGGTGATGATGAAAGTTTTGTGGTTGAGTAGGTAGTGGCGAAGTTTAGTGGCGACAAATACTAGGGCTAAGAAAATATTCTCAAATGAGTATATTGAGTCTCATAATCTAAAACCATATGAATTATTTAATAAACCTATTTCTCCTATGCTACTCATCACGATGAGTGAGCATGACACCCAAGGAATGGTCAGTGGTAGAAATATAGAGGTAAAATGGTTGGTCATCCTTAGGTGGGATGAGCATATGTGGCTGAATAAGATACCGATTCAATTCTTCAAAGGATTTATGGAACTCGTCATTCCAATTAAAGGAAACATCCTTTTTAAGAATATGATGAAAAGGGTGACATCAATCAGAAATTTGGGAAATAAAACATTGAATAGATTGTAACTTTCCATGTAAACTACAAAGTTGTCAAAGGTTAGTATGTGGAGGCATCTCAAGAATAGATTTTATTTTGGTAGGATCAACTTCAATGCCCCATAGAGAAATGATGAAACCAAGGAGTTTTCAAGATAGACCTACAAAGACATGCTTCTTTTGTTGAAGGTGAACGTAGTATTTGATTACATGGTCAAAGATGATTTTGAGTACATGGAGTTTTTTGGCACAAATTTTATAGTTTCTGAGAAGGTCATCAATGTAGTCTTCCAGTATGTCATGCATGATATCATGGAAGATATAGGTCATCACGCAGTGATAAATGGCACTAACATTTTTCAAGTCAAATGGCATGACACTATAATAGAAGGTCCCCCAAGGAGTGTTAAAGGAAGTTTTGTGTTGATCCTCTGGCATGAGTAACATTTGATTATAAACTGAGAATCCATCCATAAGAGATAGCATCTCATGGCCGGCTGTAAGATCAACAAGTTGGTCGATGCTATGAAAAGGAAATTCTTCCTTAGGGAAGGAGAGGTTAAGGTCATAGAAGTCAGTACAGATGCGGATTTCCCTTTTCACTTTAGTGACAGAACATTGTTAGAAATCCATTGTGGATAGTCGATAGGTGAAATTAAAGAAATATAAAGAAGGCATTGGAGTTTTCTCTTTGAAAATAAGGGAAATGCATGGATGCATTTTTTTATAGCTTTTGTTTCACAGTTCGGTACCAAGAATAGTAATAATATTGTGCACCATGATATTTGGGTTAATATGGGGCATATCGGTGTAAGACCAGGAAAAATTGTTGTTATGATCTCAGAGGAAAGTGGTGAAGGATTCATGTTCAGTAGCATCTAAATATTGGCCTATCTTTAGAATTAAAGATTTATTGTGAGTGTGAATGTTAATCTTGATGGTCAATTCATTCTACATGGTTTATATCTCGAAGGTAATGACTAGTGAATGTGAAAATTCTCCGCACCTAGATAGGTGAGAATGGAATCATCATCTTGACATTGAACAATGTTTATAGAAGGTGTGTCATCATCAATCATGTCAGGATAAAGGAAAGGAAGGGAAGAGGGAGCCTCACCATCGTGTTGATAGGTTAGAGGTCCCAAGGAAACAATGTTCATGAAAAATGAAGTTAGGAGGAATGGATTATGGATCCATAGACTTCGTAGGTAAAGGTGGTGTGGTAGGTGAAGAAGGTGATGAAGGTGGAGAAGGTCATTCTTCCTCTATGAGGTCGAATCTAGCCTTATTTGGACTAGGTGGTTCAACAAATCCAATAGCATGACACTCTTTATGATTACAAGTAGTGCAAGGAATAACTATGTGATGAACTTGTTCGTAAAGATAAAATCCAAATCCCTTCCAAGCACATCAATGAAGAGAGGTATGGGTGAAGTGGTAGTTGTTAGTGCAAAATCACGCACCCCGGATATTGATCGAGTTTTCTAGGTTGATCATATTAATATCCAAAGATGATAGCATAACATTGAATCATTTCTCCAAGTGTGGGACTTGAAGAGTGAGAAAGGAATCTCCAGAGAAAGGTGTTCCTATTCCTCTGTTCAGTGCACACGAAATATGCAGAGGGTTTTCTCATAATCTAATCTAATCACTTGGAGACAAGGTAAGAAGATGCATAAAATAAATCTAAGCTAATAGAGGTGATGCACCGAGGAATGAAGAACATATGCTTTGCCACATTAAACACAGACCATGTAGATATAACACAACACCATGCACAGATAGCAAAAATGCAATGAAAGATCAAGAATGACAGTAATAAATATGTAAGAGGGTTTAGAAGCAACCACAGACACATATATATTGCTCAAGGATCGATTCAATACATTGCAATAGCTAGAAGGCAAAAAACGGTGTTACAGTCTATATGGGAGGTTTGAAAACTCCACAAATCTTCTTATGAACAGGAGAGAAGGGAGGGTGCAAAGCAGAAAATGTCCAACTACAGAAAGAAACCCCTCCTTACAATTTATAGGAAGAATGGGAGAGAAAAAAGAGAGGAATTCGAAATCTGCCCCAACCACCTCTAGGTTGCATTTAATTCATCCATCATGGCAGAAGCGGCGGGTTCTGGCAAAGCGGCGGTTTGCCTAACAGAAGCGGCGAACTGTCTGCTGCATTAAAGTGGTTGTTGAAGTATTACCTCTGCTTGTTATTTCGTGCCAGAGGCGTTTTCTCAATTTTCTCCCTCCGGACTATACCAAAATGCAAGATTGACCCTGGAAACGTGTAGAGAATTTCAACAGCTTTCCATTGATATCAAGAACGTGTAAATCCGAGCTCTGGATCGAAAGATATGTCGATCTGAAGATTTAGGACACGGAACAGGCGCAGATTTTGAAATATTTTCCCGCGCACTGCCACTTGGACGCCACGTGGCATGCTCTGATTCGCTGAATAATTCTCTCTCCTCTACTTTTCGGCGGGCTGTCTCTTGAATTTTGACTTTTGGTGCTCTTGGAATATTTTCCACATTTTTTCCCATGCCCCGCCACTAGGGATACGTGGCATGCATTGGTTGGTTCACGAACCTGCCGGGTCTTCCTTCACTTTTACCCCTTTTGGCTTAGATTTTGCCAAACCTTCCAACTCCTCCCCGAGCTCCGCACTTCTATGCTCCATTGGACACGTGTCCAATTTCTATTGGCTCGGGCCAGCGCTTCAAATCTTGCCCTTTGACCCTTCGGCTTTTCCTTGATGACACGTGGCAATTTCTCAATGGTTCTCGGGCCTGCCGGGTCTTCCGCGTACTTCGCGTCCATTCGTCCCGGATGTCCCAGTGCTGCTTGGGACAAAAACCTCCGATCCGCCCGAAATGGGCTTCCTTGTCCCTCATTTGGCCAAAGACACGTGGCACCTTTTGATTGGCTTTCGGCTCCTTCGGCTTCTTCGCGTATTTCGGGTCTTTTTGTCCCGGACGTCCTATTTTGATTTTGGACCTTTTGGGACAATTTCGGCCGGTTCGGCCGGTTCGGGTATTTCTGGCCCGCTTGTCCCAATTGCTTTTGGGCTGACTTGTCTCTTTTCGGCCGGTTCGGCCGGTTCGGGTATTTCTGGCCCGCTTGTCCCAATTGCTTTTGGGCTGACTTGTCTCTTTTAAGTAGCTCGGCCGGTTCGGGTATTCTGCCCGCTTGTGTCGATTGCTCCCCTCTAGAAGGACTTAGCCAATTTTTTCACTTTTTCCTGGATCAATCCTATTTTCCTTTCTGCAACTTTTCGCACTTTCTCAAAGCTTGCTCCTTCCTTCTTCGGCCTGGGGAGTTTAGAAAGATTCCTGAAGGGACCCTAGAAACCTGATTTTGCTCTGAATCAGTCATTTTTCTTGGAATTTGGACATCCTGATGCATGTTATCAAATTTACCCTGGGGGGTGAATTTTGGATAACAATTTGGCGACTCAGCGGGATCATCTGCCTGCTAGATGAAAAGGCCAGTTGCCTGAAGCCATCCATTGGGCATGGAGTTAAGCATTAACCTGAAACAAGCCTGATACTGCAACTTCCCCTCCAGCAACACTCTGAACTGTAGAAAACAACCTGAGAGCAGCAAAACCTGTGCCAAAGCACTTAGGGAAAACAAAACTAATCTACAGCAAAACAATGTGCACAAGCACTTGGAGGAAAGAAAATCTAAACTAGTATTTACAGATGTAGTGAACCTCCCTCTAGAAGCAACGCTTGAGATAGATTCCATTTACTGGAATCTGCAGTTCTTCACCATCCAATGAGGCCAATTGGAAAGCATTGTTGTTCTTGCACTTTGTGACCATGTATGGGCCACTCCAAATGGCATCAAATTTTGAATGCCTTCCTGGTTTTGCTCTGTCCACATCCCATTTCAATACTAGATCTCCTATTTGAAAAGATCTATCTTTGGCCTTCTTATCAAAGGTCTTCTTGATCAAAGCCTGATCCTTTTCCATTGCTTGGAATGCCTGATCTCTGATTTCTTGCAGCTCCATCAATTCTGCATATCTCACCTCCATGGGCCCAAACTCTAGCAACTCCAGCTGTTTCATGAGTTCCAACGTTGGCAACTCAAGTGACATGGGCAAGACTGCCTCTCTTCCGTAGACAAGCCTAAATGGAGAGTTACCTGTGGATCTTTTGGGAGTTATCCTATCTGCCCATAAGGCTGATTTCAGTTTGGTATGCCAAGCCTTCTGATTCTCATCAAGAGTCCTCCTAATGATCCTCAGCAAGTTTTTGTTTGTAGACTCGGCCTGGCCATTACCTTGAGGGTAATAGTTTGATGAAGTGCTCAGGTAGATTCCGTTCTTGACAGCCCACTCAGTAACTTTAGATCCAATAAATGCCAATGCATTATCAGAGACTATTGTAGCAGGTACACCAAATCTGGTAGTTATTCCCTCGTAAAAGTCCAAGATGCTAGACTCATTCGCCTCTTTGACTGCTACTGCTTCTATCCATCTGGTGAAGTAGTCATGTGGTGTCAAAATCCATTTGTGCCCTTGGCTCGGGTGGGATTGATGACTCCAATGAAGTCCAGACCCCATTGCATGAATGGCTGGTCAACTGAGATTGGATGTAATGGGAGGGCTGCAAGTTTCTCTTTTCCTGTGAAAAATGCACAATTCTTACACCTCTTGATCCATGCATAGCAATCACTGAATATTTTAGGCCAATAATAACCAGCCTTCATGATTTTCAGAGCTGTCACTCTTGGTGCAAAATGGCCACCGGCTGGTCCATCATGAAACTCTTTTAATACCCTCTGGATCTGACCTGTGTTAATGCATCTCAGCAGCACTCCATTCAGGTCCTTTTTGAACAAAACTCCATCAATGATGGTATATGGAATTGCCTGCAACCTGAAGTGTCTTCTTTTTGCTTTGCTCATTTCTAGAGGGCACATACCCGTCTGTAGGAAATGTATCATATTCTGAGTCCAACAGGGAGTGGACACATCATCATTTTCCTGTTTTTTATCATCTTGTAATAGCAGGACAGCGTCCTCTTCATCTTCTGGGCTGTCTGGTCATTTGGAAGCGAGTTGCTCGCACAAACCTTTGCCTCTTACCAGCTTGGTGATTTTGATCTCAATGTCATACTCCATGACACGGGTGATCCATCCTGCCCTTTTCTCATTCAAATCCTTGTTGAGGAGGAAGTCCTTAACCCCAGCATGTGAGACCAGCAACTGGACCTTGTTGTTTGAGACCAAATGCTTGAATTTCTTCAAGCTCCTGATTACTGCAAGCACATGTTTTTCAATAAAAGAGTACCTCAATTCGCAGTCATTTAGGCTTTGGCTGAAGAAGGCAATCGGCTGCTCATCATTATCTTTATTCTGTTGCACCAAAATGGCAGAAATAGTGTCATCACCCCCAAATGCATAGAGGATGAAATCCTTGGAAAAGTCCGGGTTGATGAGAGTGGGTGCCTGGGAGATGGCTTCTTTGATTGCTTCAAAGCTCTCCTTGCCTTCTGCCGTCCATTTGAAAGCCATGCTTTTTCTTAACATTTTGGTAATGGGCTTGACAAGGGTTGCAAAATTTGGGACAAACCTCCGAACAAAGTTTATCCTTCCCAGGAAACTCTGAAGAGCTTTCTTGTGACTTGGCAATGGTAGAGCCCTTATGGCTTCAACCCTCTCTGGATCAATTGCTAATCCTTCCTTGGAGACAATGTGGCCAAGGAGTTTCCCTTCATGTGCAAGAAAGATGCACTTCTTAGGATTTAAAGACACTCCAAACTTTCTACATCTCTGAAACACTTGCCTGAGGTGAAAGAGATGGTCTGCAGCATTTTTTGAGAAGACAGTAATGTCATCTAAGTATATCAGTACTGTCTTGTTGATCAAGCCTTTGAATGCCATATCCATAGCTCGCTGGAATGTTGCTCCGGCGTTTGACAGTCCAAATGGCATCTTCTTGTAAGCATACGTGCCCCATTTGGTTGTGAAGGCTGTCTTGAACTGGTCTTCCTCCTTCACCATAATTTGATTGAAGCCTGAGTAACCATCAAGTAGCGAAAACCTTTCTGACCAGCTACGACCTGCAATATTTGCTCCATGGAAGGGAGTGGATAATGGTCCTTGAGAGATGCCCTATTGAGGTCTCGGAAGTCAACACATAGCCTGATCTCTCCACTTTTCTTTCTGACCGGAACCAAGTTCGCAACCCAGCTTGAGTGCTTGATAGGGAATATAATTGCTGACTCAATCAGCTTGTCCAGCTCCTTTCTCATGAGAGGCTCCATGTGTGGATTGACTGGTCTCTGTTTCTGCCCTGACAGGCTTAGTATTTGGATCCAACTCGATGGTATGCTGAGCTAAGTTGGGATTGAAGCCCTTCAAGTCTTCATAGCTCCAAGCAAACACGTCAGGGAATTCTTGACAAAGCTGTATGAACTCATATCTCTCTTGCTCAGTTGTCATTTTTCCAATTTGCAATGGCTTGTTCTCTTTTACCAAGATGGATACCGAATCTTCCCTCTTGACCTGAATATTTGCTTTCTCCTTTCTAAACTGATCATTGGGGTTAAAAATGGACTCCAAGGTGACAAGTCCCTTGGGCAGCTTGTCAGTTCTCAGCTGTATCACCTGGTCACCATATTGCTGTTCCAACTTCTCTTGATTCTTAGCTGAGAACTCAGCTTCTTCTTGCAAGAAGTGGATGATTTGCCGGTCATTCTCAAATACTTGCCAATTGACATTGTTATCCGGCACTGAAGGCCTCACAATCACGTGGATGTTTGGCTGTACCTTATCTTGTTGAATGTTTTCTACAATGTCAAAGGCTGCCCCTACTGCTGCAAGACTGTCAGCAGCTTGATTCTCTTTTCTGGGAATGGCCTTGATGCCGAAACCTTCAAAATCCTCCATGAGGTCCCACACCCTGTTCTTGTAGCATCTGAGTAGATCATTTTTGGCAGCATGCTGTCCCTTGACCTGATTTACAATCAGCTCACTGTCCCCAAAAACTTGCAAGTTATTTATTTTTCTTTTTATTGCCCAATGCATCCCCTGCACCAAGGCTTCATATTCAGCAGTGTTATTGGAGCATGCAAATTGAAATCTAAAAGCTGAATAATACTTTACTCCTTGCGGTGAAATAAGCATGGCTCCACCTCCTGCGCCTTGTCTACTCCTTGATCCATCAAAAAACAGTTGCCATACCTCGTTGTCATCCTTGTGGTTTGGCTTGGTGATGCTAGGAATAGGTTGACTTTCTTCGTGTATACAATAGACCCCCAGCTCAGATTCTTCTACTTCTTGATAAGGATCAAAAGCATGCACCTTGCTTGCCCATTCATCAAGTGTCAAATCTGGGATGCTTCCAACCTTGGTGTCAGCTTCATCAGTACTTGGATAATCTTCTTGATCAAACACTGAACAGTTGGCATTGATCTGATTTGGGGTGTAGGGCTCAATGTGAAAGTTCGCAATGGGCTCAGATCTGATTGTGGCCTTGGTTCCATACCTTGTTCTGAACAGCATGTGTGACCAATCAGCAGACAAATATCCCCCAATCTTGGCAGTAAAGTCCCTTGACAAGCATAGGGCAAAGAGTGGTGGAAGGTCTATGACTGAGACGTCTTGCAAAACAACCACGTTGGGACATGCATGCAAGGTAAGACTCAAGTTTTTTATAACTCCAACTGTGGCTACTGCTGTCCCATCTAATTGCACTACTCCCTTAGTTGTTATTTCATACTGGAGCCCTAGCTGATCAGCTATCTGTTTAGGCATTACTGAACTACTTGCCCCAGAGTCAATCATGCAATTATGTACCAACTTGTCTCCTATGATCAATGAAACATAAAATGGAGGGGGCTTCAGCATTTTACCTTGTTGTGCTCCATGATTTCCTTCAGGCTGGGCAGCATTTGTAAGCACTTTGTCTTGCCTCGAACTCGCTAATTAAAATTGGCTTGATCCTTCATAGCAGCTTGCAGCAGATCTCTTTGGCCTGGGATGGATAGGGATTCCCACATAGATATATTGACGTTTGTTTTCTTCATCTGATCAATGATACTGAATGGTGATGAAGGATCTCTCTGCTGTCCCTTGATTTGCACATTTTCTCCTTGAATATGGGCAGCAACAGCTGGCATTTGATTTGGCCAAGGGGCTGTTCTTGGCTGCCCTCGTGCATTTGAAACTGGGTTTTGCTTGCCAATCATTTGTGGAGCTGTGGAAGGTTGTGGATTGGCTGGGGCTAACGGCTGTTCCTCACCCAAATTTCTCCTTTTTGACCTTGTGTTGGCTGCAACACCTTGAGAGACTGCCTGATTCATACCACAGAAATCCTCTGCCTGCCAATTTACCAATGTGGTGTCATTTGGGGCAGGTTGCTGTTGGAATGTTTCTTGTTGTTGGCTGTTTTCTTGACTACTTTCACCCTCCACACCAGCACTTGTTACCATTAAAGCTTGGGTTAAAGCACCATTATAGCACATGGATTGATTATGGGGTTCATTACATGGAAAACACCATTCATACTCCTGGGCAATATTGTTTTGTGCTGGTACTAATGCCTTAGAGGCAGATATGGCATTTGGATTATAGGGCTGGAATGGTCTATTGACAGGAGGCCTTGTTTGATTCATATTTGCAGCTGGATTAGGTGGCCTTTGAGGCTGATATGGCTGCCTATTAGGTTGAGCTTGAGGCTGATACGAAGGTCTAAAACCTTGAGTTTGCTGTCTCTTGAGTGTGACCAGCTCATTACCTAAATTTTGCAGCTGCTTCATGACTTCTTGAAGCTCATTTGGGGCACTTGGAGATGAAGTGGAAGCTTCATTTGAACTCTGATTTCTAGGAGTGGGAGAAGGAGCTAAGACAGGTGCCTGACTAGTACTTGGGCTCTCTAAACTTGGATATAATGGCATTGGAGGCCTAGGAGCTAGCTTGCCAGCTTGAATCAGACAATTTTCAGCTCTAATGGCAATACTATAAGCAGCAGGGATAGTTGTGCCTCCCATGGATTGAATCAACATAGAAATATCAGAATTTAAAGCTTTAAGGTAGTATAGAAAAGCACCTTCTGCTGTTGGTCTGACTGCTACTGGAATTCTATCCCAAGATCTTTGAAATCTGAAGTTGAAGTCAGTTAGCTGCTCATTGGAAGCTCTCTTGATGGTTGTCAGCTGCTCCAAAAGAGACAAGTTGTCTCCCTTCTCTCCAAATTGATTATGAAGTGCAATACACAGCTGATTCCAGTTCGTGATAGAAGCAGCTTCAAGGCTCCTAAACCATTGCAATGCTTTTCCCTTGAATGAAGACGCCAACAATTTGACAGCTACTTGCATCTCATTAATCTCATGGATTGCACAAATGTTAGCAATGTCCTTGACATGATCACCAGGAGTGGTCTGGTTTTCTCCAGTAAAATATGGAATGTTCTTCAATGCTGCAACTGGGATTGGATTTTGTGCATTGAGAGCAAGTGGGCTGCTGCCTGTGAAGTTGACATAGGGGTTTACTGGTTGCGCCATTCTGAGTGGTCTTAAAACCCTTGTATATTGAAAGAAAGGCCTGTCAGGTGGAGGAGTTGAGAGAGTTCTGTTTGGTGGAGATGGAGACCTTTGAATCCTTCTTCCTCTTTGCCTTCTTCTTGGAGATAGTTGCAGGTATTCAAACGGCACTTCCTCTTCTCCAGCTCTTGACCTTGTGATTCTTCTCATAAGCTTTTAGGCCTGACTGCTGAAACTTAGTTGATTCTTCCCTTTGGAGTCGCCAGATATGCAAATAATAGCTCTTCTTAAGCAAGAAAATTGCAGCAGATGCACATCAACCTTGCTGCAATAAAAAATGAGACCTCTGTCCCACCGGGCGTGCCAAAACTGTTAGTGCAAAATCACAGCACCCCTGGATATTGATCAGTTTTCTAGGTTGATCATATTAATATCCAGTGTGATAGCATAACATTGAATCCTTTCTCCAAGTGTGGGACTTGAAGAGTGAGAAAGGAATCTCCAGAGAAAGGCTGGTTCCTATTCCTCTGTTCAGGTGCACACGAAATATGCAGAGGGTTTTCTCAAAATCTAATCTAATCTGCCAAGGAGACAAGGTAAGAAGATGCATAAAATAAATCTAAGCTAATAGAGGTGATGCACCGAGGAATGAAGAACATATGCTTTGCCACATTAAACACAGACCATGTAGATATAACACAACACCATGCACAGATAGCAAAAATGCAATGAAAGATCAAGAATGACAGTAATAAATATGTAAGAGGGTTTAGAAGCAACCACAGACACATATATATTGCTCAAGGATCGATTCAATACATTGCAATAGCCAGAAGGCAAAAATGGTGTTACAGTCTATATGGGAGGTTTGAAAACTCCACAAATCTTCTTATGAACAGGAGAGAAGGGAGGGTGCAAAGCAGAAAATGTCCAACTACAGAAAGAAACCCCTCCTTACAATTTATAGGAAGAATGGGAGAGAAAAAAGAGAGGAATTCGAAATCTGCCCCAACCACCTCTAGGTTGCATTTAATTCGTCCATCATGGCAGAAGCGGCGGGTTACGCAAAGCGGTGGTTTGCCTAATGTGAGCGCGAACCTATGCATTGCATTAAAGTGGTTGTTGAAGTATTACCTCTGCTTGTTATTTCGTGCCAGAGGCGTTTTCTCAATTTTATCCCTACGGACTATACCAAAATGCAGATTGACCACGGAAACGTGTAGAGAATTTCAACACTTTCCATTGATATCAAGAACGTGTAAATCCGAGCTCTGGATCGAAAGATATGTCGATCTGAAGATTTAGGACACGGAACAGGCGAAAACGGATTTTGAAATATTTTCCCGCGCACTGCCACTTGGACGCCACGTGGCATGCTCTGATTCATTGAAATTCTCTCTCCTCTCTGCTTTTAAGTAATTTGTCTCTTGAATTTTGACTTTTGGTGCTCTTGGAAAATTTCCACATTTTTTCCCATGCCCCGCCACTAGGGATACGTGGCATGCATTGGTTGGTTCACGAACCTGCCGGGTCTTCCTTCACTTTTACCCCTTTTGGCTTAGATTTGGCCAAACCTTCCAACTCCTCCCCGAGCTCCGCACTTCTATGCTCCATTGGACACGTGTCCAATTTCTATTGGCTCGGGCCAGCGCTTCAAATCTTGCCCTTTGACCCTTCGGCTTTTCCTTGATGACACGTGGCAATTTCTCAATGGTTCTCGGGCCTGCCGGGTCTTCCGCGTACTTCGCGTCCATTCGTCCCGGATGTCCCAGTGCTGCTTGGGACAAAAACCTCCGATCCGCCCGAAATGGGCTTCCTTGTCCCTCATTTGGCCAAAGACACGTGGCACCTTTTGATTGGCTTTCGGCTCCTTCGGCTTCTTCGCGTATTTCGGGTCTTTTTGTCCCGGACGTCCTATTTTGATTTTGGACCTTTTGGGACAATTTCGGCCGGTTCGGGTATTTCTGGCCCGCTTGTCCCAATTGCTTTTGGGCTGACTTGTCTCTTTTCGGCCGGTTCGGGTATTTCTGGCCCGCTTGTCCCAATTGCTTTTGGGCTGACTTGTCTCTTTTCGGCCGGTTCGGGTATTTCTGGCCCGCTTGTCCCAATTGCTTTTGGGCTGACTTGTCTCTTTTCGGCCGGTTCGGCCGGTTCGGGTATTTCTGGCCCGCTTGTCCCATTGCTCCCTCTAGAAGGACTTAGCCAATTTTTTCACTTTTTCCTGGATCAATCCTATTTGCCTTTCTGCAACTTTTCACACTTTCTCAAAGCTTGCTCCTTCCTTCTTCGGCCTGGGGAGTTTAGAAAGATTCCTGAAGGGACCCTAGAAACCTGATTTTGCTCTGAATCAGTCATTTTTCTTGGAATTTGGACATCCTGATGCATGTTATCAAATTTACCCTGGGGGGTGAATTTTGGATAACAGGAGTTGGTGAGGTAACGGAAGTTAGAGGAAAATGGTTGTTTCTAAGTAGGTAGTTCAGGTGAATAAGAAGAAGTATCAAGTCCCCAAAATGTCATGTTGGTGCAAGGGTGAGGAGGACTATATGGAAGGGTTTCTCCTATATGATGATCATAATTGTGGCGTTTATGAAGGTTTCCGTACTCTTGAGGAGTTTAGAACATGTCAATGTTGTACAAGTGATACTATCCCATGGTAAGGCATTGATAAAGACCTTCCAAAGGGTCGGAAGTTGGTACTTGGGTTGAGGGAATAGATGAGCTATTTCTAGTTTGAGAAGAAGGATTGGTAGATGGGTTAACTTTGGAAGTTGTAGCAACAAAGGGAGAGAGATGAGCTAGTTGATGAAGGTGCGTAGCGAATTGGTAGAATAAGAAATGAGATAAGATGAAGTAGTCATGGTAGAAGATGAGGCGGCGACGGCATATGTGGAGGAAGGGGTAGTAGATGCCTTAATTGGAATAAGGACATCATTGGGTTGATACAACATGTTACAGGTTTTGAAAGGTGAAGGATTTTCTAGAATAGTGTAAGGATGTCCTTCATATTCGAACTTGATGTAGTGGTGAAGATTCAAAGGTACACACCCCATGGCATGAATCCAAGGTTGGGAAAACAACATGTTATATTGGAATTCCCCTTTGAGAAAATAGAATGATTCAATAATGGTGTGGGGACCCATGCAAATGTGGAGGATGATGGTGCCAATAGTATAAGTCAAAGGATCATTGGAGGAATGTAACATAATCAAGTTATTTATCATTCAATTAGAATGTATGCATATTTGTTCATACACATGGGAGGAAATAATATTAATACTCACACCTTCATCGATCATAACATGTCAGACATGAGTATCCTCAATGTGGATGGAGATGAAGAGGGTGGGATTAGGATCGTCTGCATGGTGAGGAGAAATCTCCAAGTTAGAGAAAATAACAATAGAAACTATGTGATTGGTAGTGGCAATAGAGGTTTTAGGTGAAGTAGTGAGGGAGGCCACATGATGAGGTGTGAATATGGTGGCAACCAATGTAGGGTCATTTTGTAGAACCTCAATAGTTTATAGGATCTCGAGGAGGGCTTGGTGATGAGACTCAGAGGTTTGGATGAGGTCATATAAAGACATTTTTAGAGGATATTGGTGAAGTTTTTTTATTATAGTATGATGTGTGAATCCATCAAAAATTGGATAGGCCGACCCATAGATGGTTACCTTGGGGAAGGTGCAGATGGAATGGTAGGTGTGGATGAACTTGATGGGTTGCTAGTCTTCTCTTTTCCTTTGTATTTTTGTGCTCGAGTGGAAATGTGAACCATATTAATATGAGGAAAAGAGGAGGCTATGTCATGAAAAGTATAATGGAAGGAGGGACAAAAACTAGCATGGGATATGAGCCCCAGTGAAATGAGTATGACACATTGAAATTTTTGAGGGGATGGACTAGCTCTCTAATCTAGACCATATTGATATCGAAGGTCAGAGGAATAAAAGAGGGTTGTGGAGGTGGAATTGAAGGTAAATGAATAGATATAGGAGAGGTTTTGTGATGAAAATCAGAGGTGGAATGGGCTCTTCATCCAAAATGTCATCTTCGTCAAAGAGATATTAGGGAGAACACATTTGAATAATAATATTTTAAAGGGCCTTGTAATTTTCAGCATCATTCCCAAGCACACGATGATAAGCAAAAATCATGGTATCGTCAAACACTTCGGTTTAGTTTTGAGTGGATCGTAAGGCACGAGAGGTGGCAATGTAATGACAAAGGTTTCTAACAACCGATAAAGGATGTTAGTGTAAGATCCTACCAAGAGATTGCAATGATAAGTGAGCATGGGTTTGGATGGAATTTTGGGTGAATTTTATTGAAGAGGTACTGCTCAAGGGGGAGTTAGAGGTTGAGTAGGTTTGACTACCTTTTTGGTAAGTAGTGTGGTTTTAGGATTGGGTTACACCTTCTTGGGTAAAGGTGTCGGGGTAGTGCATGAAGTAGAAGGTAATGTGGAAGATGGAAGTGGACGGGTCAGCCATGGTGAGAGTGGAGGTGTGGTAAAGATAGTGGTAGGAGGTACTATAGAATTTTTAGGTGGAAGAGAAGGTAATGGAATGGGTAGTGGATCAATCGTGGGAAATGTAGAAGGCTTAGGTGGAATGGGAGGTTGTGGTAAAGATGTAGGTTGCTTCGTTTTAGTTTTACCTTGGGTAGGAGGTTGCTTGACCAAGGTTGATGGATGGGGACCTAGTATGGATGGAAGTGGCAAAGGTGAAAGAGGAGTGGTAGAAATTGGGGTATGAGGCCTAAGAAGTTGGATCTTCCTCCTAGGTGGGGTAATAGATTTGGTGGTAATTTGGGAACAGGTGGCTAAATCAATCTTGATGAGAGGATGCATTAGACTAGGTGTCGGCAAAACCCCCAATGTAGTGATAGTTTTGCACATAGGTAGCGGTATAGGTATAGGTAGAGTATTGGGTGTAGGTGGTTTTTAGGGTAACGGTAAAGGTTTGGCAATAGGTGAGGCCAATGTAGAAGGAACTACTATAACCAACTCGGTGTGATATATTTAGTTGTCTTGAACACTTTAGGATAAATCATTGAAGTTTCTACACAAAACATTTTTATTTGAGGTTATATGGGAAGTCAAAGGCTTCCTAAATCATGGAGTACTCGACATACTCCATGCAATTGAAATTTTTTTTTGCATAGAATTAGAGGAAGATGATGACTACTTGGTGGTGATCCCTCTAAAAATTTCGAGGTCCTGGGAAATAGGGAATTGTTTTGCTTCTGACTCTATAGGAAGAAGTGATGTGAGAAGATTAATAGGATCCTAGTAGGCCCTAGGAGATGCATCAATGATTGGAAGAGAGTATAAAGGTGGCTCCTCTATGGGTTGAGGAGTAGGAAAAGTAGGTGATGTGGACTCTTCCTTAGGTAGAGAAGAGGATAAAATAGAATCTTCTATGGGTAAAATCATGGGTAATAGAGGATCCTCAATAGATAACAAAATAAGTGGGGTAAGTGCCTCTTTAGATGGAGTAGGAGAGGCGAGGCTCTTTTGTGGGTAGAGGAGTAGGTGAAATAGGATCCTCCGTGGGTAGAAGAGCTCACGTAAGAATCTTGTCAATAGAAGGAATGCAAGGCACCTTAGCGGTAGAGACATGTATTGTGTCAAAGATGACATGGACTTCGTGGACATGGGTGTTATTGCTAAAATTTTCATCGACCTGATTAGATGAATGGGTATGGTTTGAAAAAGTTTTACTAAAGACCTATACATTTTGGTTTTTTGATGTGTTAGGGTTATCCAAGATGAAATCTCTATTATCTAACATTTCTTGGATGACGTTTTTTAATTTTTTAAAATTTTCATTACTATGTCATCTAACACGGTGATAGTCTCAATAATTGTTCTCCTTATACCATGCGGGAATAGGACAGGAAGGTTCAAAGCCAATATGTGGTTTGATCGGTGGAAAAGTGACGGCTTCTACTTTTAGCATCTTTTCCAACACAAAGGAATAAGGTTATCATAGGAGGTATATCTTCATTGTTCCTGCTTGTATTGGAAGTTTTGAATAGGGGAAATATTAGAAGGAGGTTTTTATTAGTTTGATGGATGAGATGGGCCAGCTTTCAAGACCACCACATTGGCAGATCCCTTTTCTTTAGCATGAGTATTTTGTGGTTTAGAAGAAGAAGAAGAGTCATTCAATTTAAACAGAGCACTCTTGTTACGTAATTGTAGCTTCTTCTCTTTAATAGCACATATTTCTAGCTTTCAGGCCATAGTGAATGCCTCATCAAATGTCTAGAATGTTTGGACCTAAAGATTTGGAGAGATGTTCTGGCACAAGCCCTAGTGAACAACTCTATCATCTTGGTTTGTGGAAGTTGAAAGGTGATCGATTAGTAAGACTTAGCCAACATGCGACAAAATATATGATAGATTTGTCTTCATATTGACAAATCGAATATAAATCTATCATAGTGGCCTTCTTAGTGATGTTGATGGATAAATGATTGAGAAATGCCTAAGATAATTGATTAAATAAAAAGATAGAGTGCTTACGTAAAGCACTATACCAGTTTAAGGCCGGTCCTGTCAAGGACACATTGGAAAACTTTGAAGAATCAAGGCGTCATCATGGGAAATCAGATAACATACATGCTTAAATGTTCATAAATGTTCTTTGTGGATCTTCATTACTATTAAATAAGTTTAATTTAGGCATCTTGCAATGTGGGGGATAAGGATGAATAGGTATGGAAGGATGAATTGGCTCATTATGAATTTTATCATAATTCAATGTATTATGTGAGCCAAATATAGATGCTTCTAGGGTTGGAATATTTTCCATCATCATTTTGATCAGATACATGGTTGGATTAGATTGAGATGCACCTCCCATGGTATAAGGAGGTGGATACGATGTAGAAGGCACATCCGTATATAGAGGTGCCGAATAAGAAAACGAGAAGGGGGACATAAGTAGCAAAAATGGTGATGGCATATACCTTGAATGGGAGGTATAAGAGGAAGGTGGTGGCTGAGACAAGGTGTAAGTGGGAGGGACTGTGTAGATACCCTCATAGTGATAGGTGGTAGAGTAGCAGGTATGGGCATGACCAGACTCTAAAAAGGGGTTGAAGCAATGGGAGGTTACGAGGTAATGACCACTGATGATGTTGGAATCCCTAAACTAGGAGCTATAGATGATGGCATAGTGGATGTCACAAGTGTGATAGATGTCAAGGGTGTGATTGATACTAAATATGTGGGATCAATATGAGAAACAACAGGATTTGATGTGGAAGCGGGTAATGCTACACTACTAGTAGCTGATACAAAAGTGGGCAAAAGAGTGGGAGGAATGGATACAATCATCCCATATATGAGATGTCCTAATGAGTCATATGTGGATGAATGGGTGAGGTAATACTGCAAGGCAACAAGATTATGATCAAGGAGTTTTGAAAACTCCTCTTCACCTGTGTGTATAGAAATATGAGAGGTGGGGTCCATTGGTGAAGATATAGAGGGTGGTGAAGGAATAAGAGGTAGTGGTTGACACCTAGCATAAAAAACAAGAGAATTGGTTTGTCTCGTGAGTCAAAACCATGTCGTGAGGGTGGTAGAATATGTAATGTGTGTTTTGTAGATGGTATAGAAACACGAAATAAATATATAAAGGACCTAGTAAATGGAAATTATTTTTGTTTTGATAGAAGAATCAAAACAGAGATACCGATGTCGATAGGGTAACCGATTCTGTAGAAATGGGTAACCAATGTCGGTTATTAGATTAATGATGTATTCTTATGAATGAATTATAGGTTTGTAAATCTAGAGATGAAGAATGTAAATTGGGTGGACTTGAACTCTATTAATGGTAATAAAGACTCATAAATGTGATAAATGACATAAAAAAGTTACAAAAATATCTGGATGTGAATTTAATACTATTTTGGGTAGTAGGGAAGTGATGGTGGTTAGTCAACTAATGCCGGTATGAAGAGGTAACTAATGTCGATCATTTGGACAGATGCGATTCTTGTGAAATCTGAGAAGATGATGAAAGTTTAAATTTTAGGTTATTAAGCCAAATGAAAATACCAACCTAGAAGATGAGAATGGTTTTGAGGAGTCCTAACACACCCAAAATGAACCATAATACATGATGGTGTGATGCGAAGGATAATAAAAATAATAATAAATGACCTCGCATCTCAAAATACAATTTAGGAAAAAAATAACAAACATGTAAAATCTTAAGTAATAATTTTTATGTTGTGTGGCTTATGCCCTTTAAAAATAATTGTGAATAGAGTAAAGTTTTTGTTCAATGAGGGTACCCTATAAGTATTCTATTGTAGGTTTCATGTGAGTTTTCGATAAAGAGACTCGATATACCTTTCAAGACGTGTGGTGTAACTATGATATGATGATCTTCAAAACACCACTGGATCCACCACCAATCCAGATTGTTAATCGTTGATGAAATTTGTTGGGAAGGAATATTTTTATTAAGTGTGTAAAATTTTCAAGTGATTTGGATAGGGGTGTGCATGCACAAAGTGTGAACTACGCTTAATTCTTGCCAATCGTCAACTTTTCATGAACTATAGTATATAGATTGCAAATAAATTTAGGTGATCTAAATGTAACATACAAAGGATGAAATGAAAATATTTTTAAGCCCAAATGGAAAGTGAAATTGGATGTAGTAAATAGAGAATAGGTCAAGACGATGATCTTTCATTAAATGCAAGTTCAAAATAAAGCGAGAAGAATTCTTTTTAAACACCAAATCACGAATTTCCTTTAGACAAGTAGAAGAAGAGAATATTGACCAGAGAGATATTTAATGTGATTTTTTCAAAAAGAAAGAAACACATAATTCCCTATATGAATAAATGAAAAGAACCCACAAGAAGGGGTCCCACCGGCATGCCAAAATATTTCACCTCAAAGTAATGTGATAAAATAGATAAAGGTAATGGGCATAGGAGGAATATTTGTGATTATGTATATGGTTTGCATGCGTAGAATGTTAACCATGCTGATTGTGAGAGATTCCTTTGGCTAAGAGGAACGAATTGTAAGAAATAAAGCAAGACCAAAAATAACATTAACCATATAGGTTGGTAGACTACATAGTAAGAGCTAGATTTGGAAAAGGAGGTACTTCCTATAAGGTTGTCAATCCACTTTCAAATATAATTTAATGCAACAAATAACATGAAATAGGTAAATCCTATTGTAATGGTATGATTTAGGTGTCTCATGCTAATACAATAAGTAAATTTAATCTAATAGACAAAGTTACGATTAAATCTAGAGGGGTGGTAGGTTGTTTTATGTTTTCGTGGTTTGTGAGAGATTGAAGGTGAGGCCAGGTGAAGTTTAGTAAGGTTCTAGGTTGTTTGGGAGAAGTTATGAGCTCGTTGTTATAAGCAAAGTTACCAGTCACAAAGACCAATATCAGGTTGGTAGACTAGGTGGTAAACAGTGAAAGGTTGTATTTAGGACATATAGGGATCAAATGAAAGAAGTAAATGAAAGACTTAAGATCAAAACAAAATCTTAACAAATAAGAATGAATTACTTATCTAGTAATATGTAGATATGAAGGTGGTTGTTGGTTGATGAGTGCTCCTAGGAGATACAAGAATGTGTCTAGTTCTGTGACAATGGAGCCTGTGTGCTCTGTTGTGACAATCTGAAGTTGTGGATGAGATGAATGGATGTTGGTGAAGACCTGGTGTGCTTTGGTTCATCATCTAGTAGCTTTAATGCTTGATAGTTAGAGTGTCAAAGCTTAGGTGAATGAATTAATTGAAGAACCTATGCAAAGAGTTAGAAACTCTTATTTAAGGGTAATGGTGGCGGTTAGGGAACCGATGCTTGACAAAGGAAAAATAGTGTTGGTTAGGGGAAATGGTCAAATTGGATAAAATGGCTTGATTACACCCATATTTGGCATGAGTCAAGTTTCAATCTCGAATTAGAAGTGGGAGATAACACTAAATATATTTTGAGAGAGGTTGGAGAGATCATAGTTCGTAATGGTTATGGTTATAACAAGTCCTAGTTGGTTAGGGAGTGTGGGGACTTGGTCTTAGCCATTGATGAGGTTGGAATAGTTCTAAGATGAGGTATCTAGGTGAAATGGATATTAATCTAATTAAAGTAATTAAATTAATTATTACTTGTGAGGATTAATTTAATTAGGGGTGATTAAATTAATACCAATGTGATGAAGGGGGTCATGGTTATGCATATGTGTCAAATTAATTAACCAAAAGGGATTAAAGGGCTTGTGACCTAAATTTGGTATCTAAAACAACACTTCATGGATGTTTTCAACCTAAATTCCATTTTTTCCCAAATAACAAGCAACTAACCATATGCATGTAGGTGTATTGGTAGCTCACACAAATGTCTTATACAATGAATCATAAATATTATCCTCAACCCATTGTCTTAAAGAGAAATCATTAAAACCGGGGTGAAGTTATTTGAAACAATCCTCAATAGTGTCTAGCCAAGATTTGATATTTTCCTATGTTAAATGTTGCATCTTCTATCCAATTAATTCTTAAATTGTAATAAAGGTCTCGAAACGGAACAAAAATGTTGGAATCTAGTTTAATTTTACCAATGCGTGTATATTTACTTTGGGAATTATTACACATAAGTTTTTCTTTCGTCACTCTAGAATATCACACCCAGACAGTCAAGAGGTTTTCTCACCCAAAGTGCAAATGTTTTTGAGTCCCATCATAGTTATTATGAGTGAAGTGAATGAGGCATAATATTCATTTGTCAATTAGCAATATAACAAGATAGTTCATACACAAACCATAATGTCCATAAATTAATCATTGTGTAATATTTTTTTTTTACAAATCTTACACATGCATATTCTATCTTTATATCTATATCTAACTAGACCCCTTCATGGGTATTTATACTATTGGTAACTTATCCTTAAATAGTCTTTCTAACAATAGATTTTGAGTTACAACTTAAATTAACTACTACCTCTAGTTGATTAACAAAAATTATTCCTTTTTCCGCTCAACCAAATGTTGCGTATGTCATTTACTCAGTATAAGACACTACTATATATATATTTATCCACCACCTTCACGTGGACTGTGATAACTAATGTTAATTCTACTCTTGGACTCATGCTTTGTCCTTTCCCCCTTGCATGTTTCTCCTTTGTCCTTATCCTTTCCTTTGCATTCCTTCTCATGGTTTCTTCTTTACACCTTCACTATGTTACTTACATGCATGCTTTCCCTATTTCCCCTTTATGTGGCCACTCCTTGCACTCTCCTCTACTTACACCTATACATTACTTTAAACAATTCATGGGTGACTCCATGGAACACATCATATATATATTGAATGCTAAGTCCTCTAGGAATTAAATAATAAATAATTAACATGGACCCAATAGTAATCTAGATATAACATGTATTTGTGATATTTAATAAGGAAAAATAATCAAGAAATAGAAAAATAAAAATCATTATGAAAATACCAATCTTTTTATTACACTGCAAAATATCCTAAAGGGATCTAATTGTTATGAATTTTTAATTTTTATAGTATTAGAGAAAATATGAGGGTTCAATCTTAACAATAATAGAAACAATTTTTATTTCATAATATCAAATACGAGGCTTTCACTATAGTATCTCTTGTAAATTGTGCATATTTTATCCCAAATTTAAATAGATTAAGCATTTATAGCTTGAGAGTATGTTAAAAATAAATTTTATGAATTTTATTTAATAATGACTCTTAATGACCTTCAAAAATTCCTACAAATTTGTTCATAGGTTCCTTATTATGTTTGGTCCTATACTAGTGGTTTTTATGAGCTTTTAATAGGGATTGATATTTCTCATAATGGACTCTAGAGATGATATGAAACAAAATATGGTCAATTATAATTTTGAATGTGTGGGATGGAGGAGACATAGGGAGAAGAAGGAAGAGAGAGAAACTTTCAAATGTTAACGGGTGGAAGATTGATGGAAGATAGATTTTGGCTGATATGGAAAGTGGGGTCTCTACTCAAGGAAATATTTCCATAGATGTGGGTTGTAAGGTAATTTTCATGTGGTCGAGCCTCTTCAAAAGTGGGGTTGTCTAAGGTAAAAGGCTTAACCTTAAACTAAGGAATGATGCATCAGGTATCTTCCTAGAGGTTCATATTATATTATTAATCACACCATTAATGAGGTGGAAAATTCTCTAGTTGGTGAGTTGGTTAGAAGGTGGCCCGACATTTACTTGATTCATGCTTGGTCTCTCTAAAAATGAATCCTAAAGGATACGTTAATGTGAATGCACGCATTAATGGATTTTTTCTATTTAACTTCAATAATCCTCAAAGGGTCCTTGGTGTTTGGGTAAAATGGGATTTTTATGAGGAAATGGTCACCCTGAATGCAATCCAGAGAAGGAAAATATAAATCAATTCTTGGTCTAATTAGGTTACCCGGCTGCCTATTTAAATGTGGGATCTTGATGTGATTTATGGGATTATTGCATCTCTTGGGATTATTAAATGTGGGTAAAATGGGATTTTTATGAGGAAATGGTCACTGAATGCAATCCAGAGAAGGAAAATATAAATCAATTCTTGGTCTAATTAGGTTACTGGCTGCCTATTTAAATGTGGGATCTTGATGTGATTTAGGGATTATTGCATCTCTTGGAAAATTTACAACTATTGAAAATTACACTCTTAATAAGAGAAGATTAGTATGCACAATTTTTTTATCTATTCCTTAATTAGGGCTTTAATTTCAAATACTATTATTCTTAAATATAAACTTAGTAGTTGACCTAAAAATATTTAATTCAAGTTTTTCATGTGAAGTTCTCTAGGTGTCAAGGGTAGGGGCATTTGTAACAACCGTAAAAGTGAAAAGTTCTTGGATATACAAGGAAGTGACCAAATCTTGGAAGGGGGATGACGAGGGTAAAGGAAATATTGGACCTAACTAGAACAAGAAGGATGAAATAGTTTTGATTCATAATAAAGGAATGTTCATTACTGATAATGTTTTTAAACCTTCTTCAAACAACTTGGATCAGGTTCTTTCTAACAAGGGGTCATGAAAGATCCTAGTAACATGGATGGCCCGATTAAGATGGATTCGTTGTAGTTAGATCTAAGAAAAACAAGATAAAATGCTTCTCTAATCCTAATATTTGGTATTCTAATATGCATGTTTAATTTGACAAGTCTATGGTTGTTAGGAACTTAGACCCTATCTTGAAGTAACTATCTAGGAATGTGGGAAAAGAAGTTCCCAATAATTTGTTATCAAGAAATGTCTCGACCTTGAAATCAAATAAAGAGTCACAAGGCTCTCGGTGGTCTTAATTGTGTGGTGTTAGTTCCTATTTTGAATAAATCCAATTTTATCTGGTTAAAGGAGGGGAATAATCTGATAGAGGTTATAATGAATCTAAAGAAAAATATTAAGAACAAATAATAAAGTCTTTAATCCTTTACTCAAAAAAATATTTTTCTAAACAAGGAATCTCTTGAAAAAGGTATGAATGGGAAGGATGAGGAGGAGAAAGAGGTTCTAAACACCTATTTAGATAAATATCATGTAAACTCAAAGGAAATTAGGTTGTTAACTCTAGTTCAAAAACAAAAATATCACCTTCTAATTATATGAGGAAAACCCCTACAAATGTCACTTCTACAGAGAACAAAGTTAGATCTAGGAGGACTAATAGACAATCCATTCAAAAGAAAAAATTCAAAAACAAATTAATGATGGGACTTAATCTAAGTTGGATGTGAGGAGCTTTATAAAACCTAAAAAATCAAAGTTACAGATGAATGTGATCACTTGGAACATATGGGGTCTCAATAACCCCACTAAGTTCAGTTACTTAAATATTTTTGGTCGAAACAAATGATTGATATTCTTACTATTCAAGAAACCAAAATGAGTGTTGAGAAATTCTTTCTAATTAAATATAATTTTTGGAAAAATTAGGGATCGGTGGCTTTGAGCTCTAATGTCACATCTTAGGGGTTATCCATGGTTTGGGATTATGTACACTTTAACTGTATCAAATTATTGAGTAGATATAATCATTTAGTGGTTTTGATGATGAATTTAAGAAACAATTCATGATGGGTTTTTATAATATTTATTCTCCTGAAAAACTTTCTAGAAAGATGGGATTTATGGAATCAAATCTTTGATTTTCAATAAAATATTTCAGAAGTGAATGGATGCTAGTAGGAGATTTTAATACTTCACTTCTACCAAAGTGGAAAATATGGGATGTATTATAGACTTCAGCATTGTTAGTATGGAAGACTTTTAGTACTTCATTTATTCTAATAGAATTATGGACATCAAGTGAAAGGTAGGAAACTTACTTGGACTAAAAGAATATTGGTATATTAGCCTATCAAAGCTAGGTTTGATAGGGTCTTAACTTTCGTTGAATGTTTAAAGAAAGATATATTTTTCTACCCTTCCATGTATAGGTTTTTATCACAACCTTATCATTTTTTCGATAAAAGAAGTGGAAAGAAGAAGGATCCCCTTTAATTTTGATAATATGTGGTTGTAAAATGAATGGATTAAGGATCTAGTTAAGGATTGGTGGAATATCAAGATCCAGGGTTATCAAGATATTAGCTAATGTCAATAAGAACCTTAAATATTTGGACAAGAACAACTTTGGGGATATCTTCTTAACCAAAAACAAATTGTAGTAGGATCTGTCTTTTCTTTAAAATTATTTAGAAAAGGAATATATTGAGATGAGATTTGATTCTAATATTAAGGAAAAGGATATCCTTACTAATTATTATAATATTTTGGCTAAAGAGAAAACTTATTAGAGACAAAATTCTAAAATGACATGGTTGAAAGAAGATGATAAAAATACCAAACTATTTCATATTTCTGCAGTGAAGCACAAAAATACTAACAAGATTGGAAGAATTAAAGGGTAAGGGGGTACCTTTGTTGAAGAGTTTAAGGATATTCATGAGGATGGTGTTAGCTCCTTTCAAAATCTTTTAACCTTCCCATCTTTTTGTAACCTCTATAAAGAAGACCAATTTTTGAATTGTATTCCTAATTTGGTGTCTCTTGAAGACAAAAATATGTTGGTTAACATCCCCTCTATGGAAAAATTGAGTATGTTGTTAAGTATATGAGTTTGGATAAATATTTGGGCCCAAATGGATTTCTAACATTCTTTTTCAAATTTTCTAGGATTTTTGTGAAGGAGGATGTTTGTCTTGCTATTCAAGAACTTTTTAGGAACAAGAAGATGTTGAAGGATCTAAAATGCATTTTTATAGAGTTTATTACTAAAGTGTTGAATGTCATGGAATTCAACAATTTTATAACTATTAGTATTCGTAATACCATTTATAAGATGTGTACCATAATGTTGTCTCTCGTGCTCTTGTTTCTTCTCCCTTCTTTGATCTTGGACCAGGTCAAAGGTTTTATTATGGGATAGAAAATTGAAGATGGTATTGTCACTATATATAAGACCTTACATTTTATGAACCAATGTAACAAGGAGGTTGTGGTGATTAAATTAGACATGGAAAAGGCTTATGATAGGGTGTCTTAGGATTTTATGGATAAGGTTTTTATAGGTTTGGTTTTGCTTCTTCATTTTAGATGTTGATTTAATCTTGCATCTCTACAGCTATGTTTTTGTTCTAATTAATGAAACTTCATTTGGTTTATTCCCTAATTCTAGGGAGTTAAGACAAGGTGATCCTATCACTCTTTTCTTATTTATTCTTATGGTTGAATCACTTAGTAGGGATCTTAATGTGGCTACTAGGGAACATAAAATTATGGGAATCCCTCATGCATTTAATCGTGAGAAAGTGGTCCACCAACACTTTGTTGATGGCATTATTATGGTTGCTGAAGCATTTGTACATGAGGCTAAGGATTTTAAACTAGTCCTTCAGGATTACGAAGAGATTTTTGATAAAAAAAATCAACTATGGAAAGATTTTGGTCTTCTTTTTTAACACCCTGGATCAAAGATTCCAGAAAATCTTAAAGATTTAGGATTGTGACATCAAAACTTTTCCTACAAAGTATTTGGGTTTGCCAATTGGTATAAAAAGCCTCATATTGTGGATTGGAAATGTTTTCTTGATCATTTTATTATAAATTTGGATAGCTAGAAAGGTTCCCTTCTTTCTCGGCTCGTATTATAATGTTTTTAAAAATCTCTTTACCTAGTCTTCATATTTATATTATTTCGATTTTCAAGATGCCTTCTTATGTTGCTGAAAAAAATTTGAAAGGATCAAGAAGATATTATTATGGAGTGGTATAAATTTCAATTCCATAATTCCTCTCATGTCCTATGATAAGATATGCAGTCCTAAGAAGTTTGGGGTTTTAGGCTTGCGATACTAGGAAAGAATGAATAAGGATCTACTTGTTAAGATAACTTTGCATCTCTCTAAAGAGGAAAATGTATGAACTAACATCATAAAAAAAAGTATTAGGTTAATATTAGATCTGATGATTGGTGTTTCTATACTCCCTTTTGATGGTTCTCCATTTTGTAAGGCTATTAATTAGGGAAAATATTATTTATTAGAAGGTTGTAGGTGAAAAATTGGGGATGGGATAAGAGTGAATTTTTGGAAAGATAAATGGGTGGGTTCTTCTCCTTTAAAATATATGTTCCCTAACTTAAATTTTTTTTTAAGTAATTAAGGTCCCTTTGATAAGGGTTACTTTAATAAGGAGGACCCCTTCATATTTTGGAAAATTTTATATATGTGGGGAGAAGAAAGATTTTCATGACCTTAATAATCTCTTGTATGGGGTTTTGATTGTTATGAGAGGAGAGAATGATAATATCACAAGGTACAAAGAGGAGAGTGGGATTTTAAGTGTTAAAAATTACTATAACATGTTCTTCAAAGAGGATGTTATTGATGAAGATTTTAATTGGGAACAAATTTGGAACAAATATTTGATTCCCAAAGTTAATGTTTTTGGTGGTTTTTGTTCAATAAAATATTATTACGGTGGATAATCTCAATAAAATAGGATTTTAGATGGTTAATAGATTTTAAATTTGCGAGAATGACGAAGAAAGTGTTTCCCACATCTTTCTTGACCGTCTTTTCCTTAGCTATTAGAAAGACCATTCTTTCCCTCTTTTGACATAGTTAGGTCTTTCTAGTTTTCATACAGATTAGTTTTGGTGCGAGTGTATTTTCCCCTTTAGAAGTTTGGGATTGAAGAGGAATAAGAGGATACTCAAAGGTAAACATGAAAAAGATGATAGATTATTTTTTAGATGTATAATTTTGGTCAATGTTAAATTTTACCTTCTTTAAGAAAATAAGAGATCCTTTTTAAGTAAGAAGATAAAGCCTCTAGTAATTGGGGTTTTGTCCTTGATCCTTTAACGAACATTAAATCTCATCCCGGGAGTAGATTATTTAGAAGAGACCTTTAAATGGATAGATAAAATTCAAATTTTATGGTGATGCTAAATGCAACCTGTAAATCTGGTAGTGGTGGTGTTGTTAGGGACCTTTTATTAGGGATACTCCTATAACTTATGCATCTAGACTAATCGTTGTTGTTTCTTCTTGGGATGAAACTTGGAACACATAGACATTTTATGAAGTTTCGGTTGAAGGTGATTGTTTGAATATCATTAACAATATCCATAATCAAAGTTACCTCTATTTATATAAGGGACTTTATCAAGGGCATTAATTTTCTTATTTCTATTTTTTCTAAGATATCCTTCCTTCATACTTATAAAAATCTAATTGTGTGACTAATTTGTTTACAAATAAAGGGGTTATTATGGATGGTTTGAAGGTTATGGAAAATGTCTCATTACTTGAACCCTATATGATTGAAATGATAAATAACGAAACTATAGGAATGAAGGCTCTGGAGGGAATTCCCTTCATGTATTTTATTCTTTGAATTTCATCTTCCATGAAGCCCACTTATTTGGTTAGAATTAATGTTTTGGGATGGGGATAGAATAAGATTTTTGATTTCTACAATCATGAAAATAATAGGTTTTGTACTTCTAAAAATAATAAAGGGTTAAATTATTATATGAACCAGTTCATTATATTAAGACACAATGATGATGAGAAAAACCAAGTGTTATCATAATTATTGGCTATCCTATTCAAATTATTATTTATCATTCTTGGGGTGAAGGTGGATCTCTTATGATCTAATCACACATTCTTATTGTGGAGTTTAAATGTCTCATAAGGGTCAAAATACCTACCTATTATCCTCTATTTTAATACCCTTTTACTTTTTCTAAAATAGGTGGTGACCTAGTGCGTAATGAACTAGTTGGGGTGAAGGAGATAAAACCTCATTCTTAGTGTTATTTTGAAACATATGTGTTTTTTTTTATTTTGTAACATCTTTAATGGGTTTGATGAGTCTCGAGCATTGAATTTATGTAATTATTGAAACCTGCAAAATCATGAAGGGGTGGTATGGTTTTGGTGAGGAGGATTTCTCTTCAAATCTATGTCGATTACATTGCCTCCATTATTGGTATGAAGAAGGATAAAAGGGATATTTTCAAGCCAAATAAGGATTGTTCTGTGGAGATCAATTCTTTCTTGATTGGTAAGGAAAAACTAATTCCCAACTTTACTATATTTTTAAGGGAGTATCTTCCAAAGAATTATGGATACATTTTTTTATAGCTCATTGAATACCATACCATGGAAGGGTGTCACAAAAATACATTTTCATATTATTATCCTATGCTGATTTTTATTAGGAACGAGAACAGTTATATTTTTCCTTACTTTATCTTGAGATCTTTGTGTGCTTTTATTGACCAAGTCAAGAAAGGAAAGATTAAATTTCCTCTACACCAGGGTTTTATTTTATCTTTGATAAAGGGATCTATGGATCTTACTAAGTCTACCAAGTTTAGAGGTCCTCTATTTGAGGGTCTAAAGACGATTGTGATGAGTAGGTTCATTATTTCTCCTCTTCCTTAGAACACCATGGAGCGGAGCCTCGGTCCTCTATTGAAGCGGTGTTGGGCCTTCACTAGCTTAAGGTTCAAGGTAGGAAATCTTCTACTTCTCTCTTTGATTCTAGGGCTGAAAAGGTCGGTGTTCTAAAGAGGTTTTTTCCGTGGATCCTCTTAGTATGGAGAAAATCAAAATGGATATGAAATTTAACAAGAGAATTCTAAACTTTATTCTCAAGGATTGGCACATTATGAGAGATAAATTTGATAGTATGGCTACTATTATGAACAATGTTAATTTGGATGTTGTTCAAAGTAGGTGTGAAGCATTGGAGAAAGAGGTGGATAGGTTAAAGGATAATTTGAACCATATCGATTAGTGGAGCATCCTCAACATAAAATCCACCATTAAACACTTAAATATGATGGCTCATTTGGTTAATAATCATAAACATACAGGGGTTGGGGAGCCCTCCAAGAAAGTGTTAAGAGAGGAAAAGGAAATGAACTTTGACAGGCTTGGGGTCACTATTTCTAACCTTCCTAAGGAATGGGTTACACTAATCAAATATTTTGAGGAGAAAAGTGGTAACCATGGATGTTAAGCTATTTATCCATCCTTTGTTATTGGTTTCTACTTGTATTATTATTAGTTTCATGGTTTTTAGTTTGTTGTAGTTTTTTCTTGGCTTTTTTTTTTTTGGTAGGTGTTTTCTTTATTGGAAACCTTTTTCTATGTGGTTTTGAATATTTTTAGGTTGTTATTGATGAATGTATTTTAAACTTGAGGGGATCTTCTAGAAATGTATGAGGTAGGGTCCCCTTAACCCTCTTTTACCATAAATAAAAAAATATGATTCTTAATAATTTTTGATATGATAGGCATGGTTAAATTGAAATTTCAAGCATTGGTGAAATCATTACGAAATAATGTGAAAAATGTGTTTTTATTTCACACTTGGGAACCCCCATATTATTGTGAAGATATTTGATATCCAAAGTATGCAAATAGGTTGAATTAGATATCTTGGATCTAGCTAGAAAATTGATAAGGAATCAAATACACGACTAATAGTGTTGATCTATTCAATTTTAAGGACTAGCGGTTACTTGGGCTTAGAATTGGTTTTTAGATTTACATTTATTTTTTATAGATAAAAAAATATTGATTCGTTCATTTCCCATGTATTTAAAAAATATTCCCTAAGTACATAGCATATTTATTCAAAGGATAATGCCATTATTTTCCTTAATAGTAGCCATTTCATGCCATCTTAACCTAATATATGAACACAAAAAGGAGTAAAGTTGATGTAAGGTATGCCATAAAACTCTAGAAACCATAGAAATTTGATGCAAGGTATGCCATATGACCCACATATATCCATGTAATTTATAGATTCCTAGAAAGACTTTATTATTTAGTTCTATGGGAAACAATAGTTAATTTATAAAGGACTCGTCACTCACATCATAGGAATGAGAACACATGCCATTGAATTATAAAAAAACAAATGTGAGAGGAAAAAGGAGGAAGGAAAATTCTTGGATGAGGGAGAGAAAATCCACAAATCCTGAGGGGTTTCTTTGCACGTCCCTTCCTAGCCCGTATGATGAGATTTCTAAAATCATCATTGAGTACCTAACTTTTGAAGGGAGGATGCACTGAATTAAAATATATCACTTGGTTTTTTGAATGAATTCAGAAGGAATCAAATGGTAAGCATTCCATTTCATCTTCTCATGTCACTTTAAATTTCTATTAAAGAATTGCAATTGGGAAACTGACTTACCCTTTGCATAAAGTTTTTATTATTTTAATTTACATGAACTTCATCAATAAATACCTCGGAGGAACTCTATTCATCCCTTCACTCAAACAAGAGGTAGGAATAATACATCAACTCCAAAAGGATTCTTCATAGTAGCACTAATAAGGGGAAAATGTGGTTGGCTCTAGATATTCTCATGACAACCCCTAAAATGGAATTAAAGAGGAGGATATAGTTGTAAATTGTTTATTAATCCTAGGAAAAAATAAAGAGAAGGACCAAAATGTATCTATCTAAATTGAATTGGAGTATCAAAAATATGTGATAAAATGGATAAGAAAGGATACCCATACCTTATTGGGTAATGTGAAATATATTAATACCTCAAAGAGTGACAAGGGAATCGGGAATAGAAAGAGTTGGATAGTAAATTACGAGAAAGTTAAGAACAAGTGCTCTCTCTTGGTGGATGGATTTTTTTCAATATATCATAATTAAATCCATTCTAAAGGATCTCGATAATAAGGACATCAAAGGAAAATCCAAAGAATATGAAAGTAAAAAATAAGTGGAGAAAAGAGATCAATACATGAAAGATCTTAATGATCTTTCTACTAGAGAGAATAACTACAAATGATGTAATTATTATTTTACTATTATTTGGATGTATTTGGGCTACACTTAGGTTGTATTTTGTTTGTACTTGGGATGATTTTATACTTTATTTATAGGTGTGTTAGTTTTTTTGGTTTTAACCATGTGATGTAAACTTGTATATCTGGATGAAAGACCTTTTTGTAACAGGGTTGGGTCCCTTAAAAACCCTTTTTTACCCCATTATCTAGAAAACATTTATACTTTTCTAGGGCCCTCGACCTTCCTCCATATATTTTGTATATATTCATGCATATACTTATGCACTAATCAAATTCAACCCCTTTCATTCTTTGTATAAGATTGTTAGTAGAAACAACCTTCACATGATTCCATTTATGTGTTATGTGACCATATAAAAAGAATGGATGTTGCTTTTACATAATATTTTATATTATACTTTGGGCTGGATAACAATAAAGAGGATGTAAGGGTTCATAACATGGCATTATTATGATCTAATCAATTTATAATTAACAATTCATAACTAAAATAATGCATTAATAATTATAACGATTGATAAATGATAAATGATAGTTCAAATACATAAGAAGATATCAAGAGTTAGTTATATTGGTCATAAAAATAAGATCTAGATGTGCAAAAATGTGGAAAAAATAGATTTAAAAAATTAGATGTTTGTTTATGATTTATGGAACTAGAAACTAAGAATCGGAATGACTATAAAACTATTGTATGGAACTACATAGTCTTGAATCTAGTTATATGGTCTTGTACCATTTGATAGTTGGGATATAAAACTTCATGTGCTATTTAATTTCCTATAAATTCCCTTTTGTGTATGACACTTGTTTCTTGTACAACATTAGGATGACCTATAATCATGTACAATAAAGTGGAAACCCTATAAAATTATAGTAAAAGAAATCAAGTCATTAGCAAACTAAAATTATAAATAATGGGTGTGATGAGGTTATACTAGATTTTTTTGTTGACTTAGCCAAACCAATATAGTTGTTACACTATATGTACTCATGTGGGATAAATCCTCATGTAGTTCTTGCTATAGAATAAAGGTAGCACCCTTGAGATGATCGTGGAAAATAAAATACCTTGGATAACATAAAATTTTCTTAAAAGTATGGTAATTTTCTCCTTGACAAAAACCTCATAGAAGTTTGGTTCCTTCTCTCCTAGCTCAACACACACTAAACTAAACTATTTAGACTGCAACTAAATAAAAAACATACGGGATAAAGGGTTGAGAGAAAATGAAAAAAATTACAAGGTGAAAGAATGAAAAATTTCTAATACTAAGATAGGGTTCAAACCTGACCAGAAAGACACGAGAAAACCACACATATAGAGAATTTAATGGAAACAAAAGGTTTTGAAAGACATGAATGTATAAAACTCAATAAAAATAAGAGGAAAACATCCATAGCAAATAAAAGACATATAAAGGTTAAAAAAACCATGAATGTATTACATTTAGTATATGTTCATGTTTGTAGAGAAGAGGATATATATCTCATGTAAAATATGAAGTTGTGAAGGTTTAAAAGTAAGAAAATGCACCACTCCAAGTTAGAAAATGTGTATTCGGTAGAAAGGAACCCATAAAACATGCTTCTACACTTAAATTTATAGAATATGAAAATGACAGAGAGAAATATAGGGGAAATTTGAATTTTGATATGTCATAGACAAAGATAAGATGTAACCCATGGACCTTATTTCCATTAATCTCCCTAGAAGACCGTTGTTTCACCTTTAACATGCAATCGTGATTTACAAGTTAAGGCATGGGTGTCATTTTTGCATTCACTCTTAGTAGGTGAGATAGTTGGATGTTTCAAATGAGAAACCATGTGATTTTATTGAGATCTCATGATTCCCATCATGTAATAACACCATCCCCTCATTCCTTCATTTTTCAATTCGTCCCTTAGAGAGAAGAAATAAACATAACTACAATCATGCAATATGTAGCTCTCAACCATGAGATTAAGTCAAAACACCTAGATTCTCTTCCCCCACAGTATTTTGAATGTTTCATGGATTTTGCAATGGTGTTAATTATTTATTACCTTTGTGGAACGAAAATTCATCCTACATCTCTTAAGTATGAAATTTCTAGTGGGTTGAGAAACCCACAAGCCACTAATTTTGGCACATATCTCAAATTCTCTTCTTTTACTGTCATGGGATTCTATTTCTACACTTTTCCACCCACATGTAATTCTTCGTATTCAAAATTTTTGCTTACACCAAAACCCATGAATTCCTTTCTCCCGCTATATTTCCCATGGATTTAGAAATCGACATAATAATACATTTAAAACACACATGGATACTAGGATAGTGTTTCACTTATTTTGGACTCAACTAATTTTTTTCTTATGTCACGGCCTCCTCCTTGTACATATCCTTCCCATGGAGTTGAAAAAATCCACAAAATTGCTTCTCCTACACATATGTGAGGTAATTCAACCTTTCGGATGTTCACAAGGTTTATTGATCCTTTATCCTTTGAAATTGAATTCCATGAAGCAACAATATTTTCTCATTTTCATGAAATCTTGTCTACCTCCTACTTTGACTCCCGGTTCCGAACTTAGCTAAATTAAACCTCTCTATAGAAGTTGGTGTCTTGTGACCCTCAAAATTTCTACACACCTATGGTGGTTGATTTTTTCATTTTCTTATTCTTTTGATTAGAAATAAGAAAGGGTTAAGGGACCATGCCCAGTATAAAGAGAAATGAATAGGAACATAGAAACATGGCCAAGTGTATACCCATTGAATCCGGACTAAAGTAAAAACATAGATAAACCAACAACCAACATTAACCAAACTAACAACATAGAAAGTAACACCATTAAGATTAACAAAAAAGGTATCTCTTATTCACATGGAATAAATAAGTATCGTCTAATAATTCCTTAATCAGGTCACCCAAAATATACATAAAATCATTCCACTTCCTATCCAATCAAGCAATGGTTTTATTCCAATATTTGTAGTTTGGTTCAATCATCTCCCTTTTTGGCAAGGTGCCCTCCTTCTCCATCTACTTAGATCTTTGCATAGATTGTATCATTTCTACCAACAACTTGAGGTGATGTATAGTTTACCTCACATTTAGAAGGTGGACCTCTTTAATTTGCAAGATCATTTCCTTCATTTTCATTATATATTGCTCCATATAAATACATCTTTGATTTACATTCTGTAAGTTATCACTGACCACAATGGTGATGATTTTATCTACTTTCTCTTAGATTTACCTCATATTTATAGTCACCATACTAATTTTGTGCCTATTTATGTCAGTGTCTAGTCTACAGTTCACAGACTCTTTTAAAAAACATTTTATTTCACCACAAACTTGTGAGCTGTAAAAATGATTTTCTAGGAAACTTTTAGTGCATGGAGGATTACAATAGCCTCATCGGTATTGTGAAAATGGATATCAAAAGTATTTTCATTTTCCATTAGTTTTTGAGGGATATTAGTCATCTGCAACCGTTTTATTGCAGTATCCACTTTAATCTCCATTTTCTCAACCCTACTACTGACCACCTGGTTGTAACCTTCTTTTTGGTCCCCTAAATTTGAGCTACCCTCAATGTTCACCTACTTCCTAGAATCTCCTTCCTCCTTCCTTTTCTTCCTACTATTTTCATTAGCTAAACTAGATCTCATCCTTTTAGCCAAATCTTTACCATCATCCTCTAGTCTAGGGTTTTCAATTTAACACCAAATTTATCACTTTTCCCAATTATGGGATTACCTTTCTTAACTAAGGATTTAAGAAGAAATTTATGTAGGGGAAAATTTAAGGTACCTGTCCTAACCTTCTCCACATATTTTTCCTGAGAAATGTAAAGAAAATTTGGGAAGTTATACAATCTACCATTTTTGATGTGGTTGAGCATGGGCAAATGGTAAACGTAAATCACCTTGAAACAACCTTAAAGAATTATGTAATAAATAAGCATTAAGGAAATTTCATCATAAGGGGGAGGAAAATCCTCTCTATTAAAGCCATTGAAATGTTGCTTTAAAGTACCCTTACTTTTCATATATCTATCTACCTCCAGGATGTAATCTGATTTGGGCTTGAAAATACACTTGCCCTCCATGGAGAGACCAGTGAATTTGTCTATAAGCCTCGGTGATATTTTGAATGAGATGATCTAAACACAAACACAACCTTAGTTTCAAGAGCTAGCAATCTAAGAACTCAAATCTTCATCGTACCCATTAATTTTTTAAAAAAGTTTAAAAGCCCTATTTTTCTAACAAAGACAACATCCTCATCTGAGATGTCTTGCATATAAACTAGTTAATTTTTCACTAAATCACCCCCATTTTACTATTATAACCCTTCTTTATTTACTCACATATTTTTTCTCCACCCACAGGCTCCCCAACAGGCTAATTTTGAAATTCAGGGTCGAGATTTCCAAGCAGTCAATAAATAGAATATTTTCTCTAACTTTTCAATCTTTGGAGTAATGAGAGGTTTTTTTTTTGGCACAAGTATAGTATATACATCCATAATTTGTAAATTCACCATATTTTTAGCATCACAAACCTTAATTTTCATCATGATAATGGCATAGATTTGGGGTCTGAGTCTCCATTCATGATTCTAATAGTTTTTTCATCCAAACTAGCTATATTTTCAACCACATAAAAATATTTTTGACCACGCCTTTATTATAGAATTTGTTAACCAAACTATTTACTTCACGGTATATATGTTGAAAAGATATAGAAGTGAAGGAGGCAATTCTACTTTTGGTACTCTTTATAAAATCTTCTATAGTCAAAGATACAAAGTTTCTGCCCAACATACTAGAAATTTTATTCAATGAGTCACATTTAACAATAAAATATTTAAAACCTCTCTCTTCCACAATCTTAAATCATTAAAACATTTCCACATCCTCAGCCACATGGTTAGTTTGTATACGCAAGAACAAAGTTACCTTTGAATTCAAGGAAAATGCCATTTCCACCCGCTTTCCTAGGATTTCCCTTTACTACACCATCAAAATTTAGCTTTATAAAACCTTTCGGAGGGCTAATCCATCTAAATCCTTCTCTTGGATTACTTTTCCTTAACTGATTTTCCCATATTATATTCCAATTACTAAAGATAAGTTTTTCTCTTTCCACTATTTCCACTTCCTTATTTTTAAGGATTGAGAAATTGTTTTTAATAGCTTGTATACATATTTTGGAAATAAACTTGTGAGGAATTCTCTTCCCTTTAAAACCTATCCTATTCCTTTATTTCCAAACCTCTCACCGTAAGTGTCTCGAGACTCATGATCCATATATTCTTCAGACCTTGGATTTTGAAAGGACAACTCCACTAGGCCCAAGTAGATTTGACCTTGTTTGGGCTTACCCAATTAACTAAAAATAAAGCAAGGATAGAGGATATGATTTGGAAGGAGAAAGTGTAGTCCATAAACATATGGTTGACCATATCTATATTATTTTCACATAAAACACATTTGTTAACCATGTGAAAGCCTCTTTTAGTGAGATTGTCAACAGTTAAAATATTATTGATCACAACGAACCAGATGAACATGTTAACCTTTGGGATGATATTTTTATTCCATATTTTTCCAGCTAATAAATCTTCATCACTAACTTCTCCTTCAAAAAATTGAGCATAGGAAGATTTGACTGAGAAAATACCATTTTCTTCTTTGTACCAAAAAAGTTCGTCTTGTTCCTTTTTTGTACTGAAACTAATTTCAAAGAAAATCATTTAAACTTTCCATTTTCCCTTTAAGGTCATGTATGTCTAGCTCCACATGTTTCCAAGTCTGAAAAATCCCTTCTTCCCTCATGTAGTTTTTCACCATAGTCCCATATTTTACTTCCAACAACTTAGATATTAGTGGAAATTTATCCTCTAACTTGAAGTTTTCAGACCCACTTATCTTTCCAAAAAAAATTTAGTGTCATCTCCTATTTTCCATCTACACCCTTTTTCAACTGTTTCCTTTGCCCAGGTTATTACCTTCTATACACTTGAGACATTAAATTAAAAAGGTTTAAAAAATTGTCTCTCATGATTGACGCCCTCCCAATATTTATTTTTTAGAATATTTTTCTAAGCACCTTCTTCACTAATTATCCTTGATCCAATTTTGGATAGTAAAGATTTTTTCATTTTAATCCAGTCTCTAAGGCCTAAACCACCCATCTTCTTTGGTTTGCACACTTCCATGCAAATAGTGGAATACTGATCTTTACTTTTAGTACCTCTCCATAGAAAATGTTTTTGAATACTTTCAAGTTTTTCAGCAACTTTCAAAGGGAGTTGATAAAGAGACATCACATACACTAGGAGAATTTGAAGGGAGATCTTAAGAAGAGTAACTTTCCCACTTGTGATAGAAGGTTAGCTTTCCACCCAGCCAATTTCCTTTCAAACCTTTCTATTAGGAAGTTCCATTCCCCACTAAGGGGTATCTTATCCCCTAATGGCATACCCAAGTAGAAGGAGGGAAGAAGTTTAATGTCACATTCAAGAACTTTTGCAATATTCTTTCTCCTACTATCCGTAGTATTTAGAAAATAAATGGAGATTTTTCTATAATTGACAAGCTTCCTAGAAACCTCCATGTAGTCATCTAGAAACATCTTAAAAGAATTTTCTTCTAGGACCAAGGCTTCACCCACCAATATAGTGTCATCTAAAAAATGTTGATGTGAGACATTTTCCACTCCCCTAGTAGGAGATATGCCTTTGATCATTCCTTTACTAGCTTCATCATTTAATCTCCTACTTAGAGCTTCAACCATTAAAATAAAAATAAAAGGGGAAAGTGGATCCCCTTGCCTCAAACCTTGTGAACTTGGGAAGAAACCACAGGGGGTCCCATTGAGGAGAATAGAAAACCAAGCACCTGAAATACATGCATTGACCATACTCTAAAAGGAATTTTCAAAGCCAAAATTTCTTAGGATTTTTTCAAGGAAACTCCAAGAAACCTTGTCATATGCCTTAGCCATATCCAATTTAATGATCATAGCTTCCTTTTTTCTAAGTTTAGCCATGTGGATAGTCTCTTTAATAGTGATGATCCCATCTTGAATTTTTCTTCCCATAACAAAACCCCCTTGTTGTTCAAAAATAATGGAAGGAAGGAACAACTATAATCGAAGAGCAAGAATCTTTGTGCAGATTTTATAAGTTGTATTGCACAAACTTATAGGATGAAAGTCTTTGAATTCCATAGCATTTCCAAATTTCAAGACAAGGGCCAAGAAATTGCAATTCATATCCTTTAGAATTTTATTATGGTTGAAAAATTCTTCCACCGCCTTGTAGACATCATTTTTAATTATATCCCAAAATTGTTGGAGAAAAAAGCCTCAAAACCATTCATTCTGGTGGCCTTATCATGGATGAGATGTTTGATGTAAATTCAACCTCTTCCATTGATGGAGTCAAAGAGAGAATTTTTTTATCTTCCTCAGACACCGGTCTTTGGAATACAATTAAGAAAATCATTTTCCTTTCCCAAATTAGGACTACTTTGATTAGTCAATAGGTTTTTGAAGAAATAAATAGCTTCATCTTTTATCTCTTCCTTTTCTTCCAAAATTGGCCCCTCTATTTTCCTAATTTTATCAATTCTATTAAAAATTCTTCTCTTGAGAGTGGTCAAGTGAAATAATATTGTATTTTGTCACCCTCTTTGAGCCATGTTATTCTCAATTTTTACCTCCAAAAAGTTTCTTCCTTAGCTAAAATGTTATGGTATTCTGAGAGAAGGATTCTTTCTTTTTCATAATCCTCCATTTCAGTTCCTAAATCACTCTTTTCTCTCTTCATCTACATATTAAGGATATCCATTTTCAATTCAGATTTCTTCTGGAAAATGTTCCCAAAACTCTTTTTATTCCATTTTTAAGATTCATTTTTACATGCTAATTTTTTTGGATAATCTAAACATAGTAGTTCCTTGGACATTTAATCTCCACCATTCCTTAATGATATATTTTAGCTCCTCACTTTGGAGCCACATTTTTTCAAATCTAAAAGGAATTTTCCTTCTTATGGGGTCCTTTACCATCAAGAGAATTGAGTTGTGATCAGATCCAATCCTTGAGAGAGAAGAGAGAAATATCCTTCTTGAGCCACTCTTTTGAAGCCAAGACCCTATCAAGTCTCACTTGAATAAGTTGGGACCCAACTCTTTTGTTTGACCATGTATATTTTATACCCTTTATCTCTTCTATGGGACTCAACTCTTTTTCCATTTTCTTAATTTCTTGATATTTTATTTCTTCTAGCTCCATGAGATCTACATATCTGATCTCCATGGCTTAAACTTCAAATATTTCTAGTGGATTGATGAGATCCAATGCTGAAATTCGATATATATTATTAACTTTTCTTCTTTTCCATAGATAATATTGGAATGGGAGATTCCAATTGATCTCTTAGGATTGATTCTATCAATCCACAATACTAAATTTAGATTCATGTGCCACTCTCTCTTATTTCCTTCTAAAGCCCTTATAATCTTTTAGATATTCTAGCTTATTGATTTATCTTGTCTATTACCTAGGGGTAATAGTTCAAATATGTGCTCAAATATATTCCACTCTTAAGAAAAAAATTAGTTATTTTGGTGCCAAATAATACCATAACATTATAAAAATTATTGTGGAAGGAATACCAAATATGGTCACAATACCTTTGTAAAAATCCAAGATACTAGCTTCATTTTCCTCCTTCAAAGTAACTTCTTCTGTCCACTTAGTGAAGTAGTATGTGTTTGTGATGATATAATTTTGACCCAATCTTTAATGAAAATTGATTAATCCATTGAAATCAAATCCCCATTACATGAATGGTTTATTTACAGAGATGGGGTGAAGTGGAAGAGTTGTTAGCCTTAATTTTCCTATGAAAAAGGAACCTTTCTTGCATTTTTTCACCCATGCGTAATACTCCTTGAAAAATACTATCCAATTATAGCCACATTTCATTATTTTTAGTTCTTTTGTCCTTCGGGAAAAGTAACCTCTAGGCGTGACATCATAAAAATCATGTAGGACCTTCCCAATTTGATCCACCTTGACACAACTCAAAATGACTCCATTGATGTCTTTTCCGAATAAGAATTCATCAACAAGAACAAAGGGGATAGATTGAATTTGGAAATACCTTCTCTTTTCCTTGGTCAAGTCATGGGGGAATTGACCTATTTGGATAAAGTGCACTACGTCAAGGGCCTAAAAATGCATATGTGAAGCATCCATGGATTTTGCTTGATCATCTTGGAGACACTAAAATGGTTTCCTCTTCCTTATGCAGCTCTATAATTTTTGGCTCATATATCCCTTTTCCTCTGACTATCATAATTAATTTGAACATCATATTTGATCACTCTGGTTATCCAACTAGATATCTTCTCATTTATATCTTTGTTCAAAAGAAAATATTTCACACTAGCATGTGAAACCATGAGATGGATCTTGTTATTGCACACTGAATGTTTGAATTTCTTCAATATTCTTATAATAACTAAGGCATGCTTATTAACAAATGAGTACCTTACTTCATAATATTTAAGGATCTAGTTGAAGAATGAAATTCGTTGTTCTTGAACTTATTTTTTCAATTATATGAGAATAGTGGATATTGTGTCTACACCTCCCAAATGCATACAAGATGAAATCCTTAGCTAAATTGTAGACACTAGAAAATACACCTTTCCCATAGGGTATCATATTCAAAAATACCAAAAAAAAAAATATAATCCCATAAAATGAAATAAAAAATATAAAACCCAAAATAATGTGGATAAAAGGCACCTCATCACTCATTTACTAACCCTCACCCAATCACTATTAATTTTGTTCATCTCACCTACCCATTTGTATGCCCAGTTGCATTATGCACCTTTTTCATCTCATCCACCTATGTACATTACACCCACATGTGTCCCATTCCCCTATGTACTCAAAAACTATAAAATACCACTCACCCCAATAATTCCAACCCCTTACTCTTTTTTCACTTGAGCCCATACTTGAATTTTTTCTTCCTTTCTCACATATCTTGGTTTTGTAGGTTTTGAAGAAGTGAAATCAAATCACAAAGGATAGGCGCAACTTGTTACATAACTATTTTATAAAAATACCAACACAAGTGTGAATAATAACTATAATTTGCTTGTGATCTTCATTCAATTACCAGTGAATTGCAACTATGATTTTCCTATGATTTGATTCAAGTATACATTTCATTTTTATGCATTATTTTTTCATTTTACTTCAATAAAATGTATTTTATATCCTAAATATTATAGCTTTCTGACAAAGGTAGGTCCTTTAACCATCAAAAACTAATAAAATTTTTATAAGTGTGTTTTTTTGTAGGTTTAGATTCAAATTAGAAAGATTTTTAACCACTTTATTCAATAAAGACCCTATATTTATCCTTCTCTTCATGTAGGAGTTTTTCATCATGTTGACTGAGGTGACATGAACAATGGAAGAAATACAAATTATGTTGGGTTGAATTTTTAAAATGTGATGGATAGGGAGGCATCATACTTGTTGGGTAGATAGGCTTATTGTAAATTGTGTGATAATTTGGTTTGGTTGTATATTCCCCCAAGTGATGGGACTCAAGCTTGGTGATGTAGTAAATGAGGTGTAAGTGGAGCAAGTTGAGGTGTGAATGGGTATGTGAGTGAATGGAAGCTATGGGAAGGACTAGCTAAAAGGTGTGGGTGGAGAACATGTAAGGGGGTGTAACACACATAGAGGGGGTTGGGGTGCGTAAGGGGGTGGAGCACACACATAAGCGAATGTAGTGCACAAGGGGACTAGAAAAATAATGGGAAAGAGCACACATGGAGGGGACTGGAGTGTGCAATGGGGTGGAACAAAAACCGAGGGGAACATAGTTTAAAGGGGGACGAGTGTGCATGTATGGGTTTAGTGATCCTATGGGGGTAGAAAAACACAAGTGTAAGGAAAATATTGCATGCAAGGAAAGTATGGTTGTGAGAGTGGAGTGAATTAATGAACTTACCCTCTTGGTCATGATAGTGGCTAGGAAAATAATATTTGGGTTTTTTATTTTTATTTCTTTTTATGTGGGAAAAGTGGGAAATTTTTAGTTATGGGTGTGAATGGAGCATGGGTTTTAGTGAGATTAGAAAATCGAAGAGGGAAGACATTGGTGAGGTAGGGAAAAGGAAGTAGAGGGTGAACTATGGGACAATCACATTAGTGACTAATACAAGGATTCCTCGGGGGAAGTGAAATAGATGATGGAAGAGTTGATATTGATGAAAGGAATAACAAAGGAATAAAACCAAGATATTTCCTATAATTTGAAAAATAAATTTTCATTTATCTTGGTTTTCTTCCTATTTTATTCCTATCATCAATCTCAACTCTTTCATGTTATCTTTTATTGCCCCCACAACACTCCTCATGTCAGTCGCTAGTGCGATCAACCCATAGCTCACCCTCTACTTCCTTATCCCTACCTCACCGCCTTCCTCCCCTCTCTAATTCTCCACTTTCACTCAAAAATAATTACAGTCCAGTCCACCCATGAATAGTACTTTCCCACTTTTCTCATAGATACACCACATAAAACCAATAAAAACTAAAACAACCCCAAGAAACTTTTCCCATTTGTTGCCATGATGGAAGGGTGTGTTCATTCATTAACTCCACTCTCACAAATTTTGTTTCCTTATATGCCCTCTCTTCCTTAAAATTATGTTTTTCAGTCCCTTTCATGTATGCTTCACCCCCTTATACACTTTGGTCTCCTCCATGTGTGCTTTTCCCCCTGCGTGCTCTAGTCCCCTCTTGCACACTCTTCCCACTTTTTTGTTATCTACCCACCATTTTTACATAGTCCTTCCCATGGATTTTATCCACTCCCATTCCCATTCATACTTTGAATTTCTCCACCAACACCTAGTTGAATAAATCACCAAGATTTATTTCTAACACTTAGGAGACTTCTACCCATATCGTATTTTAAGAAAAATTGTAATGAGCCTATCCACCCCATGGTACCATGTCACCCTTATAAACCACATTTAAAACTTCCCACATTTGAAAAATTCAATGGAACTATGAACCCCTAACACCACTTTTATTTCTTCCAATACGCATGCCATCTCATTCAACATGATGATGCACTCCTTTTGGGCACCTTCCTCCTTTCACTCACTAGTCACACACTTGATTGGTTTTCTTTCCTCCCACAACATATAATTTATGCATTCACACTACTTTATAACACATTCTTATCCCACTTCATCCTCCATATTTCACCCAAAGCACCACTAGTTGACCTTCACATGCTTTGGTAATCTTGTCATCATTCTATTGTTGGCTTTATTGCACCTTGGTATGCACTTATTCACTTCCGACACATCCTTATCCCACTTCTTCCTCCATATTTCACCCAAAGCACCACTAGTTGACCTACACATGCTTTGGTAATACTGTCATGATTATATTATTGACTTTATTACATGTTGGCATGCACTTATTAACTTCCTATAATTTTCTCTCCCCACATCTAAGCGCATTTACCTATTTTCAAAAAGTAACATCCATCACATCTCATTTAACTTAAACATTCATCCAAAACACACATTTGACAAGAATGTGGACATGGCCTAGTGCCTCAAGGATATCCATTTTGTTCATCCTCCTTCCTTTCCACCATTTCAATTTCTCCCCCTCCTAATATACCATCAAACTCCCATGTTCACAATTTCATTCAACTGAATCTTCCTCACCTCTCATAAGCTTCTACACCCACATCTTTGCATTCATTTCATTATCCTCGGGTTCATTTCATTATCCAAAGCCTTCCCAAATTATCTCCTTTGATTGATTCACTTTCTATTTTCCAAAATTTGATTTATAACCATCTCATCACTCTCCCTCCCATTCTACCCCCACCATTTTTGGCATGCCTCCCATGAAACATGTTCCTATCATCATATTGACAGTCATTCCACTGACTCATGTCCCTAACTTCATAACCTCATTCAAGACCTTATTGACAAGGAGGAGATAGTTATTAAGCTTCTATATCCTCTAAATTCACATGCTAAAACTAATATAATCACTTCTCACACTACTAATATTCCCATTTATTCCCCATGTGTCATGTATCCATCATTCACATAATCATTTTCTATTATCTCTCGGCCCATGTACGCCTAGTATCTCCTCATCTATGTTATTCCCTTCTCAATATCCATTATCATGATCTTCCACTTTGGACATGGTCTCATCATCCTCCTTTCCAATTTTATCACATTTCCATTGGAAATATCTTCATATGAGTAAACATTTCCTACCACATCTCCTAATTTATCACTTGGTTCAATAGTATACACTCCACATATCACATTACCCATTACATCACCTACATTGTTCTCTTCATCATCTATGGTTCCACTCATCACTTCACCTCTATTATATACCTATTCCACGTGCATCTCAATTCATTCATCATCACTCATTCAGGAACACTTCTTTCTCACAATACCACCATTGTATCTTATATCATCTATTGTGTTCATTCACACTCCTATAACATTTATTCCTTGCCATTCATGTCTACTTATTTTCATGAATATTCTTCACATATCACCTACACTTTCTCTCATTTCTTCACCTCTTTTGGATCATTCTTCCACATCCACCTTCTTTCCTCCATCACCACTCATTTATATACCATTCTTATTATTAGATCCTCCTTCATTCACATCATCTATCATAACCACACAACCATTTTTTCTTACACATTTTCCTCAAAATCCTCCTTAAATTTCACATCATTTTGATTTTATCCCACATTCTCATTTTTTTGACATCCACTCTTACATACCCCTTCATATTCCATGCAATCATCCTCTCATCACACCCATTCATCACAAGACCACACCCTTTTCTCTCATGATTCCTTTATACATCAATATGTTCTCCACTCCTCATCCACCTGACATCATCACTAATACCATGCTTCATATCACTTTATCTTCTATCATTGATATATTTTCATGTTTTAATCCTCTAAAAATTATCACACATTCACCATACTCAATGCCTTTCTTGTTTTATTCATCTCCACACTCACTTCCTTCACAAACCACCATTCTATGGATTTTATTTGGCACAATTTATTCACTTGTCATCCACATCATATGGTACAATCACATTATCTACCTCATTTATCAATTACCCTTTAAATCATATAGTTTATTCATTTGGTTCCTACATGGACTAGGGGGATCTCATTTGTCTTCAGTAACACATTTTGCATGCTCCATACATTCTTCTTATCTTCATCTAGTTTAGTTTCAAAACACATCCTAATTATCCATCTTTTTTTTTCATTATTGACATAAACACAAAATCCAAAAAAGTTAAACATTGTCAAAATTAGGAAACAATTTATCTATCCCATGAAAAATTACAATAAACAATGTTTCTCCTATATTTTCTTACATATTTTTCTCCATTCATTCACAATCCATTTCAATTCTATATTCACTATGACATATTTCACTTATAGTTCATTCACATTCCACATCTTGGTTTGTTTTTCAATGTCTAGTGAACTCTTGGTTGTCTTGTTGTCATGTTTTGGAAGCTAGTAGTATCTACTATAATTTCTTGAAATTGGCCTCTCCTTACTTGGTAAATTAAGAATGGTTGTGTTGTTAGAGATTCATGCAATCTTACACATATAACAACTTGTTATGAAGATCCTAGGGCATTTTTTTTACACTTTCCAATGTCATATCCATAACCACTTCCACTCCCTCTAAGCCACTAGTGATTCTAAACCCCTTGGAAAAATGAGAGAGGTGAATATCATGTCAAATTGTTTTTCAAAGAATGAGAAGTAAAAGTCCAAATTCAAAAAAAGAAAAGAAAAAAGAGAAATATCAAACACTCTTTCTCAAGGTTCTTTCCATAATATCTACTGGGGATATGGATGTTTGGATAGAAGTAGAACAATGTTGTGATTAAAATCAAATGTACCTTTTCAAGGCTAAAAACTCCTCGACAATGGAGAAACACACTGCATAAAATTTCCTTCCATTCCATGTATCACCAATTACCTATTTCAATCACACATATACATTGGTTCATGTTTTCACTCATTATCTTATAGGTTTTTCACTTCAAGAAACAATTACATTTCACACACACCAATATGATATCGATTAGATACATTGTTAGTATGTCACCATATGTCTCTTTATACCTTGTTCAAGATCTTGTTTTAGATCACTCATTATCTCATGACATTTTCCTCATGGCTCAACATGTGTTCACTAACACCCTTGTTACAAATCATGTTCATACACAAAAATAACACTTACACTCCATCATTACAACCATGTAACTTTCATACTTACATTAAAACTCATTTGGAATGAACATATGTCGGTATCTTATTCCTTCGCACACATTTTCATAATTGTTGGTGCCATTTTTGAGCTTGCACCATGTTGCCCTAAAATTTTCAAATCTATATCTACTCAAAAATATTTACCCTTTGATTTTATGGTCTCGTAATTCTTCTCCTCTAGTTGAAATGCTTTAAAAATTCTCACAAACTTATTGTTTTCCCTAATTTGAAAGAATAATCCAAGTTTGCCCTTTTATGTGCCCTAGTTTTTCCACTTTTGTAGGTGTGTCATTTTTCCCTTTGCTGAATGTGGAAAAATCAAAATTGATCAAATCCTACTTGTGTGTAATTGAAAATCCTATCACAAGGTCGAAAATGTTCGAAATCATGCTTTAGTTGATTCGAATCAAAAAATCTGCCATCCTTGGTGAAAAATGGAATTCTAGGGCATCCTGGAATTTTTACGTTTTACAAATCGGATGAGCATAATTTTCCTATAAAATTCATCATCATAAGGTATTGGCAATGTGGCAGGTTTTCATTGGCTGAGGAAAAGTGGGGAAGTGTTGTAACTTTTCATTTTTTGCCTTTTTGACAAATGGGGCATTTTGAGCCTGGGGACCCATTTTTCAAAATTTTCCTACGTGGCATGTTCTGGTTGGTAGGGGGATGGTGGGTGGTTGGATTCCCTTAAGGTTTTTAGACCTTATTTTGTAAAAATGTTAAAGTCACAAAATGGCCTAAATCCCCGTAGCCAACCAGAAGAGGACACGTGTCCTAAAAGACCAAAAAGGGAGGAGCGGGCCGATGGGGGACTTAGAGTTTTTTAGCTCTATTTTTCTAAAGTTTCAAAATTAGTTCTTCCCTCGCTCCAATTAGAGGAGGACATGTGGCATCAATTTTAGGTGGGTCGGCAGGCCGATGGAGGCAAAAGAGAATTGTTTCCCTTTTACGAAAAGAAGGGTAAAACTAAAAGTTTGGAGCACACCCACGTGGCCAATCACGAGGTAGACATGTGTCTAATAGGGTCGAGGAAGTGCGAGATGTGGAAGTAAAAGTGATTTTTTCCCATTTTCACAAAAGGCTTAAAATAAAAATTTGAAGCGATGGCACTCGTTAGCAAATCATCGAGCGACACGTGGCGGAGAGACAAGGAGGGTCGGCTGTGTCGTCAGGCGGAGGCGGGAGAGAATTTTTCCTTTTGCAAAAATACCTACAATCAAAATTTGGAGCATTGACCCACAACGAATCACAAGCGCACATGTGGCGAGGAGAAATCGGAGGTGCGGGCCCACGAGGGCAAAAAGTGAAAAATTTCCAATTTTCCAAAAAAGGTCAAAATGTGTAGAATTGAAGTGCGATCCCAATGGGACCCACCATGTGCCATGTGTTAGCTCCAAAATTCAAAGGCGGAGGGGCGGAGAAAAAGTCAAAATTTTCCATTTTTCCAAAAATGTGGAAAAGTCAAAAATGAGCCCAAATTTGTTTCCAATCATTTTTTGCCATGTGTCCGACCTTATCCAAAAAATTAAAAAGGTAACTCAAGCTTATTTCTAAATCTGCATCTTCCACATGGAGGGCTAGGATTAAAAGATGGATAAGATCAACGGTTGTTGTGCATCCATTTGTTTTGACCGCCATGGGAGCTCTAGGAAGCTTGGAATCACAATTTTACATCAAAATTCATCAAATTTATAGTGATTTTGTGTCATCTTGGCCTTCCAGGATCATTGGCATCACTTTCATGGCTTAATTCTTTGATTTGGGATGTTTTTGAAGTAATTTTTACCCCACCAAAGAAAACACTTGGAATGTAAAAATCAAATCTTGCAGAGGTAATTTGAAAAGGTAAAACAATGAAAATGATGAGTAAAAGGTGTTTGCATGCCTCAATGATGAAAAACATGCCTCCGGGATGGATAATGATCTAGATATTTGTAATGATTTAATATTTTTGGGCACACCTGGCAACTTGCGAGTGTTTTTCTGTTTGATGTCATTTTCATTGAATCATGAATAATTGTTGTAGCAAAATTGATCCCATGGCATATTATTTGTTTGGGAAAGAAGGATCAAATGTGGCAAGAGATATATAATGCATGTTTTGAGACATGCAGAGAGGTCGAGAAAAGTTAATAAATCATGAGAAAATTCTTTGAGAAAGCTCATTTTTCTTAAAAAACCCACCAAAGAACCAGAATAATGTCTTCTGTGTTGGATCTTCATGTATGTGAGTTGGTTACAAGTGTATAGCCATCACAATAGCTATAATATTGTTCATGAAACTCTCCCCTACTTGATGAATCTAACAAGATCTTGAGTTAATCTATGTTTTTCTATGGAATTTGATGTCTGTTATCATTTTTAAATGCCCAAAAATAGTTTTCATTATTCTTGTTACAATCTTGCATTGAAAGTCTTTATAAATCACACAATCTCCATTTCTTGTTGATAGTTTAGTGGCATTTGCAATCTCATGTTCGAAGATCCTTCATCCTATAAAGAGATAAACAAATTTAAAATCACTTTACGTTCCTTGGCAGAGATTTCTTGTAAGCCTTTGGGGTACCTTAGGCATGGTTTGATCATAGATTTTTGTGTTTAATTGAGTTCTTTACTTCAAGCTTTTGTGGTGAATTCTAAAATATTGTGTGAAGAGTGCAACTTGGACTTCCATTTATGCCTCTTCTAGTTGAAAGAATATCCTGATTATTTGAAGCATTTTATCTAATAGTTGTTCAAGTATTGTAGAGGTTTTCAAATATCTGATATATCCCAATTTTTCTTATCAACACCCCACCAAAAATTTCATTCAAACAAACTAATCCTACCCACACTACCCTTGCATTGATTTGTGTGTCAACAAAAGAATACAATCCATTTACGAAAATGCACAAGGGAAATTAGGATCATATAATGTCTCTAGTAACCCTTGCCTTGCATTGAAAATATCTCCATAATCTGGGAGTGACAACTTGTGAAAGTCATATTTGGAGTGTTGATCATATTTTCCCAAGGACTTTTCATACTATTTACATAAATTGAGGGATATCTTCATCTCCTTCACCATTTAGGGGTTACAATGTAGGTTCTCTTACCTTGGTTGAAAGGAACAACCTAAAATAGTGAGGGTTAGAGACAATCCTTTCAAAGTGTTATCCATATCTCCATAAATCTGAGTGCTAGTTAGATCACCTCCCGGCTACATAACGAAACACATCATGATCTATCTGACTTCAAACTTCATGCCATATCTCTGATGTTGCTCAAACTAAAAAGGAGAACAAATTTGGTTACCAACACCTTTTAGCACCGTTGTTAGGGACTTCTCGAATTTCTTGGTGTTTTAGGAGTGTTTGAAGAGTTTAAGCATTCATGTTTTCAATTATTTGAGCTGCTACATCGTTAAAATATCATTCTATACTTTAGATCTACAAGTTTTAAATAAGGTTTTCAAGTTTTGTTTTCCTTTTTCCATTTGCTAGTAGTTCATACACTTTGGGTGCATTGTGATTGATTGATTTAAGAAGAAGAAGGTCTGATTTATAAGGCTTTGCAAAGTTTTTAGTGCTAGCAAACATTTGACAGATTACTTTAGTGCATTTGCACAACTAAGGTGAAAGTCCTTAGTGGTGACTCCATGCTGATTTGATATTGAAAATACCAGTTGTCTTACCTCTCTGTCATTTATAATTTGTTTCTCAAATCTACAAAACTGGAGGGAAGAATATCCCTCTTCATCAAGGATTCTACTAAGAAGTTGTTTAAAGATTCAAGAAACTCAGAGCTAGAAGGGAGAAATGTGTGGAAGGTTTTGGAGACTTGACTGCAAGAAAGGAGATCCCTATTGTTGAATTTGAAAGTGAGCAAATTGTTATTGAGGACTGCAATTCTTCTTTAAGTGGATCTGTTTGCAGACAATCCTATTATTGATTTGAATTCCCCATCAGGTGAGGGACCTTCTTGTACATTTAAAAGGATTTCTCCAAAATCTTCCCCTGTATTTTCTAAATTTTCTAGAGATCATCAAGAAGGAGAGCCCTTAAGAGAGATCTGTTTTGAAGATTTCATTCCCATTCCCAAAAGATCATTTTATTTCTCCTCCAAGATCACCACCACAAAATAAAATGGCTCATCCTCCACCTAGACCCCCATTTGTTGTTAACACCTTTGGTCCTATCAATTTCAGAGGAATGGTTGGATATCCAAATGATGTCCCATAGGATGTGAGAAATAGGTTGCCAAAGTTTCAAGGTAACAATGCTATGACTGGAGATCAACATCTCAAACTTTTTGTTAACATGATGGAAGAATTTGAGATAGAGTTTAAAGATGTGTATGTAAAATTTTTCTTCCACACCTTAGAGGAGGATGCAAGGGATTGGTACAAGGCTTTACCTGATAATTTCATTGACTCATGGGAAGAGATGAACAATACATTTAGATTGCAATATGGTGACAAGACTGATCCTAGAGTTCTTTTATCTAAGTTTGATAATATCAATAATAACCCTAATGAATCATTCCATGACTTCAACACAAGGTTTAAATTTTTTTTGAGAATTCTTCCTATTAATTTGAGGCCTTGTGATGAATCTGTCTAATCAAATATGTAGATGCATTTGATAAGAAGGCAGCCTATTACCTAAGAGACAAGAACCCAACCAAGCTAAAACAAGATTTCACCATGGAACTTCAAATTGAGAACAATACTAAAGTAATTGGGAAACCTCTCAAGAGAGATGGTGTAAAATTGATAAACCCTAAAAAATCTCAAGCTAGCAAAGGCGCTGATTTAGAAGACGTTTTGAAAACTTTGGCGGGTAAAAAGAAATCTCATAAAATTTGGCAAGAGATGAGAAGGGAATAGGGTAGACTTCACAAGGTCAGCCTAGGTAGCAAGCACAAGATATATTTGGCAATCACCATAGGAATGAGTAGAGGTTTGATGACAAAGGTAAAGGGCCTCGTTGGATTTGCAAATAGACATCCTCAAGCATGTGAAGGAAGAGTGTTGCTATATCCCTTAACCGCTAGGGTTGTTGTTGTTGAAGAGCTTGATGATATTGATTGGTGTGATATGTCCCATCCTCCATGTGAAGTGGACCAACAAGAAGGTGAAGCTAATAATGATGGTGGTAGTGATGATGATATTTACATGGTGGGTCGTTCTTTAAGCCCACAAGCAGGGGAAACATCTACTGAAGTAATAAGTGCTAGGACTACTACTACCTTTTGGGATTATGTCAAATGGGTACAAGTATTTATCCCCCCTCACGATCTTGAAGTTTATGTAGTGCAAGCTTTTGAAATTCCTAACAATGAATTTGAATACTTAAGATCTTTGATGATTAAGAAGTATGATGGTGGTATCCCTTCAAGGAAGATAGACAATTGTTGATGAATGTTGTTGTATCTCAAGAGAAATATTATAACACTAGAAGAAAATTTATCAAGGGAGTTGGGCCTTAAGAAAACCTAAAACACCCTTTCTCACAAGCATTCCAAAAGAAGCTCCTAGGAGAGAAGCACCTATCAAAATTTTTGTTGTCCCAAAAATAAATTACAGTCCTCCTCATACCCAAGCTGCCAAGAATCCACTACCATCTAATGAATATTATTGTCTCCCTTCTAATTTTGTTTTTCCAAAGAGTGTCCCCTATGACATAGCCCAAGTATCAAGCCAAATTAAAGTGAGTGTTCCAATCATTGAGTTGCTTAGAATTCTTGAGCATAAGAAGAGAGCATTTGAGTACTTGGGATTAAAAGAAGAGAAGGTTACTCCAAGTAGAAATGTAAATGTTGTTGAAACTCCACCTCGATCATTGTTGACCTCAAACACCACCAAGTAGTAGGAGATCTTGGAGAGACACCTGAGGTATATTTGGGGACATATTTCATTGATTCCCAATTGACTTTTGATCCATTTTTCACAACTTTGATCATAAAGGATAAGCTACTTCACAATTGTATGTTTGATTTTGGTGCATCATGTAATGTCATGCCCCTAGAATCCATGAATGAGTTGGACATCAAAGTGACAACAGCTTATGGAAACTATGCTACCATGGACTCAAGAGAAGTGGTGGTTGTTGGTTGTGTGAAAGGTTTGGTAGTGCAGCTTGCATCTTATCCAAGGAGGAATTTAAAATTTGATGTTGTGATTATTGATTGCCCTGCCAAATGGGGTATGATTTTGTCAAGAAATTGGGCTACAAGTGTTGGAGGGAGTGTCCAAATGGATATGTATTTTTCCACCATTCCCATTGAGGGAAACCTAGTCAAGCTCTATGGAGAAAAGAAGATGTTGTACCTAATTGAATATCCCAACAATGCTTCCTATGGAGTGTTGTTTGCTGATGTAGATGCTGAGAATTTCATTGGTTTTTCTGATGGAAAAGAAAATAGGATGGAAAAATCAAAGTTCCTAGAGGTGGTAGGTTCTCCTTGGACCTTTCTATTTGATGGAGCTTGCTCCAAATTTGGAAATGGTGCTGGTATAGTTATGCTTTGTCCTAGTTTGGAAGAGTTTACTTTTTCTTTCAAACTTAATTTTGGATGCACTAACAACAATGTTGAGTATGAGGCATTTTTGTTAAGGTTAAGAATTTCATGGAAGCATGGAGTGAAAGATATTGTTGTTGCAAAAGGGGACTTAGAGCTGGTTGTCAAACAAATAAGAAAATTGTATGCTACAAAAATCAGCATATGAAATAGTATAAGTATGCAGTTTGGGATCTAATCGAAAGAGTTTGATTCCTTTCACATTGTGTATCTTGACAGAGGTCTCAATGCTGCTGCTAAAAAGTTGACAGTGTTGGGTTCTAGATTTGGAAATTATACATTTTCACCTTATTGTGAATACAACATTGAAGTGCTAACTAGGCCAGCTATCCCTGACAACATCAAATATTGGCAAGTTTTTGATGATGATTCTCAAGTACTAAAGTTATTACAAAACCAAGGTGAGTTTGCAAATCAGAATATTGATTGGGAGCCAATGGTATGCATGACTGAAGGAAGAGAAACTTTGTTTGAGAAAGACATCATCCAATTGAAAACAAACACCATTCCTAGATGTCTTGTTGCACTTGAGTCTAATTTTAACAATGTTGATTTCATCATAAATAGAAACATGTCTGCCTCAAGGTATGTGGAAGAGCATAACTTAGGAACTAATGGTAAACTAAGGAATATTTGGTTGGGCAGCAATTTAAGTAAAGAGGAAAAATAGTCCTATGCCCAACTCTTGAAAAAATATCAAGACTGCCTTGCTTGGTCCTATTCCGAGCTAAAAGCATATAGAGAAGAATTTTTCAACATAAGATCCCTCTTGAGGCCAATACTAAGCCATTCAAATAGAAGCAAATGCCAATTAATCCACTTATCTCCATGAAAATGCAATAGGAGTTAAAGAAGTTGAGAGATGGAAGTATTATTCAGCCCACTAGATATTCATCTTGGGTTGCAAACCTTGTGCCGATCGAAAGAAAAATAGAGACATCAGAATTTGTGTGGATTTTAGAAATCTAAACAAAGCATCCATGAGGGAAAACTATCTCTTGTCAAATATGGAAAATATGTTGCAGCTTGTGAGAGGGTCTGAGTTGCTTTCTACATTGGATGGTTTCTCCGGATACAATCAAGTGGTTTTCAAAGAATCAGAAAGACTTAAGAAAACATTCACTACTCCTTGGGGAACATATGTTTTTGTTAGGATGTCATTTTGTTTGATGAATGTTGGTGCCAATTTTCAAAGAGAAATGGATGTTTCTTTTGTTGGTTACATCAATGAGTTCATTGCAGTTTACCAAGATGATGTGACTATGTTTTCAAGGCAGAGAGGTGATCATTTGCATCACTTGGAGAAGATGCCGATCAGATGTAGGGAGTATGGAATTTATCTTAATCCAAAGGAGTGTCATTTTGGTGTGTAAAATACCAATATTCTTGGTCACATTGTGTCAAAAGATGGTGTTATGATAGACCTTGAGAGAGTAGAAGCAATCAACAAAGTACCTATCCCAAGAACCAAGAAAGGCATTCAATCTTTCTTTGGTCAAATTAATTTTATTATAAGGTTTGTTTCCAACTTTGCTAAGTTGACTCTTCCAATCACAAGCATGCTAAAGAAAGACCAAGTTATCAAATGGGAGGAGGTTATCATTAAAGCTTTTCAAGGAATTATGGATGCACTGAACATGCACTTGTTTTAGCAGCCCCAAACTATAAGAAGCCTTTCCAAATATTCTCCTTTGCTTCTGAAAATACTATTGCATTTGTTTTTCTCCAAAAGGATGAAGATGGGGCTAAGAGGCCTATTTCCTTCTTTAGCAAGGATTTACTTGGTTGATGAGTTAAAGTATACAATCATGGAAAAACAAGCATTTGCCTTGGTGAAAGCAATAAAGGTTTTCATACCTTATATTTTAAGTTTAAAGGTTTTTTGCTTATGTTCCCCACACCTTGGTAAAAGACATCCTATCGAGAGATGAAGATCTCAAGTAAAAGGTGTAGATGGGTGAACAAACTATAGGAGTATGATATGGACGTCCAAACCACAAAGTTGGTAAGAGGTTTGGGTATTGCTAAGCTCATGGATGAGAGCAAACTGCAGACTGTAGAAGTGAATGAAGGAGAGGAAGAAAGGGCAGATGTTCTTGGGAAATTGGTAAGTTTTGAGTGGTACAAGGATATAATATTTTACCTTAGACACCTTTACTAACCTGATCACCTAAATAGAAATTAAAAAAAAGAGTCCTCAAGTTGTCTTCTCAAAATATATCATCACGGACCTTGGGCTGGCTTGGAAGAACCTTAAGGTGTCCTCTTGAAATACATAGCTGAAGATGAAGCTCCCAAGATAGTTGTTGATTTCCATGGGGGATTTTGTGGAGGAAACTTTGCTAGAAGAGTAACAACACATAAGATTTTGAGAGCTGGTTATTGGTGGCCTACTCTCTTCAAAGATGTAACCCAGCTGGTTAGAAAATGTGATAATTGCCAATGTTTCTCTAGAGGACTGAAAGCTTCAGGATCCCTTCCTTTGTAACCTATGTCAATTGAAGCTTATTTCAAGGAATGGGGGATGGAATTCATTGGTGATATTTCAGATCCTTCTAGTGCTGGCCATAAGTGGATCTTTATAGCCACGATTATTTACAAAGTGGGTAGAGGCAATCCCCACCAAGAAAGAAACACACCAAATAGTTATGGACTTCTTGTTGAATCAAATAATATGCAGATTTGGAGTCCTAGTGAAGATTGTGGATGATAATTCCATGTGTTTTAGAGCTAAACCTTTGATAGCAATGTGCAATGAATATGGAATCAATCGACTTATTCTTTAAACTATAACCCCCAGGAATGGAAAATATGAGTCCAATAATAATAATTCATTGAAGATCATTAGAATAACCTTGGAGAAAAACAAGAAGAAATGGGGTGAACAATTGAAATTTACAGATTTGGGATGATAGGGTAACTCCTAAAAGAGCTACCGGAAAAATCCCATTTGAATTGGTGTATGGAACTCGGATTTGTTGCTCTTGCATGTGCAATTGTTTTCATTTCAGTTTTCCCAATAGTTTGAAGATCAAGAGCTTGGCCCATATGAATCAAGGATCAATCAGATTATTGATCTTGATGAGGAGAGAAGAGAATCCCACCGTGAGGCATGTCGATTAAGAGAGAAGTTGAAAAGATTGTTTGACAAGAAGGTCACTCCTAGGGCCTTTAATATTAGAGATTTGGTTTTGTTATGGGACAATATAAATGAAGATAAGGGAAAACATGGAAAATTTAATACATTATGGATGGACCCCTACTCCATTGATATCGAATTGGTGAGCATACCATTTTTATCAAATACTTATATGGGGAATTTCTGAATTACCCGTTAATGGCAGCCATATGAATCATTTCTTGGATTTATCCCCAAATTTGAGGTATGCACAACTTGTACAATGTATATTGTTTGGTTTTTCACTCTATTTTTGGTGTTTTGTCATTTTTGTGGTTTTCCTTGCTATGTGGCAACCATTTTTGTCATTTTCTCAGCTATTTTTTGGTGATTTTGGCTCACGACTCTTTTGCCTAATGGATTGTTTTAGCACTTGGTCTACGTTTTGTCCTTGTGGCACTCACTAGGAGTGCCCATCCCCTAGAAAGAGCCGATGTTGGTGCCATTTTTGAGCTTGCACCATGTTGCCCTAAAATTTTCAAATCTATATCTACTCAAAAATGTATTACCCTTTGATTTGATGGTCTCGTAATTATTCCCTCCAGGTTGAAATGCTTTAAAAATGCTCACAAACTTGTTGTTTTGCCCTAATTTGAAAGAATAATCCAAGTTTCCCCTTTTATGTGCCGTAGATTTTCCAATTTTATGGGCTATGTCATTTTTCCCTTTGCCAAATCATGGAAAAATCAAAATTGATGAAATAATACTTGTGTGCAATTGAAAATCCTATCCCAAGGTCGAAAATGTTCAGAAATCATGCTTCAGTTGATTTAAAATCGAAAAATCTGCCATCCTTGGTGAAAAAATGTAATTCTAGGAATCCTGAATTTTTACATTTTGACAGTCAAACAGCGCCATTTTCTGTCAAATTCATCCTAAGAAGGTATTGGAAATGTGGCAGGTTTTCATTGGCTGAGGAAAAGTGGGGAAGTGTTATAACTTTTCATTTTTCACCGTTTTGACAAATGGGGCATTTTCGGGCCAAGAGACCCATTTTTTCCAAATTTGCCTACATGGCATGTTCTGATTGGTAGGGGATGGTGGGTGGTTGGATTCCCTTAAGGTTTTTAGAGCTTATTTTGCAAAAATGTTAAAGTCACGAAATGGCTTGAATCCCCGCAGCCAACCAGAAGAGGACACGTGTCCTAAAAGACCAAAAAGGAAGGAGTGGGATGATGGGGGACTTAGATATTTTTAGCTCTATTTTCTAAAGTTTCAAAATTAGATTTTTCCTTGATCCAAATCAGAGGAGGACACGTGGCATCAATCTTAGGCGGGTTGGCGGGCCGGCGAAGGAAAAAGGGAATTGTTTCCCTTTTACGAACAGAAGGGTAAAATTAAAATTTTGGAGTGTGGCCTCATGGCCAATCACAGGTGGACACGTGTCCAACAAGGTTAGAGGGAAGTGTGGGCCTGTAGAAGTAAAAGGGGATTTTTTTCCTTTTACACAAAAGGCTTAAAATCAAAATTTGAAGCGCTAGCCTGCTAGCAAATCATCGAGCGACACGTGGCAGAGGACAAGGTGGGTCGGTGGAGGTAGGCGAGAATTTTTTTCCTTTTACAAAAAAGACCTAAAATAAAAATATGGAGCGTTGACCTGCAACAAATCAAAAGGAGACACGTGGTGAGGGAGAAATCGGACGTGTGGGCTCGTGGGGCAAAAAGTGAAAATTTTCCAATTTTACAAAAAAGGTCAAAATGTGTAGAATTGAAGCGCGATCCCAATGGGACCCACCATGTGCCACGTGTCAGCTAAAAATTCAAAGGCGAGGAGGGACAGAGAAAAAAGTAAAAATTTCCATTTTTCCAAAAATGTGGAAAAGTAAAAATGAGCCCAAATTTGTTTCCAGTCATTTTTGGCATGTCTCCGGCCTTCTCTAAAAATTAAAAAGGTAACTCAGGCTTATTCATAAGTCCACATCTTCCACATGGAGGGCCAGGATTAAAAGATGGATAAGATCAACTTGATTCTTGTGCATCCATTTATTTTGACCACCATGAGAGCTCTAGGAAGGTTGGAATCACGATTTTTGTGTCAAAAATCATCAAATTTATAGTTATTTTTGTGTCGTCTTGGCCTTCTAGAATCATTGGCATCACTTTCATGGCTTAATTCTTTGATTTGGGATGTTTTTGAAGTAATTTTTTACCCCAGCCCAAGTAAACACGTGGAATGTCAAAATCAAAAGTTGCAGAGGTAATTTGAAAAGGTAAAAAGGTGAAAATGATGAGTAAAAGGTGTTTGCATGCCTCAATGATGAAAAACATGCCTCCAGGATGGATAATGATCCAGATATTTTTAATGATTTAATATTTTCAGACACACCTGGCAACCTGCGAGTGTTTTTTTGTTTGATGTCATTTTCATTGAATCATGAAGAATTGTTGTAATAGAATTGATCCCATGGCATATTCTTTGCTTGGGAAAGAAGGATCAAATGTGGCAAGAGATATATAATGCATGTTTTGAGACATGCAGAGGGTCGGGAAAAGTTGAAAAATCATGAGAAAATTCTAAGAGAAAGCTCATTTTTCTTAAAAAACCCACCAAAGAACCAGAATAATGTCTTCTGTGTTGGATGTTCATGTATATGAGTTGGTTACAAGTGTATATCCATCACACAGCTCTGAGATTGTTCATGAAACTTTCCCCTGCTGATGAATCTAACAAGCTCTTGAGTTAATCTATTTTTTTGGGCAATATGATGTTTGTTATCATTTTTAAATGCCTACAAATAGTTTTCATTGTTCTTTTTGTAATTTTGCATTGAAAGTATTTAGAAATCACACAGAATCTCCATTTCTTGTTGATATTTTAGTGGCATTTACAATCTCATATTCAGAAGAGCCTTCATCTGATAAAGAGATAAACAAATTTAAAATCACTTTACCTTCCTTGACTGCAGATATTTCTTGTAAGCCTTTCGGGGTACCTTAGGCATGGTTTGATCATGGATTTTTTTGTTTAATTGAGTTCTTTACTTCAAGATTTTGTGGTGAATTCTCAAAGATTGTGTGAAGAGTGAAACTTGGGCTTCCATTTATGCCTCTTCTGGTTGAAATAATATCCTAATTATTTGAAGCATTTTATCTTATAGTTGTTCAAGTATTGTAGAGGTTGTCAAAGATCTGATATATCCCAATTTTCTTGTCAACACCCCACCAAAAATTTCATTCAAACAAACTAATCCTACCCACACTACCCCTGCATTGCATTGTGTGTCAACAAAAGAATACAATCCATTTACAAAAATGCACAAGGAAAATTAGGATCATATAATGTCTCTAGTAACCCTTGCCTTGCATTGAAAATATCTCCATAATCTGGGAGTGACAACTTGTGAAAGTCATATTTGGAGTGTTGATCATATTTTCCCAAGCCTTTTCATATTATTTGCATAAATTGAGGGATATCTTCATCTCCTTCACCATTTTGGGGTTACAATGTAGGTTCTCTTACCTTGGTTGAAAGGCATAACCTAAAATAGTGAGGGTCAGATAAAATCCTTTCAAAGTGCTATCCATCTCTCCACAAATCTGAGTGTCGGTTAGATCACCTCCCCAAATTACAAAACGACACACATCATGATCTATCTAACTTCAAGCTTCTTGCCATATCTCTGATGTTGCTAATACTTGAAAAGGAGAAGAAATTTGGGTACCAACAATAACAAGCACTTTTCATGGAATTTACCTTTTAATCATTTCTCATCACTATAGGCTAGGGAACCATTTATTTCATGATCTCTAACATGCATCCTTTTTTGTACATATATATCATGACATTTTCACCTACACAACTATGTCCTTAATTTCCTTCATCATGCAAAGTTGCAAAGGTTTATTTTCTATCATTTTTAATTTTCACTTTTCATCCTACATTATAATGGGGAAACTTACAGCCCAAAAAAATATTTTTACTATTGGTAAACGAGGGTTAAGTTATCCCTTCCCCATAAAAATAAAATCTCCCTTAATGATAATATTTCATTACATTCATAATCTGAAAGTTAAATCCTAATAAATTCTATGTCCAATAGTAAAACAATGATCAAACTAACAAAAAAATAACATCGTACTAACAAAAGTCTTAAAATAGGGCATTTCAACAACAAAGAACAACAACCAACAACTTTGTTTACCGATAGTCACTTAGGATCATCATCTTTTAAAATTTCTTCCACTAGGGTAGTCCATTCTTTAGCCAACATGTTGATGTAGGCACCAAGATTTTCAAGATCCGCTTCATTCAAACCCCTTTTCCTTTTCTTTGAGGCCTCCTCATTGCCAATTTATCTATAAGCATTGATTACTTATGCCAATGGGTAGAGGTGTTGGATGGTGGACTTAATGTGAATCATACTCTAGTTTTTCACCTATTTAAGAAGTTCCTTTAATCATTTCACTTCTTTTCCACAAATTTACATCTATCTTGTAACATTTCCATACTACCATTGTTCATGATGAGATCCATACTATAAACCTTGTTTATCATTATGTGACAATATTTAAGTATGAATTGAATCATGATTTTTTTATGTTCGTGTCATCCCCGATAATATCTAAGCTCTCCTATTCGTTACCCAATTTATTCTGATATATTTTCCCTATATCTTCCCTCTTTCTTCAATAATAGGTTCCTCAGCCCTCTTATGTTCTTTTCCGATTATTAAGATGCATCATAGCTCCCTCATAATCCTTGGGCTCATCACCCAATTCCTTCAAAGAAGGTTTCTCACTAGATTCCCCCTCATCCTTAGTATCAACCATCTTCTCACTCTTAGATCCACCCAAAGCTTCAACCAACATCCCAAGATTTTTAAAGGACTTAGTCACATCAGTTGAGCCCCTATTCACCATAGCCAAGATAAGACTCTGTATAAGGGAAAAAATCTCCCCCTTTTGAAATTTTTATATAGTAGCACACAAATACCGAAGCATGTAATATGGAAAACTATAACTATGCCCATAGCTTATGTAATTTAAAATTGGGAGATGGTAAGTGAAAATATAATTATTTCTTCCCTCTAGAGTTATATAATGAATGAGGTTCAAATCCACTTCATTAAAAAGTTCTAGAGTTGAATCCCTAAGATACTTGTCTAAATGTGAAGTTAGTTTTTCCTTACCTTTCAAAAACATTTTCATCTCCTTTGCACAATCTTTATTCATCTCGAATATCTCCCTACCTTCCTTTTTCATATTAATTAGATCCACCATGGTATTGATTGTAATTTAGAGCTTCACCCCTCTAATAGCCACCAAAACTCTTGTCCAAAATTTTAAGGTCTTACAGGCATTGCCGAAATTCTTGGCAAGTTCCTCATTGAATTCTTCAAAAAGATTTTAAAGAAGGAAACCATTATCTTCTTCTTGAATATTGATTGCACTTAGGGCTTTATATTTTTAGAATTTGGTTTTTTTGGGACCAACTCCCCATTCTCACATTCAGGTTGGATGAAATTCACAAAGGACAAGCTTTCCATAGAGTTCCACACCCGAAACCCTCTTGTGCGGGTATTATATTAAAATTCTTCCTAACAATCTTATGGTGTTCAATCAACCAGATTATTAGTCAATTGACTCAATATTCTTCACCTTATTAAATAAATTTATTGATACCTTTAAAGACTCTCTCTAAAGTGGACCATCAATCACATTTCCAAGTTCATTTCTATCTATTCATCCATATAAGTCTATGACTATGGTAACCATTGTCACAGGGTTAGATGACACCCATCTTGTCTTTAATTTTTACACTACATCCTTCTTGTTTTAACACACAGACAAAAAAGGGGAAACATGGAGACACTAGGAAATGAACCTTGAACATATGGTCTCCTATTAAAAATACCAAAAACATTATAAAAATAATAATCCCAAAAAATCAAATAATCCTATTGGAAAAATTATTTTTCCTAAGGTAAAATTAGAGGTTTTCACCAACTATCTAGGACTATGTGCCTCTTCTTAGGCATAATGCAGCTCCATTTATTGAAAACAAGAAATATGTACACTACTCTAACCAGCATGGGTGGCCTTTCAACTAGGTATCACACATGAATACTCCACTAAAACCATGTGAAAAAAGGAGGTGGGGGTAAAGATGTGTGTGTATGTAAAGAGGGGAGAAGGTAATAAGAGGATTTTAATCAATAAATAGAAAGTTGAGTTTATTGATATATAGCCAAAATATTTACAAGTTAATAATGAGAAGACACCATATCAAGGAAAGAGGAACAAAACATAAGTAAATCCAATTTTATTTGAATAATATTTCATAAAGAACCATACTCATGGAGTAAAGTTGAGATATAGAGGAAAACATAAGAGAAGGAGACAAAAGAATTGTAGTTTCTTACTTGTAGTAAGACAATGAAATTTATCAACTAAGAAAATATAATCATTTCAAATGGAGAAGACATTCCCATTTATATCGTACAAAATGAATCTTCCTCCATCCTCCACATGACCTTTCATCTCACCACCATGTGACTATTAAAAATTCCCTATGAACAAAACTACATCCTTTTAATAATTTTCAAAAGGAAGTTTCCAATTAAACATTAACTAACTTAAGTGAATATGAAAAAAAGAGTGAAAAAGTAAATTCCCAATGAAGAAATATAATGTTAGGGAGAGAGGGATGGGGAGAGAGAATAAGAAAGAGAATTGAAAATATGGAGATAGGAAAGTATCTTACCCGATGAAGAACACCTTTCGATGGATCTTGAGTGAATGCTTCATGAATGAATTTCCCCTCTCTTGACCTATTGTTAAGTTAAAACACTATGATTGTAAGTTCCAACTTCCTATGAAATGTGGAAACACTCCAAGGTATTGAATGAGTGTTTAGGAATAGTTCTAAAATAATTATAATGAAATGAAAATATGAAGATCCCTTTAACACAAGGTTAGAGTCAAAACATGGATATCTCTATCTTTCTCTTCTTAGAATCAAAATTCACCTTCGTGACATAAATGTTTCATTTTTGAATGAAATAAACCTGAAAATTATCAAATAATTTCTTTCTCATATGTTATTCATTAGAAAATGTCATATCCTCTAAATATAACAATTTCTTCTTCATCCAACTGAAAAATGCATAGTGTGAAATCATGAATTTGTTAAGTCACTCAAGTGTTTTGTATTGTTTCAAACTTATCCATGTTTTATTTTTTTATCATGAGAGGACCATCATCATTTTCTATTGATCAATATATCAAAACTTACTATTTTTAGTAAGTCTAATTTTGAGAAGTCCATTTTAATTTCAGTTTTTAATTTGGCATATTTTTATTTTCCCTAATGCACAAGGGTAATGAAAACTATGATAATGATTTTTTAACACTTACTATTTATAGATAGTGATACTTAGGAAGGATTAATAATTTTAGAAGTGGGTCTTCCATATTTCATAATGGAATGAAAGGGGTCTCAAAAAAATCTTAATTCACAAGGATGCTTTGCTCCAATTTTGAAGGATTTCAATCGTCGGAACTCCATGGATCTGAAAAATGATTTTTATTTTACGAAACTTTGTTCATCTATTAAAAATAATTTATAACACCATTGGATGCAATGTTGGTGTATGTATGCTAAACTAGATAATATAATTTAAATGAAACTAAAACCTAATAGTTCCAAATTGTAAAGTTAATCTACCATTAACATCATGATAAGATATTAAAGGAAATAATTATTATAATGCATAAACATGAATGAACATCTAATGCTAAACCATTCCTACTCTTGTAAATGTATGATTTCTATCAAATTATGAACCTATTTATATGATTAAAAATCAATTTGTGTGTTGACTCTAGATGTGGAAAATATCTCACTAAAATGGCTACAAATCCACGTTTAGATCTTCCTTTACTAATCAAATATGAGAGAATGGATGCAAATATGAAGTAGTTATTCCAACAATGGAGAAGGATCTTATCATATGCATATATATTTCACTATAAAATTTGTGGTGTTTGTAAAGGCGTAAGGTGTGAAGGAAGGTAGGAGGGTACTTTATATAGATTTCCAATTCAAGAGAAGCTTGCAAACTACTACATGTGGGATGGAGGATAAAGTAGATTTAGAAGATATAAACTTGATTAGAGCAATTAATAAGTGATTAACAAATCATGGGAGTTGGAGATGATATAATTAATCAACTAGGATTAATTAATAGGCTAGAATAAGATTAGAAATCTAATTATACATGATTTAGAGGGAATTAGGTAGGATCTGAATGATTTAAGAGGGAATTTAACCAATGAGAAGGTTTATTGATTAAATACAAGGTTAAAATGGATTATTAGTTAATTATTCAATTGGAAGAGGATTATAACTAATGAAGTGTCATTAATTGGCATCCGAGTGGGGTAAATGATAGTTAATTAACAAAGTGTCGTTAATTGATCGAAATGGAGGGAAAAATTAGTTAATTAGTGGGAAATCACTAATTATAATGGAAATGATGGGAAAGAGGGTAATTAGTACAATTTTAGTATTAAAATTGTGTAGGTGGATTTTAGGTGTCTACATTTTCCCCTCTTTGGGGTGGCATAAGCGATGCCACTTCAAAGATAGTAGACAATTACAAACAAATAAATTTTGAAGGGATAGAAGAAAAATTAGTAGAATGAAGGATTCCCTCTTGAGTGTCGATGGGATGATGAAAGAGGTCGATTGCTGATAAAAAAGATGAAGGAAATGGATTGAAGAAACAACACAAAACGGTAGGTGAGTGTGTGAATATGAATGAGTAAGAAAGAAAATACAGTGTTTCAATGGATAGAAGAAACAAGGGGGAGAGGGGGATAAAAATAATCCCTATTACCCCGGTGTTATAGAAGATGAAAATGATTATGAAGAAAATGATAAGGAATAATAATGAAAGATGAGGATAATGGAAATAGATTTCATCAATCTTAGCTCAAGAGTAACTTTGTTTCATAATTTTTATTTATGATCTACGTTATTGGCGATGTCGGTGGAAGAACCAACAACGACGGGAAATGGGGACCCGAATAGGCGGGGTGACCAATGCCGGTTAGGTAGGATATGGTTAAATTTTTAGAAAAATGGTGGCTTGGGATGGGGAATGATTTTTAAGCGATATGGGGTGTCCAAGGTAGGTCTAAGGTAGGTGTGGGCATGGGAATATGTTTTTAAAAACTTGGAATTGAGTTTGTAGGTAAATGATGATGCAAAGTAGTATGATTTCGGGGAGGGATAGGGAAGGGTGGGTTAAATATGTGTAATAGGAGAAATAGAATGTGATTTTAAGTAAAGGTTGGTTGTCTAGGTATGGAAATGTAGGAAATAGTCGAAGTCAAGTGTTGAATAATAAATTCGAAAGGGAAATGATTAACTTGTGTGAATGTTGGTGATGCAGACAAGACAATAGATGATGATGAGGGATTGAATTCCACCCTTGTTAGTACATATGAGGCTGACCATTTCAGAGGAGGAGTGGGAGCATATGAGGGTGGTTAATCTTGGGGAAGTGAGGAGATATAAGAAAATTTCTTGTAATCATAGCATTATGGTAGCTCTCATCAAATGATGCGATCCGCCCACCAATACATTTCATCCGGTGATGGGAGAGATGACCGTCACACTAGAGGATGTGTAAAGAATTTTGTGGCTTCCGATTATTGGGGAGCCATTGTATCAGTTTCATCTTCAGATGTTGTGGATCACATGGCTATGGTGTTTGGGCCAGCTATGGAAGAGTTTTCTTATCATATCACCAAAGATCGTGTATGGAGAGATGTATGCAAAGTGAATCCTTAGGATACCCGATTGGTAGTGTTAATGGTTGTTGCCGTCAGATTTTTTTCCTCCCAAACTTAGAGGGTGGGAGGTTTCCATGGGATTTGATGGGATTCTTAGAGGATACAATGTTTGACCAGATTTCTTTTGTATGGGCACTAACACACTTGGTGTAGTTATACAGGGAGCTATGGGCCTATAGGCTTATATGGGGATATGGTCTATAATATACTTACCTACTACATTTTTGGGAATATGAGAACATTGTGTGCCTATGTCCACATGGAATACCACAATAGGGATGGTATGTGGGTATATATAGGGAGGGATATAGATGGTTGTTTTCGCTGGATAGTAGGTGAGGGTTGATGGTGTGACTTGAGATATAGCATATTAGCATAGGGTATTGGTTATCTTATCACCAATTAAGATTCTATGGATGCTCGACCTTATGTATATAGAGTTTACTAGCATGGAGGAGGAGTTGGAGGGTTTACAACTGGTGAGATGGATTCAGGAGAATCGGTGGGGAGCATGAGTGTATACCCATAGATTGGGTTCGAGGGCGGTTCGGCCTATAGCAGGTGTGCCCCACTATTCCCACAATACCGTAGAGAGGATGTGGATATGCCATTACCTTTTCCACATCCGGAACCATTAGTATGACTGGAGGAGTAGGTATTTGATGAATCTATAGATGATGTTGGTTGTACAGGTGGGTATAGTCAGTGGTGGGCTGCACAGTACATGCAACACTAGCTAGGCCAAGACCGACCAATTTGGCCATAATCATTAGTGAGAGGGACATGTTACAAAGGTAGGTGATAACTTTACAGGCCCATATAACTACCCTATAGGAATAATTGGTCACACTACATACGAATTAGTGGTAATGTGTGTACAGGAAAGAGATGGGGGTGGGTTGTAGTATTGCAGGCCCAAGTGACTACTTTACAGGCACATGTGGCCTCATTATAGACACGATTAGTGGATGCATAGGCACAATCCAATAGTAGGGGACACGTGGTTTCCACTCCTTCACCTCCAAGGGCACATGATGGGATGCATATACAAGAAAATGGTCCATTACCACAAGTTCAAGTAAAGGGACCAATATCATAAGCACAGGGTCCATAACCTCGGGACGAAACTAATAATGATGCCACCACCACAAGTGATATCGATGGACCGATATAGAGAGGTTGTATTAGTTTTGTCAGTTATACTACCTACAGATCTTAGCAAGAAGTGAGTGGGAGGTCAAGCTCACAACCCCATAGTGTCATTTTTTTAGGGAGCCGCTGATCACATAGGCAAGGCCATTGGGAGGTGAATAGTTCACCGAGACAGAGGCCAAGAGAGAGTGGAAAAGGCATCAGACCCTCCCATGGATGATTAGATATTGATATGTTGTTTATTTTTATATTTTTAATTTTAAATATTGGCCTATGTGTCTTTGAAGAGGTGAGATATACATAATATTTTTTGAGAGACTTATTAATATATATACTTACAATGTATTGTTGTACATAATTTCCAGTATATAGATGATGGTACTTATTTCGATTGTGTATGGTTTCATTTCCCTTGTATTGTTATCATGGAAACTAGATGTACTTATGCTTGATTATTTGGTTTGTTTTAATTTCCAATGTATTGATATTATGGAAACTTAGATGTGTAGGCATGGTTTGGTTATTATGGAAATTAGATGTATAGGCATGGTTTGGTTTAATTTCCGAGTTATTGATATTATGGAAACTAGATGTATAGGCATGGGTTGGTGTATGGTTTGTTTGGTTGTTATGGTTTGGGTTGATTTCCAATTTATTTTTATTGTATCAACTAGATTTCTACGCATGGGTTGGTGTATGGTTTGTTTGGTTGTTATTGTTTGGGTTTATTTTCAATGTATTGATATTATGGAAACTAGATGTGTAGGCATGGTTTGTTTGATTTAATTTCCAAATTATTGATATTATGGAAACTAGATGATAGGCATGGTTTGGTTTAATTTTCAAGTTATTGATATTATGGAAACTTAGATATGTAGGCATGGTTTGGTGTGTGGTTTGTTTGGGTTAATTTCAAAGTTATTAACATTATGGAAATGTGAGGAAGACTAGGTAATAGGGACAAATAGTGGAAAAAAGTGAAATATGGTAGAAAATGGTGGCTGAGCTAACCTCTGAAGACCCCATGTCTTTGAAGTGCTACCTACATAGCCCTTACAAAAGGGGCCTTAGGTCGATGTAGTTCTCCCATAGGATAGGGAAGAATAAGATTTCTGATAGGTAGGTTGGGTAAGGAAAATGGTCTTGGTAAGGAAAGGTAGAATATTTTTGATAGGTAGGTTGGGTAAGGAAAATGGTCCTGGTAAGGAAAGGTAGAAAAATAGGCAAGGTCAAATGTTGAGCTGAAAAATAGAAAGGGTAATTGGTTAACTTGTGTGATATATATATAGGCAGGTGTGTTATTTTTTAAGTTTTGATTTGATTTTGATAAGTATGTATGATGTTTTGGAAATGATGATTAGTATGGGTGTGGGTGAAATGAGAAGTGGAACAAGATATTTAATTTTGATGGTCTCGTCATGTTGAATAAATAAGTAGGCAGAGTTGAAATGAAAATAAACAAAATTCTCCATAGTTGGAAAGTACCATAATGTCCATACAAAGTGTATAAACATAAGTCCATAGATACATTGCATGATTGATAGGCCTATAATTGAAAGAAGTTGTATAATCACAAAGTGTCACATGAGTGCCATGTCCATTGAGTAGATAGGATTAAATAAATGAAGGTAGGGTAGAGTGGTTTTTTTAGCATAACATTGTTGTGGGACAACATGCCCCTTGTGTAGGATACCCAAAACCAGAATAGGCAATTCCATGACCAAAAGTTTGTATTTTTATTGAATTTTTCTTTTTATTTTTGCTTTTTTTTTTCCATGTATAGGTTGATCGATGCAGGAAGTCTATATTGGGATGAATATTAGTGTCTCCTTAAGGTCCTCATGAATTTGATCTATGGGGAAGCTCCAAGATAAAAATTTTTTTGACACATACAGATTAGTATTCTTTGTTTGGATAAACTAAGTACAACATGTGGCTAGATTTTTATAGCAGATCAATATTCTTTCAGGGAGCATCTACTTATAGTAGAAATAGAGACATAAATTTTCATTTGAGGGAATCATATATTTGCAAGAAATTTGACTCAAAGAGTAGAATTTTTACTATCCCAAGGTTTTTACATTGTTTTGGACTTGTAGTCATGGATAATACTATAAAGGAGTATATGATTCTTTTATGATGGAAAATCCATAGCATGATAAAGGTTATATATAAAAGAGTGGTTTCAAATAATGAATGACCATGGGATCCTTTCCTTAAAAGGACAAAAAGTATCCAAGAGAATCATCCCATGAGTAGAGCCATGGCACTCATATTCAAGACAAGGATGAATGGTGACGGATAATCACATAGTTGTTGTTTATTCATTGGTATTTAACAAGAAGTAGGTCGAAGGAGAGGTTTTCTCAAGGGACGAGCGTAGAAGAGACACAAAGTGATGTAACACTTTATTCAATAATATAATGGTTAAAGATGAAAGGCATTAAGGGGCCCAAGTTTTGGTTTACCCTCGAGAGAATATAAATGATAAGTTCTTTATCCATAGGTATGGTTGATAATATAAGGTTTAAGAAAATTAGGAGAAAACTTTCCTCATTTACTTTTTTCCATTTTGGTTACATGTTGATTTTCCTTTAGGACATGATTTCCAATATTTAAGGTTCACTCTTGAATGAATTTTTCATAGGCACACTTAAGGAACTTTTGGTAGATTTGGATATGGTCTAGATAATTTAGAAGGCATTCCTCTAGTAGCTCAAGTTATGTCAAACATTATTGGTGAATATCATCATCGAGAGAGCATAACTTTAAGTGATATACGAAGAGACAAAATTAGGACTTCAAGAGGTAGGAAGACCTCTGTACCATAGACCAAGAGAAAGGTGTGGCATTAATAGAGGTGTGAATAGTGGTGCAATAATACCATAAGATAAAATAATTTTGCATGTGCCAATCCTTACTAGTGTCGTCAACCAATTTCATAAGAATTTTGTTGAGGGTTTTGTTAGAAGATTCAGATTGAACATTTACTTGTGGGTAATATGGTGAAGAGAAACTAAGTTGAATACCAAATTTTTCACATAGTTTGTGTAGGGTTTTGTTTTTGAATTGTTTTCCATTGTCAATGATAAGGTGATGAGGAACACCAAAGTGAAAAATGATATGGTGGTTGATAAATTCAGTTATTTTCTTAGCTTTGGTAGAGATAAGAGGGATGGCTTCTACCCATTTAGTGTAATATTCAGTCATCATGATGATCTAGTGATGATGTTGAGAGGAATGAGGGTTAATCTCTCCAATGAGATCTAAACCCCATTGAGAAAAGGGCCAAAAGTCTTGGGTGACTTGTAAGGTGTGACTAGGAGTATGATGAAGGTTAGCATGCTATTGACACTTCACATAACATTTAACATAGTCATAACAGTCTTGGTTAAGGTTTGGCCAATAATATTTGAGTTGAAGGATATGCTTTGTGACAACGAGGCCACTAAAATGTCCCCCAAAAATCCCATCATGAATCTCTTTGATGGTGTATAGGATTTCAAAACTGGTGAGGCACCGTAAGAGGATACCATCAAAGTCAAGTTTATAGAGAAGACCATTCATGATGATGTAATGAGAGACACTTTTTAGGAAGGACCATCCTCTATTGTGAGTGATATATTGACACACGACTGAAAGGGAAAGGTAGTCAATGAAATTATTATACCAAATGTCACATGGGTTAGTATCAATGTTACCCAAAAAATTAACGCCAAGAATAATATCTAAAGGTGACTACAATTGTTGTTTTGCGAAAAATAATTTTTAGTCTAAAGGTAAGGAAAGTATTTGAGAGGCAAGACAAGCCATGGTATTTGTAAATTTTGTAGTGGATCATGGAGTTTCTTGAATGAGGTAGTGATCAAACATGGTTAAAAGTAGGTGGAAATGATGTCTATACTTTTATACTAATCATTACAACATTGGTATGGACCATTTATTTGGTTCTCAATGAGTTGAGAGTCACCAAATATATTAATGGATTTAACACCTAGGGAAATGGTAGTTTGAAGACCTAACACAAGGGCTTTATACTCGACTATGTTATTGGTGTATATAATGTCTAGTGTAAAGGATAGTGGCATGGGCTCTCCATTAAGAGGAATAGTGATGACACCCGCACCTCCCTAGTGATGAGATTTGGATCCATCAAAGAATAATGTCATTTGATAAACAATATCATCAAGGGAGAGGGTGGTGATAGATTCATCGGGGAAATTAAAATTTGAGGATTGATTTCTAGGAAGAGGAGTGTCTACGAGTTGATCCACGATGGTTTTTCCTTTGAAAGACTTTTGATGAATGAATTCAAACTCTAGGTCTACAAGAAGCATGAGCCAATGCGTGGTGTGTTGATGTTAGTAATAATTGACATACATGTAATGAATAAGGTCGGTGTTGGTAATGACAATTTTTGTGTGATTAAGAAGGTAGTGGCGAAGTTTGGTGGCCAAAAAGACTAGGGTTAAGAAAATCTTTGTAGTGTGAGTGTACTAAGTTCGTAGTCTAGAAGAGTATAGCTTACGTAATAAACCATTTGTTCCCTATGCTACTCATCACAATGAGTGAGCATGGCACCCAAGGAATGGTCAGTAGTAGAAATGTAAAGGTAAAAATGTTAATCATATTTGTGGGGAATGAGAATGGGTGGCTGAAGAAGGTATTTCTTAAACACTTCGAAGGTTTTGTGACACTCATCATTCCAATGGAAAGAAATTTCCTTTTTAAGGAGGTGGTGAAATGGTTATAAACTATCTAAAAGTTGAGAGACAAAGTGTCGAATAGATTGAAATTTTCCTTGAAGCTACAAAGTTGTCAAAGGTTAGTAGGTGGAGGCATGTCAAAAATTTCCTTGATCTTAGCGGGATCAAATTCAATACCCCATAAAGAGACTATGGTTCAAGGAGCTTACCTGTGAGAAATGAAAAAATGCACTTCTTTGGTTGGAGGTGAACAAAATATTGAATAAATTTGTCAAAGATAATTTTGAGAAAGGCTAGGTGTATGGTGCAATGCTTGGAATTAGTAAGAAGGTTGTCAACATAGTCCTCCAAAATGTCATGAATGATGTCATGAAATATGTAAGTCATAACACACTGATAGGTAGCACCATCATTTTTCAAGCCAAAGGGCATGACACGATAGTAGAAGGTCCCCCAAGGGGTTATGAAGGTGGTTTTGTGTTGATCTTCTGGAGTGACCAATATCTAATTATAACCTGAAAATCATCCATAAGAGATAACATCTCTTTTCTGGTTGTAAGATTAACTACTTGGTCAATAATTGGTAGAGGAAATTCATCTTTTGGATAAGCAAGGTTAAGATCACAAAATTCAAAGCAGCCACAAAGTCCCCCTAGGTCCACTTTTATGATAGGAACAATGTTGGAGATCCATTGTGGATAGTCAATAGGTAGGATGAAGGAAACAAAGAGAAGGCACTGAATTTATTCTTTCACAAGAAGAGAAATGTGAGGATGCATTTTACATAGCTTGTATTTTATGTGTGATGACCTTACTCGTAAGGACCAAAGACAAAGCCTTTTCATGTGCAATTGCAAAGAAAAGTGAGTGTAAAGATGTGTTTGGTGAGATAGGATAATTTAGATGAAAAAGGCATGGTTTGGAAGGGAGGTTCAATAGAATAAGAGGCCATGTCAAGCCCCCTGTAGGTTAGGTTAGTGCAAAGGTGAGGAGGGCCATAGGATATGACCTCTCCTATATGATTTTTGTAACATGAATGTTAGTGCGCTTTTCCATACTCCCGAGGAGTAATCAATGCGTCAATTCTAAAGAGATGGTATTCTCCAAGAGAAAGGCATTGAAAATTCCTACCAAGGCATTTGTGGTTTGTACTTGGGTAGCTAGTATTGATGAGCTATCTGAAGCCTTAGAAGATGGGGCATTAGTAGAACGCTGAATAGGAGTGTCATTAGGTGGGTTAGATGAGGAAGGTGAAGCCGTAGAAATGTTATATGTGGTATCTTTCTTAATTGGACTGAAGACATCAGTGGTATGGTAAATCATATTATAGGTTTTTAAGCGGAGGGATGCACCCAAATGGTGTAAGTTTCCCCTTCATATTAAGATTTGAGGTAACAATGAAGGGTAGAACATACAAAAGCTATGGTGCGATCTAGGGATGACCTAGAAACATGTTATATTGGAAATCTCCTTCGACAATGTAGAAGAGTTTATGAATGATTCCGGACTAAAATGGATGTGGAGGACAACAAAGTGCCAAGGGTAGTGGTTATGAAATCGATGAAATATCAAAGCATAATGGGGTTTCTAGACATGTAATTAGCGGGTATGCCCATTTTTTTATAGGCATGAGAGGAGATGATGTTAATTCTAGCACCCCATTAGTCATGATGCACTTAACATGAATACTATTAATGTAAATAGAGATAAAAATAGTGGGATCTAGGTCATTAGGTTGTGAAGTGGAAATCTTTGATTTGGATAAATTGATGGAAGTAATCTAATGAGGAGTAATTAGGGTTGAGATAGGTTAAGTGTCATTGGGTGGTAACTCAATTAAGTCAAATAAGGACATCTTCAATGGGGATTGGTGAAGTTATTTGATCATTGAATGATGGGTAACCCTAGAAGAAGTAGGGGGTGTTATCCCAAGGATGGTTATCTTGGGGGAGGTGCAGGTGAAATGGTAGGTGAAGGAGAACTAGAAGGGTTACCAGTATTTTCCTTTCCTTTTTCTTTCACGTGGTGTGACCGAGTGGCTACACATACCATGTTAATTTCAAATATTAGAGGAGGAAAATAAGGTTGTGTGGTGATAGGTGAAGAAAGAATGGAATCCTCCTCCAACAGATCATATTTTTGAAGAGACCATCGGAATCGCAAAGCTGAAGGAGATTTTTTTAAGAGCCTTACAACTCTCAACATCATGCCTTGGTGAGTGATGATAAGCACAAATATTTGTTTCGTCAAACCCTACTAGTTTAGGTTTAAGAGGGTTGTAAGGCTTGATGGGAAAAATATATATGGCTGATATCTCTAAAAACCAAGCAATGATGTTAGAATAAGATCCTACCAAAGGATCACAATGAGAAGTCAAAAATGTCTTGGGAAAAGGTGTAGGTGACCTTCGTGAGGAGGGCAAGGTGAGTGGTTGTGCTAGTGTAACTACCTTTTTGTAGGTAGTAAAGTTTTGGGTTTAGGATGCACTTTCTTGGAGTGCAGGCGGAGGAACAACATGTCAGGATGAAGGAGAATTAGAAGGTGTAGATATCAAAGTAAGCCAAGGTTAAAGTGGGGGTGTTGGTAAGAGTGAGGGTAAAGGTATTGAATTAGGAGTGGGTAGAATGGGAGGTGAAGGTGGGGTTCTAGGTTGTCGCACTTTAGATTTTCCTTGGTGAAGGGGAAATTTAACCAAGGTTGAAGGATGAGTGCCTAGAATTGATGGAAGAGGTGAAAGTGAGGGAGAAGGATTGGGAGATACAAGGGTGTGAGCTATTAAAGGTTGGGTTTTCTGTTAGGTGTCGAAATAGATTTTGTGGTGGATGGGGACAAAGTTTACAATTCTAGCTTCATAGGGGTATGTGCTAGGATTGGCATTGTAAGATCCCTAAGTTGGGGTTAGGTTTTGGTTCGGAAAAATGCCTACATGAAAGCAAAGCCTATTAGGAAGGGGCTAGAACCACGGGCTTAGGTGAAATAGTCTTAGTTTCTTTGAATACCTTGGGGTAAACGTTTGAGGTATCCAGGGATAAAATTTGCATTTGGGTGGAAACTAGGAGTTTGAAAGTCCCCCAAAGGGTAGAGTTATCAACATACTCCATGCAATAAACCAAAAAAGAAAATGGTTTAAGTTTAGATGAAAAGGATGATGCATAAGTGTTAATCCCCATGATGAGCTTTGAGGTCTATAAGATAGCAAAGGACTTGATCTTAAATTCGTAGGTAAGAGTGAGGTACAAAGAGTAACAGGATCTGTGAGGTCTTTTGGTGAGGTATCAAAAATAGAGTGTGTAGATAATATTGAATCCTCTATGGGTACAGGAAGAGGAAAATTGGGTAAAGTAGACAATATTAGCTCCTCTATGAGTTGAGGAGAAAATAGGGTGGATGAAGTAGACAAGTTTATCTCCTCCGTGGGTTAAGAAGAAGGCAAGGTGAGTTGTGTAGGCTGTTCTGTGGGTAGGGAAGTTGATAATGAGGTTTCCTTTATGGTTAAAAGAATAGGTGAAGTGGGTTCTTCTATAGGTAAAGGAACTTGTAAGGTGGGCTCCTCTTTGTGTAGGAGAGTCCATGTGAGAATTTCCTCAATAGATACGAGAGGAATTTTCTTGATATAAGGATAAAACGTCAAAGTGAAGATTGCATGAAGCACATGGACATTGGTTTCTTATTTAGATGTCTCAACAACATGATTTGATGTGTGGGCATGGTTAGGAAACGAATTTTGGAAAATATTCAAGTTTGCGTTAGCGATCACATTAGGATTGTCAAGGAAAAGATCACCATTATCTAACATTCCTTAGACAATGTTTTTGAAAGTTTTGTAATTTCCATCACTATGGCCTCTCACATGGTGGTAATTACAAAAATCATTCTCTTTATACCAAGCTGGTGTGGGGCGGAGAAGGGTCAAAACCAGTTTTTGGTTTGATAGGAGGAAGAGTGATGGCCCCAGCCTTCAACAACTTGTCCAATATAGAAGAATAGGGCTCCCGATGGGAGTGTAACTCCTATGTTCATATTTTTATTGAAAATTTTGAATGGGTGAGATATTGGTAGGAGGTTTTGGTTGATTGGATGGATGAGAAGGGCCAAATTTCAAAACCACCACATTGGTAGATCCTTTGGATTTGGAATGGTTGTTAGGTGGTTTGGAAGAATATGTGTTGGATTTGAAGGCAACGCTCTTGTTACACAGTTTAAGTTTCTCTTCTTTGAGGGTACGGATCTCAAGCTTCTGAACCATCTTGAAAGCCTTGTAAAACATACAAATTTTTTGAATTTTATGAGTTTAGGAAATGTGTCTCCCACATGCCTTGGTAAAAAAATATATGAGCTTAGGATGCAGGAGATTTAAGGATATTTGATTGATTAGGCCTTGCCACCATACGAAGAAATCAACGATAGACTCATCGTCATATTGGCAAATAGAATATAAATCGGTCATAGAGACCTTATTAGAGATATTGATTGAAAAGTGATCAAGGAAGGTCTGACCCTATTGGTTAAAGGAAAATATTCAAAGTGCCTAGGAAAATCATTGTACTAGTGTAAGGAAGGTCTCGACAAGGACATGGGAAACATTTGAAGGAGTAAGGAATTGTCATGACCTATCAAATAAAAAATGTGTCTAAATGAACGCAAGTGTTGTTGGGGTCCTCCTTACAGCTTAAATAGTTGAATTTTGTACTCTCCCATTGCATGGGATAGGGATGAATAGGTATGGAGGTGTGGATGAGATCATTAAAAATATAATCATAGGTAAATATGTTATGAGATCTAGAAATAGAGGCCTCAAGCATTAGTATTTTTTCCATCATAATTTTGATGAGATATGTTGTGGGGTTAGGCTGAGGGATCCCTCCTGATGTATAAGGGGGTGGATAAGATAAGTGGGTTGTGGAAGGAAATCCAATATGTGGTTTTACCGAGTAAGCAAATTGAGATGTAGGTATGTAGGAAGTGGTAGAAAAGGAGGAAAATACCCTGAATATGAAGTGGAGGTGATAGGTTGTGTCTAAGGTAAGGTGTAGGTGGGAGGAGCTTGTGGAAATATCCTTGTAGTAACAGGTGGAAGGGTTTGGGGAATAGAAACCACCAAACTTTGAAATGGAGTGGAAGATATCGATGTAACTAGTGGCTACGTAGACATAGGTACATAAGGTATTGATGATGAAGGGACCCCTATAAGAGGGGTCTGTGGTTAAAGGTATGGAAGATGTCAAGGGGATGGAAGATGTCGAAGATGTAGAGCTCACTTGTGAAGTAGGTGGTTATGAGATGGGGTTGGTCAACACTAGAGTAGTTTGGGTAGCTACATTAGCATTTGCCGATATGGCAGAGGTGGTAGAAATGGGGGCATGGAAGTGGGAATTCCATAAAGAGGATGACCTGTGGAATCAAAAGTAGAAGAATTATCAAATTAATTTTGCAAGGACTTAGTGCTATCATCAAGAAATCTAGTAATTCCTCATCACCCTTGGGTATGATTGCAGGTGCATTAGGATCCACTGGTGAAGAAATAAAAGGCCACGAAGGGGTAGGAGGTAACGATATACAACTCATGTGAAAAGTAAGAGCTCATGCCTATTGGTGAGTCTAGAACCATATGAAAGGTGGAAAATAGGTACTCTAGGTTCTGTAGAAGTGACAAAAACTCATAAACAATTTTTTGAATGAATTTGGTAGGTGAAAATACCTTATTGTTTTTTTATAGACTATCAAAAACACATAAACTGATATTGATTGCTAAACTGATGTCCGTTGGATGAAAAGACCAATATTGATTACTGAAATAATGCCCATAGGAAGGTAATCGATGTTGGTTACTGTAAAAATGAAGAAATTTGAAATTCTTGAGTTAGATTTGGTCAAAAGAAGTATAGAAAGATGCGGTATATAAAAATTGTAATCTAACACAATTAGAGAACTAGAATTAACTGGTTGTGATGAATGAGTGTGAAAAATAAAGAAAAATGATGAAGTACAAACTCACACCTCAAATAGAAGAAGAAAAGAAAGAAATTCAAAATCCACAAGTCAAAAATAACAAACATGTTATCCTAAGAATTAGATTTTAGTGTTGTAATGTCTTATGCCTTAGGACTGATTGTGAATATATAGAAGGGAATGGATGCAAGGTACCTAAAATCTAGATATGGATGGTTTCAGGATTGTTTTAGTGGGGGATTCCTTGATATACCTTTCAATATGTGAGGTCCAAGCTCTGATATGAAAATCCAGCCAGAACACTAGTCGAGGCCCACTATCAACAGTTTTTAAATCCTTGATAGCTTCTTCCTGGGATTTGGGGAATGTTTAAGAAGTGTGTTATTTTTTTGAGTGATTTGGAAAATAAGTGTGTGCAATAGTGAACTATGCTTAATTACCCAATCATCAACTAGTCATGACCTCCATTATATTTGATTTTTATTTAGACTATGTGAGCTAAATGCAAGAATACAAGGATGCAATGCAATAATTTTAAGCCCAAATCAAAAAATGAAATTGGATGAGAGAAATAATGAATAGGAAGAGAGTATGTCTTTCACTAATGCAAGCAAGAGGAAATAAAGAAGGGTTTGTTTTAATTTTCACCAAATGAAGTGTTTCCTTTAGAGAAAATAGAAGGATAATATTAGCAAAAGAGAGAGATTTAGTGAATATTTAGAAATGAAATAAGCAAAAATTCAATCTTATATGAATATAAAAGAACCCACAATGATGAGGGTCCCACTGGCATGCCAAAATGTTTCACCAATAAGAAGCATATGTATAAGAAAAATGTTTAAGGTAGAAGGTTGGGTACGTGAGGAATACCTAGAGGTCATGAAGAGGTTGTGCACCATTGAAGACTAGGTTGATCGAGAGAACTCCTTTTTCTGGGAAGGACTACCTAAAAAGGAACACAAGACCACAAGATAGAATTAAAATCATCGATTGGTGGATTTCCTAGCAGAACTAGATCCAAGAAGTGGGGTACTTCCTAGAAGGCTATCAATCCACATTTAAAACAAATTAAATGCTGATAAGAACATGAAATAGAGAGTCCTACTGTAGTTGTATAATTTAGGTATCTCACACAAGCATAGTAAATTAAATATAATATAAATAGTGAATACAAGATTAAATCTAAAGTAGGTGGTGGGTTTTTAAGGTATGTAGGTGTAACAGATGGTGTTATGGAGGTCCTGGGTGTTTGTTGAGAGGTTTTGGGTAAGAAAATTAGCTCTCTGGTCTAAGAGAGAATGCCGACATAGAGACCGATGCTGGTTGGGGAACCAATGTTGGTCACTAGTTTTAGTTGATATCACTTGGCTAAGTGATCACGGTAGGAGAAACTAGGTGCTAAAGGTGAAAAGTGGTTAATTTATGTTCTCTGTGATTGCACAAAGTGTTGGGGAGGCTTAGGTTGGGTGTTAGGATTTGGGTGGAGAGTCAACAAGGGTGAGAGAGTTTATTAGAAAGGAAGAGAGGTAAAGGTTTCTATGGTATTGGGTAAATCGGTGACCTGATGGTCTTCGGTGAGAAAGAAGCAATACAAAAGAAGAAAATAAGAGATATAAAACCAAAGATAAGAACTAAAAATATGGTTAACGTACTTATCTCAAGACCTGGAGATTGGTAGATGTGGTTTTTGGTGGCATTTCATAGGAGAAATGGGTTTGGATCTAGTGTCACAAAACGAAGCTTGTGTGTTTCCTATTAATGATCTGAATTTGTGGAACAAGAGGTTGAATGTTGGTGAAGAACTTAGATGCTTTGGTTTTTGTTTGATTGTCAAATACTCAATCGAATTCAAGAATGAGAATGAAATCCCAAAAACTAACCAAAAGGAAGAACTCGGTGAAAGAGTTGGAAATCCTTATTTAAAGGAACTGATGGTGGTTCCTTGACTAATGTCGGCTCAGAATAACCGATGTCAATTAGGGAGAAATAGTCCAATTTTCTTAAAATAGTTTGTTTCTTCCCTTTTTGGCGTGGGTCAAGATTTTATTGTGGGCTAGGAGTCTTGGTTCACGTTTAAACACACGAGGAATTGATGGAAGAAGTGGTTAACAATAAATATTAGGTTTAGAAAGAGTCTTAGTTAGTTAAGTGAAGTGATGACTCAATGTTAGGAGTGATGACCTAGTCTTAGTTAGTTAAATGCCCTTGGAATGGGTCCAAGGTGAGGTGGAGAGGTGAGGTGGAGGGGTGAGGTGGTAATTAACCTAATATTAATAATTAGATTAATAATAATGTGTGGAAGGGGTCATGGTAAGGGGGTGTGTTAATTGAAAGGGGCTTAGAGGGTTGTGACCCAATTTTGGGTGTCTACAATTTTTACCAATTTTTGATGGGAATTTTAGATTTTACAACTTTTTTTGGATTTTGAATTTTTACCAATGTTTTTGGATTTTTGAAGGTTTACCAAATTTTTGTATTTTTGAAGATTTTACCAATGTTTTTAGATTTTCTAGGATTTTGTGAATTTTTATAGTTTTTTGAAAGTTTCTGAATCTATGCACGGGAAAATGAAGATGCAAAGATGCCCCCAAAGATAAATGGGAATATATAAGGGAGAATATTGTGCATATATACAAGAATAAGATAAGGTGGATCAAGGCTAAGACAAATAGATTTAAAATGATGAAGAACTCAATCTAGTGAAGAGATAAGGAGCGAGCATGCCTCTAGTGCAAGATGTCCATGAAAAAAAAATAGAAATGGAGTAAAATATTGTTTATTGAAAGAAGGGAAAAAGTTTCCCTCAAACATGGTAAAACTTAAATATTATACACATGGATGTTTTGAATGAAGTAGACGGGAATCATGAATTATTTAGAAGGATATGGAAAATTTAGCTAGAAGATTAGTGATGAAAATGTTATTAGCCAAATACACAAATTGTGAGACAAAATAAGGACTAAAGTAATAATATGAACAAGGTAAAAACAACGCTTGGTAACATAATAATATATTTTTCTCATCGAGGTATAGTTTTTGTATGTGGAAATTAATTACCTCTTGTAGTGAAGATTTGATAAGAAATAAGTGAAGAAAAATTAGCCAATGTGTAGGAATGATTTATTTTGATAGGTGATTTGTGAATGGAGGGTGGAAGGAGATCCATACATTACTCTACTACCATCCGTATGTCCATATCCCCAAAGGATATGTATTTGAATCTAGTTATATAATTGCACTCATCACCCTAGACATCCATATTCCCGATAGAGATACTGGAAATACCCCAAGAGAGAGTTATATATTTATTTTCTTTTTATTTTTGATGTTTTGATTGATTTTTTGATTTATGAAAATCATTTCATCTCTCTCGATTGTTTTGATAAGGGGTTAAGAAACACTAATGGCTTGATGGAAGGATGTGGAAGTGATTGCAATGAAAAGCTTGGATAGTGTCAACAAATACGTCCAAAATATCTTCACAAAAAGTGTATTAAATGTAGATAGTGATAAGATCTCTAAAGTTTCATTGTTCTTTAATCTACCGAGGTGATGAAAGACCAGGATCAAATAAATACCATATAGATAAATGTCGTACAAGGAGAATGAATAGACTAACCCAAAGATCATCGAAGGGATGAATATGGTGGGAGACTTACAGAGGAATGAAATGAAAGGAAAGAACATCCATGTGTATGCATAACCTAATTGCAATGTTTGATCTTTGTACCTTTGATTTTTTTGTAATGTTTTAATGTTTTCTCATTTTTGTAGTTTTGAATTTTTAAATTTATTTTTATTTTTGATGGTTTTGTGAAGGGAAACCCATGAAGGGAGAAGACAATGAAGATGAATGATTGGGAATTTAGGACCAAAAATGTCACTCGCGTGATAGGATCCAACAATGATATTTTTATTTATTTAATAAGTGATACTAGGAGTATTTTCTTATGAATAGTAATATTATCTCTAATCTCAATGAACATAGTAAGATCATATTCGATAAGTGACTATGAATTATATTTCAACATGGATTTTTTATGTGGGATCTTGATTTCCCTATTCATAGGTTTCTGCACTTTGTGTCATACTTGATGGTTGCATTGGTTTGCATTATTGAATCATGTTTGATTTTTAAGTTTAGGTTTGTTTGAATTTTTGGGAGATTTAGAGCTCTTCGTAGTTTTTATCTTAGATTGATGAAGAAACCATTTGGGTTTTATATAAGCTAATGTGTGATTTTTCTAATCCTGAGAAGTGGGAGAAGAAAGTGGATATTTAGGAGTAATGATAAGAACATTAGGGATGATGGTGGGCTTGCCAAAAATTTTTATAGAAGGATGATATGGTGGAAGAAGAGGAATTTTTCTAAAAATGAAGAGGATAGGATACTTGAGATGTAATCCATTTATAGAAGATGAAGAAATTATAGGATGTGGCCCCAAGTTGGAAGACAATGGGCTACCAAGAGGTGAGCCATAGATAGAAGATGGAGGGCTACTAGGATGTGGCCCAAGTATAGAAGATGAAGGGCTAGTAGCACATGGCCCAAAAATAGAGGATAAAGGGCTACCTAGAGGTGGCACACAAATAGAAAATGAAGGGCTACTAGGTCATGGCCCAATATTAGAATACAATGAGATACCCATAGGTGAACCAAATAATGATGAAGGGCTACTAGGAGGTGGCCCACATATAGAAGAAGATGAAGGGATAAATAGAGGTGACCCAATGAGATATTGTGATTGAGGAATTATAATATGTAAATAATGGTTGGGTGATGAGAAGAGAGGCCATAGATCAATGAAAAACCCATACATTTCTCCATCTAATGGAGATGGTGAAAATTATAGAACAAGAGGATCGAGTTTTAAGATCTTAGGATCTTCCTCTATCTTATGACAAAAGGAATCAACCTCTTCCCCACAACACGTGAATTCATCTAGGTATAAAAATGATCCTTTATCATAATTATATAAAGGAATGTCGTCGTGTATCCCCATGACTTCTCTGATCACTTCTTCTTTTTGAAAGAAATCGATTATTATGGGTCATTATTGGTCGACCATAGTAGGTTGATAGGAAGAAATAGGTCCAATAGGTGTGGAAGATTTAGAATATGTTTGATGATGTATATGATGGGAAGGTTTGAACTTATTAATCAATGACCAAAGAGGGGTTGGATTTTGATTAATAAGAATAAGAATCAAGAGAAAAAGTAGATTTGTATTTGTATGTCTCACGAGTGGAAGAATATGTGTATTTGGAATAGGTTGGTATTGGTTTTCCTAGAAGATGACATAGTACGTAGAAATTGGATCATGTAGAAAGTCATTACATTGTGACATAGGGGTCAACTTAGATAATTTATGAGAGGAATTTTGAGTTGCATGGATCTTTGATGGAGGAAGCAGTCATTGAGGAGATTGATAAAGGGGGTCCTGTTGAGAAAGGTAGGACCGTGAATAAGGAGTTGAATTAGATGTTTTATTAAAGGAACTTGGAGTCACATGGATCTTTAAAGGGGGAATACATCATTGAAGCAATGATAAAGGGGGTCCTACAAAGAATGAGAGGACCACGAATCAAGACTTGAATTAGAGGAATGATGGGAAGAATTTTTGGTGACACAAATCCTTAGAGGAGGAAAATGTTGTTTAGGTGACTAATTATTCCTTAGAATAAAGTTGATATGATGAGGCTCAAGAGACTCGAGAGGAATATGAATAAAAGTTTAAATTAGAATAATAAGGAGATTGAGGGGAATAAAAATAATAACATGGATTAGAAGCATCATGCATTGGAGGCTCGAGGTCTTGAAAGAGGCTTAGCATCATGTATCGGAGGCGTTGAGGTCTACAGAGACTTAGCATCGTGCATTGGAGGCTCAAGGTCTTGAAAGAGGCTTAGCATCATGTATCAGAGGTATTGAGGTCTACAGAGACTTAGCATCATGCATTGGAGGCTTGAGGTCTTGAAAGAGGCTTAGCATCATGCATCGGAGGCATTGAGGTCTATAGAGACTTAGCATCGTGCATTGGAGGCTCGAGGTCTTGAAAGAGGCTTAGCATCATGCATTGGAGGTGTTGAGGTCTGTAACAGACTTAGCATCGTGCATCGGAGGCTCGAGGTCTTGAAAGAGGCTTAGCATCATGCATTGGAGGCGTTGAGGTCTGTAAAGGGACAAGGCATTGTCCATCACCATCATCAAATAAATCAAAGATCTACGTAACATGGAGTTCCTTCAAACTAGTTCGGATTCTGCAGAATCAACTCAGAGCTAGGAGCTATGTTATAGAGTCAAATAAGATCCTTGTTGTTAGATATCAAGAAGCTTAGCACCACACAGAAGGATCGTTGAGGTTTCATTCGAAACTTAGCACCATAAAGCGGAGGCATGGAGGTTTTCTTCATATATCGAGTGGCGTAGCGAAGCATCGTGGTCCCATAACCCATAGGTCCCGGGATCATAATAGAGTTGTCAAAGTGAGAAGGTTGGAGGAGAAACCTAAGGGTGTACTACAGCAGCACTTTCGAGGTGGTAGTAGAGTTTTTCATATTCGGGACAAAAGTATGGAAGCTTTTTCGCAAGAAGAAGCTTTTCTCGGTGGGAGGTGTGATCAGGGATCATTTTCAAAAGTTCCCTAAACATCCCTAAATGGTGTCAGTGTAGAAGATCATTTCAAGAGCTTTCCATCGATCAGTAAGAATGCGACAAATGACATCGGGAGCTCTAGATATGTTTGGTCAAAGTTCGATAATGGGAAAGTCAACTCTGGTCAACTGGTCAATATTGGACCAATCACACTGTGACACGTGGCTTGCCACCACTCGTTGAATTCACTCGATTTTCCTATCGGGAGACGAAAAGTGGATTACATGATATGGACCGAGTTAATTATTTCTATACCACATTATATGGGTCGAATTTTTATTATCTTGGTAAGTCCACTTACAAATCAATTTCCATGCCACATGACTAAGTGGGGTGGGTTTTATTATAATAGCCATGTATTAATGGTTATAAATTACCCACATGCCATGCATGGAGGACCACGTGGAAGGAGGTGAAGTTCGTGTAGAGGGCTAAGCCATGCGTGGATGTTTCCACGTGAAGGATGGAGTAGGTAAGGGTTATTAAAACCTTACCCAAATGAAATGGCACCAAATGTGGGATATAAACCACTAGCCCTAAGCACCTAAAATGGGATTTAATCCCCTCATTCAAACAAAATCCGCTCATTTGGGATATTATCCCTTATCAAATGCAAATCGGCTAAAATGGGTATTAATCCCTTTTCATACGTTAATCCGCCCAAATGGGAATATTTTATCCTTTATTAAAAATGCTACGGTTAAGGTTTAAAATAGCCTTAAGATAATATGTATTGCATTATTTGAGGGCCCTAAAATTGTATAAATAGGGTACCTAGTTCATTGTAATGGACACACACAAAATATAGAGAAGCTCATTCCTAGAGCGCTGGAGGCGAAGTCCGAGCCAAGAGGAGAATGAGAAATTGTTGTTGTGTGAAGACCTAAATTATTTTAGGCATTATTATTTTGATTATTATTGACCTATTATTTGTTAGGCAATAATAAATTAAATTATTGTGGCTAGGAGTTATTCAAACTACCTAGTCGGCCCATAGCGCCACAGTAAATTATTGTGAAGCCTGGTATATCGACCGGAGAGCCATAGGGCGTTGTATTAGCGTCTGGAAGGCCGATCGAGAACCGAAGGTTTCCGAATAGTGGAGCTGGAGCCATCAAGCTTGTCGAATACGCCAGGAAGGTGGGAGTCGGGTGCTATTTTTCACCCTTGTCGTCCGAAGGTCTGGTTATTCTTCTAAGCAAGTTTAAATAGTTTCCATTAGGTTTTCTTGTGAAATTACTATTGTAACTTACAAGTTTTGACTAGTGGAATGGTTCGACCATGAACCCAGAGACGTAGGAAATTGCCAAACTCCGTAATCAATCTTTGTGCAATTGTCTTTAATGTCTTGCATTTATTTTAAATTGATTACTTAAAAGGAGTAAGTTATCGACAAATAATTAAAGCCTATAAGGGTCCGAGATCGGTAGTAATAATCTGATTATTTTTGGATCAAGTTTGGTATCAGAGCTGGTAATCGACACCTACAAACTTACTAATCTCTCAAAGCAAGTTGGCATCGAGTAGGTTAATCAGTACAGGTTGCTTTGACAAGGATGGCATTGGCTTGTACTTTTGGATTCTAGATTGGTGGGATAGACTGAGAGATAGGTTTAACATACTCAGTAATTTTCTCACATTTCTATTTGGATGAATCCATTGTATCTCATATGCAGATAAAAGATCGTCCAATGATCCACAAGGCATATATTGAGATAAGCTGACACCGAGGATTCTACAGCTGGTAAGAAATCTAAGGTGTAATAATATGTTGATATATTACTAAACTATTGTGTTATGTAGAATTTATTGGCAATACCCCTTTGAGGGCAATGTTTGTATACATCTAACCAAACATGGCACATTAGTTAAAGACCCACCTTAAGGCAATGTTTGTACTGCTATATACTTGCATTAGTAAGACTCCCAAAGGGAAATTATTTTGGTGATTTTTCTAACACCATAAAATGCAGTATATTTTTCCTTGTTTATTCATTGGTCTGGCAGGAGGAGACAAATGAAGTCAATCCACATTGTGATGTAGTGGAGAAGACCAAGTACATAAGCCACCAAGTAGGAGAAATTTCACGACAGGTTTACCATGCAAAATTATTTTCCTATAGAATTGGTATTTTAAGCTTATTGTACAAGACTCCAAAAATGGAGCATTTTTACAACTAGTTTTACATGGTGTATTAGGATATAATTTCCTCACACTTGTATTTGAAAGTTGTATAAAGACCTTATTAGGGGAACCTATCTCCTAATCAGCTTGTGAGTACCTGTTACAGCTTGGATACAGAATTAACTCATATAAATCTTGGAGATTGATCTGCCATTTGTGCAGATAGTAGAGTTCTCAAGAGATCAGCTCGGAACTTCATTCTATGTAGAGGCATTATGACCGTGTAGTAGAATGGTAGCTGAATCATTGTTGGCATTGACATCAGGTTGGAACTTCATTCTGTGTAGAGGCATTGCGACCGTACAGCAGAATGGTACCTGATATTAGTATGTCAACAAGAGGAGCTCTAAAAGGATTAGCTCAGAACATCATTCGGTGTCAAGGCATTGCGACCACACATACAAATGGTAGTTGATCAACAGACTTAGCATCATGCATTGGAGGCTCGAGGTCTTGAAAGAGGCTTAGCTTCATGCATCAGAGGTGTTGAGGTCTGTAACAGACTTAACATCATGCATTGGAGGCTTGAGGTCTTGAAAGAGGCTTAGCATCATGCATCGAGGCATTGAGGTCTATAGAGACTTAGCATCATGCATCGGAGGCTTGAGGTCTTGAAAGAGGCTTAGCATCATGCATTGGAGGTGTTGAGGTCTGTAACAGACTTAACATCATGCATTGGAGGCTTGAGGTCTTGAAAGAGGCTTAGCATCATGCATCGAAGGCGTTGAGGTCTATAGAGATTTAGCATTGTGCATTAGAGGCTTGAGGTCTTGAAAGAGTCTTAGCATCATGCATTAGAGGCGTTGAGGTCTGTAAAGGGATAAAGCATTGTCCATCACTGACATCGGATCAATCAAAGCTCTACGTAACATGGAGTTCCTTCAAACCAGTTCGGATTCTGCAGAATCAACTTAGAGCTAGGAGTTGTGTTATAGAGTAAAAGAAGATCCTTGTTGTCAGATATCAAGAAGCTTAGCACCGCACAGAAGGAGTGTTGAGGTTTCATTCAGAAACTTAGCACCATAAAGCGGAGGCGTGGAGGTCTTCTTTAGATATCAGAGTGGCGTAGTAGAAGCATCATGGGCCCATAACCCATAAGTCCTAGGATCGGAGCAGAGTTGTCAAAGTGAGAAGGTTGGAGGAGAAGACCCAAGGGTCTACTATAGCAGCACTTCCAAGGTGGCAACAGAGTTTTCAGATTCAGGACAATATGGAAGGTTTTTGGGACAAAAAGCTTTTCTCAGTGGGGAGGTGTGATCAAGGGATCATTTTCAAAAGTTCCCTAAACATCCCAAAATGGTGTTGTTGTTGCAGACTCACAACACCCCCGATGAAGATCGAGGCTTCTAGGTTGATCACTCTAGCATCCAGTGTGATTACACAACATGGAAACCTCTCTCCAAGTGTGGGACTTGTGAGACTGAGAGAGGAATCTCTAGACTAGAGGCTGGTTCCTCAAACTCCTCTGATTTAGATCTAATGCTTGCACAACTACAGAGGTTCGCATCCTAATCCTACTCTAACTCGCAAGGAGACAAGGGTAGAAGTGCAAAAATTGAAACTAGCTAAAGATGGTGATGCACCAAAAAGTGGTGAAACATATTTGTCATGTGAATAGACATAGATCAAAGTTCACAGCATAAAACATACACAAACTGATAAGGTATAATTTAGGATCTGAAATGAAACAAATAATACAAACAAGACTCGAAACTCATTCACAGAGCTTGCATTATCATTTCAAAGTCAAAAACACACATTACACCCTCGAGAGGTAAAAGAAAAATGTTACAATCTTTGGAGAGGTCTCGAACCTTACATCAATCACTTGCTGGAGGTGAAAGAAGAAGTTTTATATGCCCAAAACGTTCCCCGTTTTAGAAATGAGCCAAATCTGGCTTTTATAGTGCAAGGGTCGAGCCCAGGGGATAGAAAACATATAAAAACATGAGAACCCATCCCTCCTCAACTGCAGATGCATTAAAATGGCATGGGGGACCTTACAAACCCATACTCTATCATTTTGACCGGATTACAGGAGAATGCAACCCATTCTGCATTAAATCTGGTCACTGGAATGTCACTTCTGGCCATGAACACGCGTCAGATCCATTTCTCAATTTTATCTCTCTAGACTACACCAAAATTCAAGATTATTCCTAGAATCATGTAGATAATTTCACAAGATTTCCGTTGATATAAAGAACATGCAAATCCGAGCTCTGGATCGAAAGATATGTTGATATGAAGATTTAGGGCACAAAACAGGCAAAACTACGTTTTGAAATTTTCCCGCACTCTGCCACCTGGATGACACGTGTCAAGCGCTGATTGGATGCGTAATTCTCTCTCCTTCCCTATCCCATGGGTTTTCCTACTTCATTGGACACGTGTCCTCTTTTTATTGGCTCGGGTCAGTGCTTGAAACCTCGCCCTTTGACTTTTGGACCTTTTTCCCCTGTGACACGTGTCATGATTTGATTGGTCCGTGGGTCTGCCGGATTTCACGCCCTTCACATCTTTTTGTCTTGATGTCCTAAAGTGCTTTTTTGGGATAGAATCCTCTCGATCCACTCGAAATGGGCTTCCTTGTCCCTTATCCGGCCGATGACATGTGGCGTTGCTTGATTGGCTTTCGGCTCCTTCGGCTATCCACGTCCCACGCGTCCCTTTGTCCCAACTGTCCTAGTATGAAATTTATCTTTTTCAGGCGAACCGGCCGGTTCGTGTCCTCTCCGCACTCACGGCCCAGATTTCCCAGTGCTAAAGTTCCCCATTTCGGCTGAACCGCCGGTTCAAGCCTCTTCCGCGTACTCTTGTCCCGCTTACTCCCGGTAAAGACTTAGACAAATTTTCTTTCTTTCGGCCGATTTGGGCATTTCGCGTCCCACGCGTACCTATGGCCCAGTCATCCCAATTGCCGCGTGGACTGCCTAGCGGCTTTTCAGCCGGTTCACGCCCTAACGTCCCAAATGTCCCGACTGTTGCGAGGACTAGGACTTAGCCAATTTTCACAATTCTTTCTGGCCCAAGCTTTTTTGTAGTTTTTTCACCTTTTCTCAGAACTTTCTCTTTTCAACCTGGACAGGAGAGTTAGAAAAAATCTGAGGGGACCCTGGAAACATGATTTTTTTCCCTGAATCGATCCATTTTCCTGGGACTTGAGAATTCTGATGCATGTTATCGAATTAACCCTGGGGGTTAATTTTGATAACAATTTGGTGACTCAACGGGTCATCTCGCCGCTAGATGAAAAGACCAGCTTGCCAAAGTAGTCCATTGGGCATGGAGTCATCAAATATTCTCCTTTAGAACCCTAACTGATTCGTAATGTGCAAGGAGGAAGATGGAATGTCACCGATGAAAGTAAGGACTGCTTAACATCTCCATGGATAGCAAGTCGTGCCAAAGCACTTAGGGAAAAAAAACTAACCTACAGAGAAACAATGTGCACAAGCACTTGAGGAAAGAAAATCTAATCTAATATTTACAGAGGTAGTGAACTTCCCTCTAGAAGCAACACTTGAGATAGATTCCATTGACTGAATCTACAGTTCTTCACCATCCAATGAGGCCAATTGGAAAGCATTGTTGTTCTTACACTTTGTGACCATGTATGGGCCACTCCAAATGGCATCAAATTTTGAATGCCTTCCCGGTTTTGCTCTGTCCATATCCCATTTCAACACTAGATCTCCAACTTGAAAAGATCTATCCTTGGCCTTTCTATCAAAGGTCTTCTTGATCAAAGCTTGATCCTTTTCCATTACTTGGGATGCCTGATTTCTGATCTCTTGCAGCTCCATCAACTCTGCATACCTCACCTCCATGGGCTCAAATTCAAGCAACTCCAGCTGCTTCATGAGTTCCAATGTTGGCAACTCAAGTGACATGGGCAAGATTGCCTCTCTTCCATAGACAAGCCTAAATGGAGAGTTACCTGTGGATCTTTTGGGAGTTATCCTATCAGCCCATAAGGCTGATTTTAGTTTGGTATGCCAAGACCTCTGATTCTCATCAAGAGTCCTCCTAATGATCCTCAACAAGTTCTTGTTTGTAGACTCGCCTGCCATTACCCTAAGGGTAATAGTTCGATGAAGTGCTTAGGTAAATACCGTTCTTGACAGCCCACTCAGTCACCTTAGATCCAATGAATGCCAATGCATTATCAGAGATTATTGTAGCAGGTACACCAAATCTGGTTGTTATTCCCTCATAAAAGTCTAAGATGCTAGACTCATTTGCCTCTTTGAGTGCTACCTTCATTCCATTTGGTGAAGTAGTCTCGGGTCACAAAAATCCATTTGTGCCCTTGGCTTGAATTGGGATTAATGAATCCAATGAAGTCCAAACCCCATTGCATGAATGGTTGGTCAAATGAGATTGGATGCAATGGGAGGGCAGAAAGTCTCTCTTTCCCGTGAAGAATGCACAATTCTTACACCTCTTGATCCATGCATAGCAATCATCAAGATTTTAGGCCAATAATAACCAGCCTTCATGATTTTTAGAGTTGTCACTCTTGGTGCAAAATGGCCACCAACTGGTCCATCATGAAACTCTTCCAACACCCTTTGAATCTGACCTGTGCTAATGCATCTCAGCAAGACTCCATTTACATCTTTTTTGAACAAAACTCCATCAACGATGGCATACGGGACAGCCTGCAATCTGAAGTGTCTCCTTTGGGTCTTGCTCATCTCCGGAGGGCATAGGCCTGTGCCTAGGAAGTGCATAATACCTTGGGTCCAGCAAGGAGTCAGGGCAGCATTGTCTTCTTCTTGTTTGCCACTTGGCTCATGACTATCCTGGACTGTCAAAACAGCCTCTTCTTCATTGCATACTTCTTTTTGTTTCCCCAAAACCAGCTACTCACACAATCCTTTCCCTCTTACCAGCTTGGTGATCTTGATCTCAATGTCATACTCCATGACACGGGTGATCCAACCTACCCTTTTCTCATTCAAATCCTTGTTGAGGAGGAAGTCCTTAACCCCAACATGTGAGACCAGCAGTTGAATCTTATTGTTTGAGACCAAATGTCTGAACTTCTTCAAGCTCCTGATGACAGCAAGGACATGCTTTTCGATGAAAGAATACTTTATTTCGTAATCTTCCAAGGTTTGGCTGAAGAATGCTATGGGCTGTTCTAAACCTTCTCTATTTAGCTGTGTTAAGATAGTTAAGATTGTGTCTGATCCTCCAAACGCATACAACATGAAGTCCTTTGAAAAGTCTGGGTTGATAAGAGTTGGAGCTTGTGATATTGCATGCTTGATGCTTTCAAAACTCTCTTTGCCTTCTGCTGTCCATTTGAATGCCAGACTCTTCTTCAACATCATTGTTAGAGGCTTCACAAGAGTGGCAAAATTAGGCACAAATCTGTGGACAAAGTTTATCCTTCCTAAGAAGCTTTGAAGATATTTCTTGTGGTGTGGTAATGGGAGCATTCGGATGGCTTCAACCCTTTCAGGATCAATTGTTAGCCCTTCCCTAGAGACAATGTGGCCCAAAAATTTGCCCTCGTGTGCCAAGAATATACACTTCTTTGGATTCAACGACACTCTAAACCTTCTACACCTCTGAAACACTTGTCTGAGGTGAAAGAGATGGTCTGTTGCATTCTTTGAGAAGACACTGATATCATCTAGGTATACCAGCACTATATTATTAATTAATCCTTTGAATGCCATATCCATAGCTCGCTAAAATGTTACTCCGGCATTTGATAGGCCAAATTGCATCTTCTTGTAGGCATAGGTGCCCCATTTGGTGATGAAAGCCATCTTAAATTGAACTTCTTCCTTCACCATTATCTGATTATAGCCTGAGTATCCATCAAGTAGTGAGAACCTTTCTGAACCAGCTACAACTTGCAATATTTTCTCCATGGAAGGGAGTGGGTAATGGTCCTTGAGGGAGGCTCTATTCAAGTCTCTGAAGTCAACACACAGTCTTATTTCTCCATTTCTTTTTCTTACTGGCACCAAGTTTGCAACCCAACTTGAGTGTTTGATGGGGAAGATGATACTGGCCTCAATAAGCTTGCTTAACTCTTTTCTCATGAGAGGTTCAATATGGGGATTCACTGGCCTTTGCTTTTGCCTAACAGGCTTGGATTCCAGATCCAGCTCAATAGTATGTTGTGCCAGCTTTGGGTTGAAACCTCTTAGATCTTTGTAAGTCCAAGAAAAGATATCTGGGAACTCTTGACAAAGCTAAACAAAATCAGATTTCTCTTGTGAGGTACTTACTTTGCCAATCTGCAATGTTTTGCCTTCTTCCACTAAAATAGGCTCTGAATCTTCACCCTTCACTTGAATGTTTTCTTTCTCCTTCCGGAACTGATCATTCGGGTTGAAGATTGACTCCAAGGTTATGAGGCCTTTTGGTAATTTGTTAGTTCTCAGCTATACTACCTGATCACCATATTGCTGCTCCAGCTTGTCTTGATTTCTGGCGGATAACTCATCTTCTTCTTGTAGGAAATTAACAATTTGCTTATCATTCTCGAAGACTTGCCAACTTGTGTTTTTATCTGGAACAGCTGGTCTCACAACCAATTTGATATGAGGCTGATATTTCTCACTTTTGATACTCTCTACAACATCAAACGCAGCCCCAATTGCTGCAAGTCCGCAAAACTTTCATTCTTTTTTCTTGGGATGGAATTGATGCTAAAAGCTTCAAAATCTTCAATAAGATCCCATACCCAATTTTTGTAGCACTTAAGCAGATCATTTTTGGCAGCATTTTTTCCTTTGACTTGGTTTACGACCAGCTCACTATCACCAAATACTTGTAAATTCCTGATGCCTCTCTTCATTGCCCAGTGCAATCCATGAATTAAGGCTTCATACTCAGCTGTGTTGTTTGAGCAAGAAAACTGAAAACGGAAGGCTGAGTAATACTTTATACCTTGCGGTGAAATGAGCATAGCTCCTCCTCCTGCACCTTGTCTACTCCTTGACCCATCAAAGAACAATTGCCATACTTCATTCTTGTCTTTATGATCCGGCTTGGTGATGCTAGGGAGAGGTTGATTCTCTTCATGTAAACAATAAACTCCTAGCACAGATTCTTCTACTTCTTGATAGGGATCAAAAGCATGTATCTTGTTTGCCCATTCATCAAGAGTTAGATCCGGGATGCTTCCAACCTTGGTGTCAGCCTCATCAGTGCTAGGGTGATCTTCTTGATCAAATGCTGAGCAATTGGCATTAATCTGACTTGGAGTGTAAGGCTCAATATGGAAGTTTGCAATAGGTTCGGATCTGATTGTGGCCTTAGTTCCATATCTTGTTCTGAATAGCATGTGTGACCAATCAGCAGACAAATACCCTCCAATCTTGGCTGTGAAGTCCCTTGACAAACATAGGGCAAAGAGTGGTGGAAGGTCTATGACTGATACATCTTGTAAGACAACAACATTTGGACATGCATGTAAGGTAAGACTCAAGTTTTTAATCACTCCAACTGTTGCTATTGCTGTCCCATCTAGCTGCACTACCCCTTTGGATGTTGTTTCATACTAGAGCCCTAGTTGATCAGCTATTTGTTTAGGCATTACTGAGCTACTTGCCCCGGAGTCTATCATGTAATTATGTACTAGCTGATTTCCAATGATTAATGAAACATAGAAAGGAGGGGGCTTCAACATTTTACCTTGTTGTCCTCCATGACTTCCTTCAGGCTGGGCAGCATTTGTAAGCACTTTGTCTTGCATCTGAACCTGCTGATTCGAAGTTGGCCAATCCTTCATGGCAGCTTGCAGTAGATCTCTTTGTCCTGGGATGGATAGGGATTCCCACATTGATATATTGACGTTAGTCTTCTTCATCTGTTCAATGATACTGAATGGGGATGAAGTATCCTTTTGTTGTCCCTTGGTTTGCACATTTACTCCTTGCACGTGGGCAGCAACAGCTGGCATTTGAGTTGGCCTAGGGGCTGTTCTTGGCTGCCCTTGTGCATTTGAAACTGGACTTTGCTTGCCAATCATTTGTGGAGCCATGGAAGGTTGTGGATTGGCTGGGGCTAATGGTTGTTCTTCACCCAAATTCCTCCTCTTTGACCTTGTGTTGGCTGCAACACCTTGAGAAACTGCTTGATTCATGCCACATAAATCTTTTGCTTGCCAGTTCACCAATGTGGTGTCATTTGGGGCTGATTGCTGTTGGAATGTTTCTTGTTGTTGGATGTTTCCTTGACTGCCCTCACCCTCCACAATAGTAGTTGTCACCATCAATGCTTGATTGAGAGCACCATTGAAACACATGGATTGGTTATGAGGCTTGTTGCATGGAAAGCACCAATCATATTCTTGGGCCACGTTATTTTGGATCGGCATTAATGCTTTAGAAGCGATATACGACATTGGGGTTATAGGGCTGAAATGGTCTATTAGCGGAGGCCTTACTTGGCTTTGATTTTGATTTGCAGCCTGATTTGGTGACCTATTTTGCTAGTATGGGAGCCTAGCCTGGTATTGCGCTTAAGGCTGATATGGTCTAGCACTTTGAGCTTGCTATCTTTTGATAGTAACCAGCTCATTTCGCAAATTTTACAACTGCTTCATGACCTCTTGGAGTTCATTTGAAGCACTAGAGGATGAAGTAGAAGTTTCACTTGAACTTTGATTTCTAGGGGTGGGAACAAGAGCCAAAGTGGGTGATTGACTAGTGCTTGGATTTTCTAAGTTTGGGTACAAGGGCATGGGAGGCCTAAGAGCTAGTTTACCAGCTTGAAGAAGACAGCTTTTCGCTCTAATGGCAATGCTATAAGCAGCAGGTAAGGTTGTGCCTCCCATAGATTGAATTAACATAGAAATATCAGAATTCAAAGCTTTAAGGTAATATAGAAAAGCACCTTCTACTGTTGGCCTGACTACCACTGGAATCCTATCCCAAGACCTTTGAAATCTGAAGTTGAAGTCAGTTAGCTGCTCGTTGGGGGCTCTCTTGATAGTTGTCAGCTGCTCCAAAAGAGACAAGTTGTCTCCCTTCTCCCCAAATTGCTCGTGAAGTGTAATACACAGCTGATTCCAGTTTGTGATAGAACCAGCTCCAAGGATCCTAAACCATTGCAATGCTTTACCCTTGAATGAAGATGCCAGTAACTTGACAGCCACTTGCATTTCATTGATTTCATGAATTACACAAAGGTTAGCAATATATTTAACATGATCACCTGGAGTAGTCTGATTTTCTCCAGTGAAGTAGGGAATGTTCTTCAAGGATGCAATAGGAACTAGATGTTGTGCATTGAGAGCAAGTGGGCTGCTGCCTGTGAAGTTGACGTAGGGGTTTTTCTGAGCCATTCTAATTGGTCTTAAAACCCTAGTTGATTGAATGAAATGCTTGTCAGGTGGAGGAGTTGAGAGAGTTCTGTTTGGTGGAGATGGAGACCTTTGAATCCTTCTTCCTCTTTGCCTTCTTCTTGGAGATAATTGCAAGTATTCAAACAACACTTCTTTTTCTCCAACTCTTGACCTTATGGTGATTCTTCTAATGAGTTTTCAGGCCTGCACTTGGAACCAGTTGATTCTTCCCCTTGGAGTCACCAGATATGCAAATAATAGCTCTTTTTAAGAAAGAAAAATGCAACAGATGCACATCAACCCTGCTATAATAAAAATGAGACCTCTAGTCCCACCGGGCGTGCCAAAACTCAAGTTATTGCAGACTCACAAAGCACCCCTGGATGTAGATCAGGCTTCTAGGTTGATCACTCTAGCATCCAAAGCAGATTGCACAACATGGAAACCCCTCTCCAAGCGTGGGACTTGTGAGACTGAGAGAGGAATCTCTAGATTAGAGGCTGGTTCCTCAAACTCCTCTGATTTAGATCTAATGCTTGCACAACTACAGAGGTTCGATCCTAATCCTACTCTAACTTGCAAGGAGACAGGGTAGAAGTGCATAAATTGAAACTAACTAACGATGGTGATGCACCAAAAGGAGCGGTGAAACATATTTGTCATGCGAATAGACACAGATCAAAGTTCACAAAGATAAAACATACACAGATCGATAAGGTATAATTTAGGATCTGAAATGAAACAAATAATACAAACAGAGGATCAAAACTCATTCACAAAGCTTGCATTATCATTTTAGTGTCAAAAACACGCATTACACCCTTAGAGAGGTAAAAGAAAACTCATTACAATCTTTGAGAGGTATGATCCTTGCATCAATCACTTGGCCGGAGGTGAAAGAAGAAGTCTCATGCTATGCCCAAAAATGTTCCCCTTTTAGAAATGAGCCAAATCTGCTTTTACAAAGGTAAGGGTCAAGCCTGTGGGACAAAAAACATACAAAAACATGAGAACCCATCCCTCCTTGATCACAGATGCATTAAAATGGCATGGGGACATTACAAACCCATACTCTATCATTTTGACTAGATTACAGGAGAATGCGAACCATTCTGCATTAAATCAGTCGCCGAATGTCACTTCGCCATGAACACGTGTCGAGCTGTTTCTCAATTTTCTCTCTCTAGACTACACCAAAATTCAAGATTATCCCTAGAATCACGTGTAGAGAATTTCACAAGCTTTCCGTTGATATAAATAACGTGCAAATTCGAGCTCTGGATCGAAAGATATGTCGATCTGAAGATTTAGGGCACAAAACAGGTGAAACTACGTTTTGAAATTTTCCCACGCTCTGCCACCTGGATGACACGTGTCAAGCGCTGATTGGATGCATAATTCTCTCTCCTTCCCTGTCCCATGGGTTTTCCTACTTCATTGGACACGTGTCCTCTTTTTATTCACTCGGGTCAGTGCTTGAAACCTCACCCTTTGACTTTTGGACCTTTTTCCCCTGTGACACGTGTCGTGATTTGATTGGTCCACGGGCCGCTTTTCGGGCCCTTCGCATCTTTTTGTCCCGGATGTCCCAGTGTTGTTTGGGACAGAATCCTCTGATCCGCCCGAAATGGGCTTCCTTGTCCCTTATCCGGCCGATGACACGTGGCGTTGCTTGATTGGCTTTCGGCTCCTTCTGGCTATCCGCATCCCACGCGTCCCTTTGTCCCAACTATCCTAGTACAAAATTTCTCTCGCTTTCAAAGTGAACCACGCCGGTTCATGTCCTCCGCGCACTCGAGGCCCGATGTCCCAAAGGCTAAAGTTCCCATTTCGAATGAACCGCCGGTTCGCGTCCACCGTGTACCCTTGTCCCGCTTGCTCCCGGTAAAACTTAGACAAATTTTCTTTCTTTCACCGATTCAGAATTTCGTGTCCTATGCGTACCTCTATGGCCTAGTCGTCCCAATCGCCATGCGGATCGCTGGCGGCTTTTGTGCTGGTTCGTGCCCCAACGTCCCAAATGTCCCGATCACATGCTATTCAGGACTAAGACTTAGCCAATTTTCACAATTCTTTCGGCCCAAGATTTTTTTGTAGTTTTTTCACGTTTTCTCGTAACTTTCTCTTTTCAACCTGGATAGGAGAGATAGAAAAAATCTTAGGGGACCCCGAAACATGATTTTTGCCCTGAATCGATCCATTTGCCTGGGACTTGAGAATTTTGATGCATGTTATTGAATTAACCCTGGTGTGAATTTGGATAATAGGTGTCGAGTAGAAGATCATTTTGAGAGCTTTTCATCGATCAGTAAGAACGCCGACAAATAGACATCGAAGCTCTAGATATGTTTGGTCAAAGTTCAAACAACGAAAAAGTCAACTTTGGTCAACTGGTCAATATTGGACCAATCGCATTGTGACACGTGGCTTACCACCACTCATTGAATTCACTCAATTTTCCTATCGGGAGACGCATAAGTGGATTACATGCTATGGACTGAGTTTATTATTTCTATACCACATTATATGGGTCAAAATTATATTATCTTGGTAAGTCCACTTTCCAAATGCCACGCATATATGCCAAACCACTATATATTAATGTTTATACATTAGTATTAAAACTTCACTTACCCACATAAACCAACCGACCACACATAACAGCCAACATGCTAGGTTATGTCCACGTGGTAAAGGCATGCAATGTCATGCGTGGAAGATTCCACGTGAGGAGAGGGAGGTGAAGCGGTGTTGTGGGAGGCAAATGCCATACGTGGAAGCTTCCACGTGGAGAAGGAGGTGAAGCGGTGTAGGGGGGCTAACCCATGTGTGGAGATCCATATGAATGAAGGGGTGGCTAAGGTTTAATTAAAACCTTAACAACAATAAAGGGGCCACCTAATGTGGGATATACCCACTTAACTAAACAAGCCGCTCCTTATGGGATTTTTATCCTATTAAAAATGCTAAGCCACCCATTATTGGGAATTTTTATCCCATTTTTCATGTACAGGCTAGGTTAAAAATAGCCTAAGGATTATATGGAATGCATTTTTTAAGGGCCCTATTTTTTGTATAAATAGGGAACCCATTCTATTGTAATGGACACACACCCGAGCTTATTATTTGTTAAGCTTTATTATGGGATGTGTCAACAAGTATTGTCTATTGTCCTATTATTTTAGGAAATAGTAGATGAAATATTTGTGATTGGGAGTAAATTATAAACTACCCAATAGGCCCATTGAGCCACACCAATTACTTGTAAATCCTAGATTGTCGACCGGAGTGCTAGCATCGCATTGATAGCGTCGGGAGGGCCGATCGAAGCCGAAGGAGATTTTTCATCGTGAAGGTGAATAAAAATTTGACTGATCATCGAAGTTTTTCAAAGAACTGATGTACTAATAGGCAAGTAAAATTTCATTAGGTTTTCTTGTGAAAGTACTATTATAACTTACAAGTTTTGACTAGTGGAACGGTTCGACCATGAACCCAGAGATGTAGGCAATTGCCAAACTCCGTAATCAATCTGTGTGCAATTGTCATTATTGTCTTGCATTATTTTAAATTGATTACTTAAAAGGAGTAAATTATCGGCAAATAATTAAAGCCTACAAGGGTTCGAGATCAGGTAGTAATAATCTGATTATTTTCATATCATTATGTGACTAATTATTCCTTAGAATAAAGTTGATAGGATGAGGCTCAAGAGACCGAGAGGAATATGAATAATAGTTTAAATTAGAATAATAAGGAGATTGAGGGGAATCAAAATAATAACATGGATTAGAAGCATCAAAATATACCTCAAACTATGAGATGAAGGTGAGGAAAGGTGTAATGGAATAGGTTCTCTAGCGTGAATAACCAATAGAGGTTTGGTTGTTATGGGATTTTTATCTTTGAATGGCTAAACCTAGGTTCCCTATTGTTGTAAGTATGAGGAACCATACAATAATTAGTCATTGTTGGCATTTTTGGGTCCAAATTCTAAGACCTAGATAGTGTGATTGAAATCCTTCATGGAAAAGGAAGTTTCGTGTTGATTTGGGAAGAATAACAAGTAATGAAGTAGACATTTTGTAACTATGGAGATGTTTGAGTGATTTTTTGAAAGGGAATCTAAGGAAAAAAGACATTGTGATGACATAATTTTGAAAAATCAGCAAGGTTTGCAAAACAAGTTACAAGTGTAAATTTCAAAATGGTTGATGAAAATTTAGCAACACAATGGCTGCAAAGGAAACTTTTCCAATATTCAAATTTTCTCAAGATTTTTTGATGTAGCCTAGAACTCAGTGACACAAACCCAATGAAACCCCATGCGTGCTGACACATCACTCATCCTAGATTGATTGCTCACTCAAAGTGTGTAAAGGTACCAGGTCCCTCTTTAGGGTTGTTGTAGCAGGATGTTAGCATGATGAAGACTTAACATATATAGTTCCATTACTAACACATCACTCTACAGAGCATACCAGATCTATATCCAAGGAAAAACATAACTAAGTACTAACCATGATGAGATAAAAATCATACTAGATTCATATACTCATAGAACTAATACTTAGATTCAGTCAATATCCTCCATTATATTTAATGCATTAAGTTATAGAAGCTTCATTACAATATCAAAAGTATGCATGTAGTAACATAACACTATATGTCTTGATCTCATCACCTCTCTGTCACAATCTCCTCTATATATCTTATATCTATTACACAGTCTACTACATATATATAAATGTGGTGACTTTCCCTTCACCTCTTATCCTTTCCAATAATAGGTCGCATGCTATTATTAACCATATGCCTTTACAAAACTAGCCACACATGCAAGTGCGCTAACAATAGACTACTACTAGCTAACTAATAGTAGCAGATCTATTTCTAGCCTATGCTCATGAAAATTTATTTGTATCCAATCTCCACAAATATCCAATGTGTGGTGCACATGTATTTTCCTTGTTTGTGTGCTCTACATGCCTTCTCTAAAAATAGACCTTTATGAGTGAAAATGGCTAAGTCCCAAAAATTGAACTTCTATTATGCTTGCATGTTCTCCCTATCCATTCACGCCTTTGCGTATGACTTACTTTCCCACGTGGACTTCTTGTGTGATTTCTCTCAAGTGTTCTTTGATCAACATTACCCCACACTAATTTCATTGTCACCCCGAAAATGGTCATCTCTAACAACTAAAGTAAAGAATAGAAGAATGGAAAGAATGGAAAGAATGTATGAAAGAATGTTTTACCCTATAGTCTCTTCTTCATCCTGAACAACTAATTTAGGATATTCCTATTTTATTTCAGCCTCCAAGGTTTACCATTTAGTGAGTGATTCCTCTAATTTTTCTAGAATGTCCACAGCAATTGACTCCAATTCATCCCTCACAATCTCCCCTTTTTCATTTTTCAAGACCAATACAATGCTGGACATTGCAGTCATTCTTCCCTCTAGTAAATCCATCTTCTATGCAATGAGCTTCCCAAGCTCTTCTAGCCAAGTCTTGTGTGGTTCTTGTGTTACTGCCAGGGCCTCACACTTTTGTTTAACCATTGATAACCTTTCTGCACGGCCCAAGGTTTCGTCCTTCATCACTCTCTAGACTTCATTGTTCTCTTCCAGGGTCTTTACGTTGATAAGCACCTCTGGAGCTATGCAAATGTTCAAGGATTGGTCTGCTTTCTTCAATTCTTCTTGTAGCACTTGCAACAGTCCTTCATAGGATGTAATCTTCTACATCACTGAAGCCTTCTCTCATTCTACCTCTTTTGTTGGATCCTTTGGCACTAGCATGCACAGAGGCTCATCTTCAAGTACTAGGTCCACCAACTTTCCTACATAATGTAAATTTGAGGGAAAAATCTATGGCACTTTGGCTTCTAGAGTGGTCTAGATTTTATGAAATTATCTCCAATTTCCTCTACGATGCTTTGATAAATATAACATTCTTCTTCTCGTGTTAATTCCTCTCTTGTGTTAGGCATGTTATTTCTCCATTTTTAATTTTAATCTCCTCCCTAAGTGCCCTAATTGTGGTAGCCTTGTCCATATTCCACCTTGCCACCTCTATTGATACTTTGGCCAATGCATTACTCACCTGTTCATCTGACATGACAAAGAGGTTTTACTCTTATGTGTCTAGCCTGAGGCGTATTCTTCAACCTCCTCAATATGCATGACTCCTCACATACATCAAAATTTGTCTCATCCATGTGTGTGTGCATGGACCATGAAAACTACTTCCTCGTGTGTACTATGGCCATATCTTCATCCATGATCTCCCAGCCATATAAGTCTTTTTGTGTTAGCGTGCTCTGGAAATTAGTGAGGATAATTTTACATGCGTCCTCTCGCATAACCCATGGCTAGTGGAATGTTCTCTCCACTTTTTCTCCTAGACCGTTTCTCGCTTAGGAACTTTAGCTTCCAAATTTTGGACGTGTCTCCATGTCCCGAGTAGTCTCTATAGTTGTCTCCTTCATTCCCTTTTCCTCTTCTCCTCTTTCCTTTGATTTCTATTCCTTTTGTTCATCTACGTTATCTGGAAGTATAGGAGAATTAGGCATTCCTTCCTCCGAATTTTCTACATCCTCATTCAACTTCAATTTCCTCCTTCTTTATGTGGTTGCCTCCTTCTATGGAGAGAGCCTAGGTGATATGTGTACTGTTTGTGGAGTAGAAATTTGGTTCCTTCTTCTCCTAAACACCCTCTTAAATCTATTCTCTCCTTAGACTGCACTCAATTCCTCATCATCCCCTCTTGTGGCTTAGGTGGTGTAGTGGCATGCTCACTTCATCCTTATTTGTAGGATGTCTTATACCTCTATGCTTAAAACCACCAAGATCCTTGCACTCATCCTCCTCATCCTCCACTTCTATTGGCTCTATGGGATTAGGCACTGGGATGTTCTCCATCGTGTGCTTACCTTTTTGTGGAGATGGAAGTGTTACCTCATCTTCCACATACTTGTTATTCTCCATCTTGGGTTTCAATTGAAGATACACCAATGCTACTCCAATATCTCCCACAACCAAACTTATTGGTTTAATGCTCAATACATCTGAAATGAGTCTTTCAACATATGCACCCCACCCTAGATACACATATTTCTTCCTTAGTGTGTGGTAGTTGCAATCTACCTTATCCACATTGAACGTCGGTCATCGTGCATCCGTGACACTATGTACGATGCCCTGAAGTACCTTTGATGTGAAGGCGTATGGAAATTTACACCAAGGAATCCATGCTCCATCCTTCATGGTGAACTCGCGCTATACAAAAATGTTGGTATACAGAAAACTGGACTACCTTTCCAACCACCGAAGGCAATTCTTTAGGGATGCACCATTCTTCCTTAAAATATACATAGATCCTTTCATACCACTTCTCAACCCTTTACTTGACCTGATATGTCATGGATCCCTCACACTAATACTTCTTGAATCATTCTCGCATGTGATATTTTTCCATTGATACTCCCATACCTTCTCCTTTGGTACATCAGGCACTCCAATCTCCATGAACACTAGTGATAACAGAACAAATAAAAATGTGATCTTTCCTCATGTGCACACTTCCTCAACAATTATTTCTACATTATAACATGAAATGTTGTAAACTACCCCTTCGACATATTTTTTGAAATGTGCACCACATGGTGTTTACTTATGACCACCTTTCCTAGTCATTTAGCTTTGTAACAAGATGCGCGGCCACTTGCACAACTAGATACTTCTTCAGTTTGTCAATGTCCATACCATGTAGACCCTTTGTGTACCCCAACTCCTTTCTGGTCTCCAATATTGTAGTCTTTTCTCGCCAGATCATCTCGTAAATCATCTCTTGTGCCTTTCAACCCTATTACCATGGAGATGAGCACGGCTGAAATTTTGACTCTGTGACCTGCAAAGTAGAAAAATCCTCATGCACTCTGCTCATGAGCCATTGGTACAAGGGCTCATATTTCCCATAGTAAGGGAGCTCATATAGTTGGTAAACTCCTATCTTCTGTAAGAGCTTCTCACCAACATCATCATACACCGACATGTCTTCCACCATGCGTTTATTTATCTTTGTGTTCAACAACGCATCAAGCTCCTTCTTATTCTCTATGGTACGGTGATTTTACTCACTCACCTTACTTTTCCTTATGTGAGAATCCCACTCCTAGACAAAGATAACCCCTTCTGGATATTGCATCTCAGAAAAGTTACTTTCTAGAGCCATCTCTTCTTCTTCTTTCCTTCTTCACTTTTTTGCAACCACTTTCTTGGGTACCATTTCTACCTTGTAATCCTTTGTAGATCCTTACTGCTCAAATTCTACAATGTGTGAAGAAAACCCTAGTTTGATTCAACATGCATTAAGTGAAATTACGTGCCCTAACTCCTCTCTCTGGTCACCTTTCTTCACTCAAACCCTTCACCATCATGGACACAATCTCTTTCTATACATAGATCTCTTTGTCATGACTATTTATACAACTCTCACACCTTAATACAATCACTCGACTCTTCGCAATTAGATCCTTTTAAAATAATATTAATTGCAATGGTAAAAATTAACTTGCATCCCATGCTTATATATATTTTCAAATTTTTGATGCATTCATTACTCCTTCACCTACCAAATATCCTCTCATTAATTAACCAATTCCATCCTTTCCGTGCGTTACATCCTCATGCCTCAACTATAACCTTATAAAATTCCTTTCTACCCTCTAGTCATAGAATTATCTTCGGTGTGCATCCTTACACCCAAGTACCTAGTCACTACACCTTCTAATGGTAGTTGTTATGGCCTCTTATTGCCTCACATTATACTCTTCCTTAATTTATCTTCATCTATGGTCACTTTTTAGAAGCAATCCTTTGACTTGTAGAGTACTCGTAGCAGCTTATTCTTTTAACCTTTCAATTCCCACAATCTTGTACCTAGTTATCAACAACCACCCCACACTAAAAGTATGTGTAGTCCTCTACGTATAAACATACTTCATGTAGTAATTATCTTGATGCATGCAAGCATGCTTATTTCACAAGACACCAACTAAATTGAAAAATCATAACAAAAGAGAAGGATACACATTAATGAAATAAAAATTGAAATCCTAAGCTAAATGGCAATACTACCTTATTAAAAACAACAATAAGACTTATTTATAGTAGGGATTCAGCCTAATCCCATTGAAGTAACTCGTAGCCTTGTTCCATCAAGTGCTTCTAACTCGGAAAGAATCTATTTCAAGGATGTAAGTTATAACATATGGCCCCAACCAATGTACGTTAATTTTTCCTATATGGAAAAAGAACTTAGAGTCATAAAGAAGTATCATTTGTCCAATCTCAAATTTATTATCCCTTATGATTCTCGTCATGCCATGCTTTCTATCCGCCTTCTCTTGCTTCGAATCTAATGTTCTATGGATCATCACTCATCCAACTGAGTTATCTTCTCAATCCATTCTTCTAAAGCTTGTTCATTAGCTAGACCTCTAGCACATGTAACACATAAATAAGGTAACATAAAATCCATAGGAAGAACGACTTCTGTACACACACTAAATAAAATGGTGTGGATTTGTTCAACCTTTATATGTTGTTTGATATGCCCAAAGTACTGCAGATAATTTATCTACCCAATCCTTTCTTCCAACATCATAGATTTTTTTCAATGTGTGCCTCAAAATTTTGTTAAAAGCCTCAACAGTCCCATTTTCCTGAGGATGATAGGGTGTAGTATTATGGTGTGCAATCATGAACTCATCCAATAAAATTATGATTGTCTTATTAAGAAAATGTGTACCTCTATCACTATTCAAACTCAAAGAACATCCATACCTTGTAATAATATGTTCCCATAGAAACCGAACTATTGTAACCACTATACAGTCCTTGGTAGGTGTTTCTTCTTCCCACCTTGTCAGATAGTCTGTGTAAGTTATAATATAGCATGATCCAGTTCTACACATAGCTGGGGAAATAGGACCCACAAAATCTATAGCCCATTTCTCAAATGGTTCTATGCTTTGGTAATAGGTATAAGAGGCATTTCATCTTGCTAACCTAGTCTTCCAAGATGTTGAAAATGATCACATGCCTTACAAAATTCCTTACAATCTTTATAGAGGGTCTCCCACCATAATCTAGCGAGAAGAATTTTGCACACTGTGGCATCACCTACATAGTGGCCTCCTGTAATTCCACCATGAGCTTCTTCCATAATGCCCATGCACTCATGTTCCAATACACAATGGTGTAATATTTCATCCTAGACCATTTTTTACAAGTCACCACTAATTAACATATAAGTGCAACACGTATAGAAAGTTTTTTCTTCTCTAAGGATTTCATTCGTTTTGATGCTATCCCTATTCATAAAAAGATAACAATGTCCTCTAGTTTTGATGGATCACATTGTAACCTGTATAATTGTGCATCTAGCATGGTATCCTCAATTGCCTATGCTTCTTCTCTTGATTGTATTCTTGATAGATGGTCTGGTCCAAAATTACTTTTTCATGGTTTTACCACAACTGTGAAGTCAAACTCTTGAAATAGGAGCACCCATCGACATATGCAGCCTTGTAAAATAGACTTATTTACCAAATAATTCAATGACATGTGATCTGTATAAAAGATGAATGGTGTAACTAGTAGGTACTAATGAAATTTATGCAATGCATAGATCATGGAAAAATCTTCGCGCTCTGTAGTTGTGTAATTTTGTTGTACAAAAGTCAACTTTCTAATAGTAAAACAAATAGGATGATCTACAATACCTTCTCCGTGTTGAGCCAACATTGTGCTAATGTATGTACCAGAGGTTTCAAAATGTACATGGAATGGTTTGTCCCATGAAGGAAAATGTAGAATGGGCGCAGTAGTAATTTTCAGCTTCAATGTCTCGAATGTGCGCTGCTATTGTTCACCCCAGTAGAACATACCTTTCCCTTTCAGTAACTCTTCTAAAGGTGTAGAAACTTTAGCATATCCTTTGATAAATTTTATATAATATCTTGTATGTCCCAAAAATCCATGCACTTCACTTTGAATGGTAGGCTCCCCTAGGCCTATAGAGACTGCAACCTTCTTTTGGTCAAACAAAAAAACCTCCTTGCAGATTATGTGCCCTAAAAGTATCCCAAATGGTGTCGCAAATATGCACTTCTTGATGTTCAAAGAGATACTCAACTATCTACACCATTCAAAAATTAAGCAAAAATTTTCACAGTGGTCCTTAACTAATCCATACAACATCCAATCATCTAAATATACCTGTAAGAAGTTGTGAATAAATTCTTTGAATGCTTGGATGAATATGCACGAAAATACAACAGTGCATTTTTAGACCAAAAGACATAACAAAGATAGGTGAAGCTACCCCATTGAGTAGTAAATGTGGTATTTTCCCGATCCTCTTGGGTAATTCAAACCTGATGATACCCAAAGAATACATTTGTAAAAGAATATATTTTGTGTCATGCAACTCCTACTGGTATTTCTTCAAGAATGGTGTATGGAATGGATTTGTTACACATACACCATTCATCTCCCTGTAGTCCACACATATTCTAATTCATCCATCTTTCTTGATATTGATCACCATTGGACTAACCCATTATGACTCATCAAGGGGCTTGATAATTCCAGATATTAAGATGTTATCAATCTATTCTTTAACCTTTTCACTCAAATTGGGGTTCATTATGTAAGGCCTTTTCCTAACTAGGCGCACCCCCTCTTTAAGATTTATCTTCATCTCCACTAATGAATCATGCACACCTTTAAGTTTGTGGTACCCCTTAGGAAATAGGTCATGTTATTCCCTTAATAACTCAATGATTTTTTCCACTTCATATTTTGGCCAATAATTTCCAATTATAGCCTCCTTAGGCTCAGTATCTATTCCAATATTCACTCATTTTGTCTTCATAGGTTCATGATAAGTGCATGTGGTCTTATCCACACTATCCAATACCTCACGCCTTCCTGTTGAATGGTTTACATCCAGATTATCTACTTCCTCATCATCTACTAAGTAGACTGCTTTTTCCTTTCTCTTTCTCAAGGAAAGCATGTTGAAGTAATATTGCATCGGCCTCTGGTTCTTTATCAAGACGTGCTCCTGAGTCCTCCTTATCTAATAATTCTTGGAGGATTTCTTTAGCCTTGGCACTATCCCCCATATTTAAGTGCTTGATAACTTTCAATGCTTATTATACCGATAGTTTTGTAGAGAATAAGTCAAACATATGTGTCATTCATACAACTAAATCCCACCAATTTATAGTTTCTCTATGGAGCTCTTCATATACATACAAAGCATGCACACAACCTTGTAACATGGAATAAAACTGATGCACCCATAGTGAATATGGTAAAGCTTCCTATCCTTCTGTTGAGAGTCTCTCACACTTCTGAACAAGGTGCTGAAAATATTGATCACCATGATAATTGCAGATTTGTGTAGGTGCATTGCTCCCAAAGAACATAGTAGTAAGAGAAACCCCAATTTCATTCCATTTGACTAGAATATCCTTGTGGACAACCCATCATTGTGTTGTTGTCCCACATAGTGTATATGTTAGCATATTTCTCCTCTCTAGTGGGTATATCCATTTTTCTTACATGGTGCACAAGAATACCATGGGATCCCCTTCTTCTATGTAACAAGGTACTGAGTTGTTACCTATCCTCCTTACATAATGTGGTTTAGAGCCTCGAAAATATATTCTCTTTACTTCGCACCCTACCAACTCATAAGTTTTGTGATCCCAGTTATCACAAGCAACACTTGTAGTATCACTAATAGACTGCTCATCCTCCCACTTAATTAGTCCTTTGGTCGGTTCAATCATCTTTGGATCTCGATGATGCATACATAAATCCTATTCAGATCTTCTTCACTTAAGGGATCAACATAGGGTGCATACTTTCCATCTATTAAAGGTATAATGAGCCTTTCCTCTTTATTTTCAAAACTGATATAGCCCTTGTTGAACCAAAGATCAACATTATTTGCATAGCACCAAGGATGCCCTAATAGAGCTGAGAAACTATCCGATTCTCGCCACCACTAGTACTTCAAAGTCTCCAAAGTGAACTTTACTCCTTAGTATGGTAATGGATGCATCTTTTAAAACTCCTATGGGAGTGGCCTTAGTCTGATTAGCCATGAATAATACATTAGAGGATGGCTGTAATGGGGGTCTCCCCATTTGTACCCATGCATCCAAGGTAAGAACATTGACCTCCGCACCTATATCAATCAATATATTACTCAATAGCCACCCATCCACAACAACATTCAGAGTAATTTCCTTGTCATAATCCAGGCTATGAGGAGGGAGATTTGTATGCAAGATCTACCGTCCAGTCTCAATACTTGCATGTGGAGTGTTCCCTTTCAACCAACTTCCTAATAGTGGAATTATGTCCTCCTGGCACAACATTTTGAACACTTCTCTCAAGTCATCTATATCAGTTTGGACCATCTTTGATGCTTTCTTCTACTCCTTTAAATATTGTATCTCACCCTGAATATTCCTTAACACTTCCATGGTATCTTGATAAACCTCTTTTTGATAAGCAGGATCTGGGTACCATGCATAAATACCATCATCCTTAGTGATGGTAGGTTTTTTTGTAATGCCTCCCTTGCACGTGCTACCTCAGCATGAGTCGTGATCTTCACTTGTAGTGCCTCGGATTCTACTCCCATCTTGGGCATCCATTGATTTTCAATAGCATGTTGTATCCTAACCATCCATGTGCCTTTCTTTTCTTGTTTATGTTGCTTACTCAGTTCTCATATAATTCTCGGCACTCTTCATAGCCATGGTTGTTCCCACGTAAAGAACATGCAATATTCCAAGGACATTCGTGCCTATAGTGGTAAGGATATTTGCATGTATAGCATGTTCTATGAGGAAACTCACTTCTTCCACCACCATGGCCTCATCCTCCAAATCCACCATGGTATCCTCGACCTCCGCCACATCTAACTTAGAAATTTCCCTCATTTCGATTATAGCACACCCGATTGTGTTCCTAGTCTCGATGCTCATTCTTACCCTTAGATTTATCTAAAAATCATGTCTACCATACACCAATATCAATAGCATCATGGATCTTTCAAATCACTCGACAGTCCTCCGTGTCATGTGTTGTGGATCTATAAATTTTACAGTATCTTGAAATGTTATTCCTTATCACACGTTGCAATAATGTGTAGTGGCTAGCATCATGGTTTAAGTGGCATATCTCACAATCTATCAGCAAAGAGTGTACTATTCTACGAGGACAACTATCCTTTGTGTGACCCTCTACTTCAAAATTTGTACACTAAATTACTGAGTGCGTTTCATGGGCTGAATTCACCGATAATTTCTTTCATTTTTCACCATAGCTATAATATGTTCCTCTAAAATGGGCTAATGCTAGTGTTAATACTCCCAACTACCTCGACATAGGGATTCTTCCAATGCTTGACACAGATTAGTATATGTCTTATGTGACAAAGGTTCTCTCTAAATGGTGTAATAAATACCCAAACAAACCATTATGTATGTTGACTTGCATGTATGTCATAAGAAAGCTTTGATAACAATGTTTTAAACCGTTCATCATACTCTCTAAGACTCAAGTAGTAGTGTTTTGCTTAATATCCTCGAGGGAACTTATACTCTTCCGCTCAAACTTAGAGATATGAAACTCTTTTAAGAATGCATCCTTAAATGTTGCATAATCCATGCAAGTCTAATCAGTGGTCAAAAATCTTGTACCAGCCAGTGTGTGTGCACCATTATACCATAGTAGAAAATTAGATTTCCCTACACTTAAAAGTTGTGATTCCTTTCGTGTGCCACAATATTTCACAAATATGCACATGCTCAACATCATATTCTATGCCTCTATACTCTAGAAGTCAAAGAGACATTTCCATATAAATATTTTGGGGTTAGTGAAGACCTTGCCCACCTAATCCAGAACCTCTGGTGTTTCCCCTACCTCCAGAACCTCCAAATCCACTTGAACTAGAACTTCCCATACCTCTTGATCCCGAACTTGTAGCTAGAATAGGTCATGTAGATGTACTCTCCTATGCTACGACAATAATACTATACTGAACCCCAATGGTCTGTGAAGTAGTTCTATTTCTAGAAGTGAATCCAACATTTGGCATGATCATATTCTGTGTGGATGATGCATCTAAAAACACACCTCCAAATAACAATGAAGTCATTTGTCCTTCCATTGATGTACTTGATCTCTTACTTCCCAAACTTTCTTGTTGATTACTTGTCGTACTAGATACTCAAAAACCAAACATAAGGGCTAGGTTACCAGGTGGATTTAGATGCATGCCTATGGCCCAAGTCATCTATGGTGGTGTGCTCCTCAGTGAGGCCAATGAGGGTTCCCTTTCATGCTTTACCAGATGGGGGTTCCCGACTCTCTAGCTCAACATATTCTACGTGAGCTCGAAATCCCTCACGATTCATCTCTCTCCTCAACTCCATCCACGTTGTAACATCATGATGCTTCTCTATCTACCTCTTGCGTGCCTCATTATACTTAAGCCACATTTCTTCTCTTTTCCTTGCCATTTCTAAGTCCTCCATCCTTCACCAATCCTATCCCTGCCCCCATGTGTGGTGGGGTTTAGTGAGCCATTGGTTTACTCTCGATGTTCAAATTTACCATCGGGATCATGATAATCAATAGAATTCCTTGTAGATAATCTCCTTGTGGATGTCGTAAGAACTGGAATTCAGCTACCTCTAGACACAAATAAGTGGAAATTGACTATTCCAAGATATAGTTGTTCAAGATGCCATGAAACCAAGTATCCATGGATTGATTCTAGATCAAATCAACATCATAAAGGGCTTGGAATTCTTCCTGCATCTAGACAAGTGTGTGATACCTCCAATTTTGTTTAGATGCATAAGCAACTGTGCATTCGTACAGCTTGACTAGAAAGATAGCAAAAAAGCTATCATATAAGCCATCATATAGATTTTGTTCTACCCAAGTTTGTGTATTGAACTTAGATCCAGTGATGAACCACCATGTGTATTCTTCTTCCAGATCATATATCCATTCTTCAATACTTGCTAAGGTCAACCGGTATGTCTTCATTGTGAACCATCCTGAAAAAAACTGAAAAAGAGGTCACAACAATGGAACCAATAATGCAGCCTAGAATTCAGTGACACAAACCCTATGCACACTAGTACATCACTCAGCCTAGACTGGGCACTCACCCAAAGCACATAAAGGTACTAGGTCTCTCTTTAGGGTTTTTTTAGTAGGATGTTAGCATGACAAAGACTTAGCATATATAGTTCCATTAGTAGCACATCACTCTACATAGCATACCAAATCTATGTCCAAGGAAAAATAGAACTAAGTACTAACCATGAGGAGATCAAAAGCATAGTAGATTCAGATACTCTTAGAAATAATACTTATATTCAGTCAATATCCTCCATTATATTCAATTCATTAACTTACAAAAGCTTGATTACAATATCAAAAGTATGCATGTAACAAGATAACAATGTATGTCTCGATCTCCTCACCTCTCTCGTCATGATCTCGCTATATACATCTTATATCAATTACATATTCTAATACATATATATAAGGGTGGGGGATTTCCATTCACCTCTTATCCTTTCCAATGATAGGTCGCACGCTATTCTTAACCACACACCTTTACAAAACTAGCCACACATGCAAGTGCGCTAACAATAGAATACTACTAGCTAACCGATAGTAGTAGATCTATTTCCAGCCTGTGTCCATGTAAAGTGCTTTGTATCCAATCCTCAAAAAATAGCCAATGTGTGGTGCATATGTCTCTACCTTGTTTGTGTGCTTTGCACACCATATCTAAAAATAGACCTTTATGAGTGAAAACAGATAAGTCTCGAAAACTAAACTTCTATTCCACACACATGTTCTCCCTATCCATTCACTCCTTTGCGTATGAATTTCTTTCCCGTGTGGACTTCTTGTGTGATTTCTCAGTCAATTGTTCTTTTATCAATAATTTCTTGATAGGAAATGTTTTTTCTAAAGTTTTAAACATGTGTATAAAGACCACAATGACCCTAGGAAAAATCAAGTAGTGTGAAAGTTGTAAATATCACAAGGAATGCCAAACAAGCAAGCCAATGAATCCTAAAGAATCAAGTTAAATTGAATCAAGGAATCAAAGAATAAAATAATATCCCAAGGATAATAAATTGTATGGTGAGAAAACCAAGGAAAAGTCAAACAATTTCTGAACAAGGATCCAATCACAAAAGTATCTACTCCCTATGTCTCAAATATAAGTATGTATGCCGAATGTATGTATACTAAAACAACTAAGCTAATTTAAATGAAACTAAAACCTAGTAGTTCCAAATATAAAATTTAATCTTCCATTAACATCCCGATAAGAGATTAAAGCAAATAACTATTATAATGCATAAACATGAATGAACATATAATGCTAAACCATTCATACTCTTGTAAATGTATGATTGCTATAAAATTACAAGCCTATTCAAATAATAAGCAATCAGTTTGTAATTTTTCTCTAGATGAGGAAAGGATCTCACTAAAATGGCTACAAATCCATGTTTAGATCTTCATTTACTACTCGTATGAGAGAATGGATGCAAAGATGAAGTATCTATTCCAACAATGGATAATACTTTTATCATATGCCTATAGATTTCACTAGCAAAAGTGTGGTGTTTGTAAAGGTGTAAGGTGTGAAGGTAGGAGGGTCCTTTATATAGCTTTCCAATTTGGGAGAAGCTTGCAAACTAGTGCATGTGGGATAAAGGATAAAGTAGATTTAGAAGAGATAAGCTTGATTAGAGGAATTAACAAGTGATTAACAACTCATGGGAGTTGGAGATGATTTAATTAATCAACTAGGATTAATTAATAGGCTAGAATAAGCTTAGAAAGCTAATTAGAGATGATTTAGAGGGAAATAGGTAGGATTAGAATGATTTAAGAGGGGGATTTAACTAATAAGAAGGTTTATTGATTAAATACAAGGTTAAAAAGGCTTAATTAACTAATAATAGTTAATTATTCAATTAGAAGAGGATTATAACTAATGAAGTGTCATTAATTGGCATCCAGAGTGGGGTAAAGACTAGTTAATTAACAAAGTGTTGTTAATTGACCAAAATGGAGGGAAACATTAGTTAATTAGCGGAAAATCACTAATTATAATGGAAATGATAGGAAAGAGGGTAATTAGTACAATTTTAGTATTAAAATTGTGTAGGTGGATTTTAGGTGTCTACATTTGGATTCATTTGAAAGTTTTTTTAAAGGAAGCTAAAATATCATGGTAAATGAGATATGGGGTTTGGAAGATATAAATAAAAAGGGGTTTTGATCATGTAGGATGTATGAATAAATTTTTGTAGCATAACAAGATACTAGCAACAATAATAGGAGATAAAATAACACAAATGAGGCTAAAAATGGTTAAGTGTTGAGTTTAAATTATTTTCCCTCTTTTAAATTTGTTTTCCCTCTCATTTACACACCTTAACTCACATTAAACCCAAACAAGCTCAATTCGAGTCAAGTTGAAGTTACAGTGTGGATATACACTAAATGATAGGGGACAAAGGGATATCAAACTCTCCAAAATACACCATGGGTGAGGTTATCATGACAAGGGGGAAGATTTATGAAAAAGTGATTTGTTAACACCTTTATAACACCCAAATTATCACTTTTAAGTGACGAAAAGTTACCTCCATAGGGGAGCAAACGTTTTTTCCCACATGTTCCCTTATTTATTAGTATAAATTAAAAAAGGGACATGAGACCTCCAAAAGGCCACTATTGGTCTATTTGTCATGAAAATTTGGTCAAATTCTAACTTAAGGTGAGTTTATAACATGGTTCTAACACTTAAGTTGTTACTTTAAGTGAAAAAATAAAACTCAATGTGGGATTACAATTTGTTTTCCCCATGTCCCCTTAAACTAAGGGAAAAAGGAACAAAGTGACATCAATCCTCTAAAACTCTTCCCAAGATTCTTGAAATGCTGATGTCATCAATCTCAAGGAGGAAATAAAATAATGAGTGGATTTTCATGCCCAAAATAAAGAGATGAAGTTCATGTTGGAAGCATGATGGACTGAGAGAGGGGGTGAATTAGTCCTACAAATTAATCATTTCATTAACAATGTATAACAATAACCATTAACATTTAACCATTTACATTTATTTAACCATTACTTGCTTAGTGTGCACAATACATCAAAATAACCATAACACATGAGAAGAGGCACATACATGCACAATATAAGTGGGAAAACCTCATGGGGAAGAAAACCCACTAAAATTTACTTATATTACACAAAGCAAAGTAATTTAGTTAAGCATAAAATTCACAGGAGCACCAACCCCTAGTTTAGTAAAGCACCCACCCCAGAACAAGGATACAACCCCTAAGATGACCAAACACCAACTCACCCACTTTAAGGTGTTTGATATCTGATTTTATGCTTCCGCAACTCGATGGAGATCACTTATTCGATCACAAACCCTAGGACAAACCTTAGGTCTTCAACCTTTCTCTATCTTTTACTTTTCACCTTGTCTTACCTCTAATATCTTTCACATATTCACTCAATAATTCCTCAACCTGTCATTAATACTATTATCTCTCACAATCTTCCCTCATACCTGCAATAAAATCTTCTCTAGGTCGTACTTCTCCCATATGTAAGACTATCTCCCAAAATGAGCTTAAACATCACTTTTATATGCATTTCTTATTTCTAACCCAAATAATTTTGGTACCTCATGATAAATTCAAACCATTCATCATTAAAAACATCCCATAAATTTTCAAAACATCTACAATTTAGCCAAGTGTTTCTTCCTAGAAAAACCTCATTACATATGCTAAAAATGGCTCAAAACCCCATGGACACAATATTAAAAATTTCCCTAACATGAGTACCATAATTTTTCACGACCCATGAACCATTATACATTATTAAAATATCATAAAACATTCATACATATTTACAATTAATACAAACTGATAAAATTACATTTATCGGCCCCGTTTCCTTTACACTTCTCAAAATAGTTGTTTCCAGACCCTTCAACACCCTAGAAACTTCATAATGCCTAAAACATTATTGTATTAAACCAAAAACATGCCATGTGAAAAATAAAAATATATGGAAGAAATTTTATAACACTTATACTTAAAACCTCAACAAACATCTTTCACTTAAAACCTCAACAACATTTGCCTTCACCAAATCAATCTACCAAAATATCTATTTCCAAAGGTTGGCTCATAAAGTAATTTCAACATGTAGTCAAGACTTATAAATGGAGTAATTGGATTAAATATTAATCCCTATTCACATTAAAGGTGGTAGGAAACATCACCTAAACCATTTTATGCCTCAAATATCATCAAACTTGCACAAAAATAGATCTTGGCATGAATTGCCAAAAAGTTCTTGCTCAAAGAATACCCCGAAATCATATCATATGAACTCATCAAGAAAAATATATATATCACCAGAAATATATCTGAATATAATTTCTAAAAAAACCATAAAAATGTTAGGTATCCACATTTAACTCAAGTTATGGCTAAAACATTGAACCCCTCTCTTTAAGATCCCAAAACTACCCTTTGACCAAATCAACCTATTTGAGCCTCGAAAATGTCCTCAAACCTTCATGGAAATCAACAAAAACTCCCAATCTTCATGCCACATCAATTTGGCATGCTATTCCTTTGGACAATATTTTCCTAAAACCTTCTTCTCCATAAATTACTATTTTTAAGTGGGGCCCACATATCACCATGACCTCAACCATACATATTTAGAAATATTGATGAGCCCTCTACAACATCCAATAATAAAAATTTCACTTGCAATCAAAATTTGGTCAATATACTTCAGCTTTAGCAAATTACTCCTAAGATGGGTCTAACTAGGGTTTTTGACATATTTATCTTCTTAACATTCGCTCATAAAAATGTGAGAATAAAACAACCCCATTATTATTTTTAAATATTATAAACACACCTTAGAAACTTCCATGAAAGCCACAAGGTCCCATATAAATCACATTGTTCACAACGAGCATCGAAAGGTTCACTTTTTCTATTAAAACACACCGTTACTTACCTTATTTCACCAAAACTTGCATATCTTCATAAATATTCAGCATATGACCTAAAATTTGGTATGAATAGCCATGAAAACATCCTATAACTTATAAAAGTCACTTCATATCCCAAATACATCTAAAAATCTCTAACCAATCTCATTTACATATGTTAAACTACATGTTTCTCACATGTAGCTTTCCAAAGGCCTCATATAAGCACTAAATCACCGAATGCAGACCTAAAATTTACCATACACCTCGGTACATTGTCACAATACTATTCCCATGATTCACTTTTACTGATTAGGCCCAAATATCATACCACCTTATGATTCTTCATGTTCCAGGATAGAAACAAGTCCTGAATGACCCAAATCAACCATGAATAAACCATGCTAACACAATGCAGACCCATGAGCAATCACAAAACATTATATGGATAATTTATGACCTCATGAAACACTTCAAATAGCTTCGTAAGACTCATACTAGGATTCAACTTACTAGACCATGCAACAAGATACCCAAGACCATCACCAAACTTGACAATAATCATGCTTGATCATCAATAACACCATATGAGGACTCACATGAATACATGACACCATTTTCCATCAATGGGGGTTGATATCAATGACAACACAATCACACAATGGCCAACAATCTCCCCCTTTTTCATTTATGAAAACCATTATTCAAAAACATTAATGGCAACCATATGACAAACACACCTACAAGACCGGAAAAACATGTTTATGAGCTTCTCTCCCACTTTTCCATCTATGAAAATGGCTTCAATGAATCCATTTCATAAAAATACAACACAAAACTAGAAACATGGACAAAAATGCTAAAAAAATGTCTTACTTGACTAGAAGCTCCCCCTGGGACTCGACTTGTCTTCTCTTTCGACTCCTTCAAAGAATGTATAATGATTCTATTGACCTCTAATCATCCTATAAGTGACCCCCATTAGCAAAATACTACTATTTTTTTCTTCATTCATATCATTCTAGGACTATTCATTTCTTAAGAAATCAAAATTAGTCTTCAATGCTTGTATATCCTTGTTAGGATAACCGTCCCTAAACATCCTCTTCAAAGCAAAAATGAAAAACTTCAACAAGCTATAACCCTCAAACATCATGATTTTAGTTCTTATAGCTCCCCTACAAATTTTTTATCCATATCTGACCAAAATCACAAGAAATGGATCACTTACCTTGATTATATGCCTTGTCATGGATTTAAGTACTTTGTCACAAATTAACCTTTGTCTAAATCATTTCAACATTCATTTGATACTGATATAACCCCCTTGTGCCAAGAACATAATTACTCCTGAAACTCATCATCTACAAAGCCTAGAAACCCTTATTATTATTTTATTAATACCACCCCTTCCTTGAATACATAATCACAAAGAAGCTCAAACACTTGATGAGATCACAACCATCATGTTCTAACTTGTAACCTTGTAAAAATTTCTTCTCATAACGTTAATGAATTATGAATGTTTTGAGTTAATATAAGAAAATATTTTTTTCTTACATACCTCAGTGGATATGCCACATACCTTCAATAATATGGGAGTGTCACTTAGTTTCATGAACACACAACTCTACACATCCATTGAACCCACTAAACCAGCTTTCATTTTACACAATCCAAGCCATAAACATAGCAGACTCTAATACTCTATTTTAGAAATTTTGTATTATTTGTGAATGATAAACATAAAAATTCAACCTTTGAATCTCTTTTACCTTTGTATTTTGCAATGCTTTAGTCATAATTGAGTGAAATTAGTTTCACGTGCTCCTTTCACAGCACTGCAGAGATTACTATTTCAGCCAAAGATGTTTATACATTGTCTTTCAATAATTGTATCATCACATATGCATATTTTCAACTATCTTATCAATATTTTGAATGCTAGATCACGTATTAGTGAGCTTCCTTTTCCATAGTAAAATCACATAGACCTCATATAGCCCTAAAGATCAACATTTTATTTGCAAGGTAAAACACAAAATCCTATCGCTGAGAAAACCTTTCTCATCTCAACCATGGTGAACACTTCGAGAATCAACATGAAGACCTCATAACCTAGATTTAAGGATCTTGAAGGACTATGAAAACCTTAATAAAACTCAAGACATAGTCCGCCTACATGTAGCTCATCATTTATGGAACATATAACTTTTCACTATCATCCTTTTCGACGGTTAGGGTTTCAAGGTTTAAACCCTCATAACCTCTATAATATGTTATTTACATTTTAAATTTAGATATTGATCTCTGATTAAATTGAGATACCTATGGAATGTCACTGTGTCATTTGGTTTTGGAGCAAATTCTTAGGTTCTTCAAACTTTCATGTCCTTGCTATAACATTGTACACTATTTAACTACATATAGCTCTCTATTCTAGCTTCATCTTTACACCCATACAATGTACTATCATATTGTATACTCTTTCAAGCCATCATACCCAGTCATAACACTCTTTTATGTCTCAAGAAAAATTCATAAAACCTTCATGTATTTATAAAGGTCTACATAGTAGCACCGAGACATAACATGTTTACTTACTCAAGTAGATTTCTTCATGATAATTTTCATTGTCTATAACACAATGATTTACTATCTCATGGATTCATTCCCATTGTGTTACTTACTCATAACTTCTTAGACCTTGTATTTTAAATCCTAGCACCTCCTTGTCTCTCTTACAAACCTTTAGCAATAATATCTTGACTTGAGTGCACCGACAAACATGTAGGTCACACTTTTGGATCTTGTAGTGTTAAATAAACACCTTTTCCTTGAAGCATAAACAATACATTGAGATGTTAATACATCTTTGAGTAATGATAACATCCTTTCAAAAAATTTAGAGCCATCATTATATCTCTTATCATCATCATTTATTGACCCTTGCTCTTGTACTCTTGATTAATTTGATTTGAATTTGGTAAGATCCTTCTTGTAGATACCTTATGATGACATTACCAATGATTCATGATCCTAAAACCATACTAGACACACTTTTTCCATCATAAAAACTTATAGGATGTGTTTTCTCCTTCACATAGTCTTTTGTATCTTGTAGTACCACACTTTATCCCTTAAAAGTCTTTTCTTCATAGTAAACACTTGATTATATATGTATTGACTGAGAGTATTACCTATGTGATGACATAAACATACCTTCATATTGAGTTCACATGGATACATAACACATCACAGACTTAGACTTGAAGATCATGCTTCATCAATTAACTATTTGAGGCAATTGTCACAGACTAGACATGGTCTTTGGAAACATTGAAACCCTTATTATGAAAAACATATAACTCGATACTTCTAACTTGAATAATCATGTTGTAAAAAATTGCATATGATTTTATTGTAAAGAGACACACCTTGACCCGTTATTATGACTGAGGAACACATACAATGACCATACACACATATAGGCCCATACTTCACAATTCTAACACTTCGATACTCCTCTCGCAACATAATTCTTTGTTTGACATAGTTCCTGAACTCATAAGACTTTTTAAATTGCATGAGCATGATATACTTCTCTTTGATGATGACATACTACCGATGATGAAATGAGAACAACCTTGACCAGTCATTGACCATATTATGCAAGAAATAGACCATGGGAAGATCATGACACATCTCTTAATCATAAAAATGTACCAAACATCCTGGATTAGTTGTGAAGACTATCTTTATATTTGAATGCATAGAATATCCGGAACTATGTGTCACTTTCACACTTTAGATCAAGAGCATTCTAGAGAGCATATAAAGTCTTAATCAACCATCCTTCATTGCCAATGTACCCCACATATCATTTTCATTTTCCATGATATTGATCTTGAACATTTAGGACCTTCCCATAAGCATGATATACCCAAATGATGATGCCATACTTCAAAGAAGGTACTAGAACAACCTAATTTTCTAGCTTCACATTTATACTCTTTAAATTTCATATGACTAAGACTTTTGCATTTTTTCAACTTGACAACCATAGGGTATCTAACATCCTTGATAGAGACAACAATACTCACTTATGAAACATACTAGAACACCAACCTTCTTAAATACTACTTTTTAATGCCATGACATCTTGAGAAACATGACAGACTCAAACACAAGAGACTAACAACATGAGACTAATCTTGAAACAACATATCTCACAAGAAAATTTACACAATATTGACTTACTTTCATAGACTTAGACATGAAGAAACAAATACTTAATAATGATAAGCCTTTTTGTATTAACACTTTGTATCCTGCAACTTTCTATTTAATCTCATAAATTAAGTCATCACTCACTACTATCCATCACTCATAATATCACAATAGACCTTTGATAGAATCTTAGATACTAACAACACCATACGAAACCCTTCATAGACCTTAAATAATAGGGAATGGATTTGACATAGTGTAATGTCAACGTGACACACCATAGATACAAAATTTTGACTTGAGACCATAACTACCCTTTGGAGAATCATTCCAAAGAATTGAAGACACTAAGACAAATACAAAAACCCTTTTAAGAGCCCTACCAAAATTTGATGGACACACTTTTGACAACATGATAAAGCTAGATACAAAGGTGATACCGCACTCCAAAGCTCCATAAAGTAGAGAGAGATGGACTTCATGACATTTATACAAGACCTTAAGGAAAACATTTTCAAAGTTTTCTTGATTGTGATAGATTACTGGGAGACTCACTTTCCATACCTTACAACTTTATTGGTGTCCCAAAGACCAATATTATTCAATTTTTCTTGCATAGAAACTTGAAAACCATTTAGAAACATGCGATCTTCTTGGACAAGAGAAAAAACTCCCTTGAGATGAATAGGACTTATTGACCTTGTTTTCTAAATCCATAACATTGGAGTATTCCTTGAAAGGATTCATAGGATGAGAATCAATCTTCCTGACTTTACTAACTTAACCATTCTTGATTACTTTTGATTTTGGAGCATTCCTCTTTGCTTGACCCTCATGATTAGGTCCCTTGACTGTCATGGCTACACTTTTTAGATCAGACCTCTTGATGAACCTTCTCTTGCTTGGACAACAACTTGCAATATGACTTGATTGCTGACAATTGAAGAAAACACCATTCCTCTTTCTTATAGAATAAAAAATGATAAATTCCATCCACGATATTTTTCTCTATTACCATACTCATAACATGAATAACATTTTCCTTTGAAGAGAGCTCTATTACTCCTAGGAAGCCTCTTTTTGTAATCTCTAGCTCTATGAAAAATCTCATGAAAAATGAAGAAATATACATTGAACAAGGATCTATACCTCATAGAATTAGATTCTCTAACTAAGTTATACCTTCTTGGATCTTCCCTTTTGGTCACCTTCTCATTTGATTTAGCACTTGGACCAAATTTATCATCATTTTTGCCTTCAAACACTAGTCCAATTTTGTCATTTATGGTCTTTTGAATTTCTAGAACATCATCAAGATATTTGGAGATATTATAAATTATTTCACAGATCTTAAAATTTTTAGAAACAACCTCTAAATCAGATTCGAGAGCCCTCAATTTTCCTTCATACCTGAAATGAGAGTCTTCTTTCTTCTTTAGGGCTTTGGTCAAAATTTCAACTTGAGATTCTGAAACAAGAATGGATTGAATATGATTATATTCCATATATTTTACCTAAATTATATATCCCTCAATACATTATTGAGATAATTCATTAATTTTTCTCAATATAGCAAAAAGATCTGAAGACTTACCCATTGTTTTTGCTTTAGAGGATCTCCTTCAAGTTGTCAAACTTCTGTAAAAAGAACCTCACGCTAATACCAATTGTTGGAAGGAAAACAGACCGAGATGGGGGGTGAATCAGTAGTAAAAATTTATATTTAATTAACCATTTATAATAGAAACCATTAACATTTAACCATTTACATTCATTCAACCATTATTTGTTTAGTGTGCACAATACATCAAAACAACCATAACACATGAGAAGAGGCACATAGACACAAGATATAAGTGGGAAACCCTCATGGGGAATAAAACCCACTAAAATATACTTATATTACACAAATAAAAGTAATTTAATGAAGCACCAACTTCACAAGGATCACCAAACCCTAATTTTGTAGAGCACCAAACCTACAAGGAGCATCAACCCCTAAATTAGTGAAGCACCCACTCCACAAGGAGGATAAAACCCCCTAATATGAACAATAACTAACTCATCCACTTGAATATGTTTTATCTCTGATTTTTCTACTTCCACAACTGATGGAGATCACTTATTTAGCTCACAAACCCTAGGACAAACCTTAGGTCTTCAAGCTTGTTATATCTTCGTCCTTTTCACATTATCTTTCCTCTATTCTCTTGTACACATGATATAAATAATTTATAAAATTTTTATTGATAATATCATCTCTCAAAATATTCCCTCATACCTGTAATCAACTCTTCTATAGGTCGCACTTATCCCCATGCAAGACTAGCTCCCAAAATGAGCTAAAACATCACTTTTATATGCATTTCTTCTTTATAACCCCAATATGGTTGGTACCTCATGATAAATTATACCCATTAATTTAAAAAACATCCCATAAATTTTTAAAATAGATAAAATTAACCCAAGACTGACAAAACAGAAAACCTCATTACATGTGCCAAAATGGCTCTAAACCCCATGGTCAAAATCATAAAATTTTCCCTTACATGATTAGAATAATTTTTAATGACCCATGAAACCTTATACATGATTAAAATATCATATTAAATTCATACATGGTTGAAATTAATTCCAACCAATCAAATTATTTCATTTATTGGGCCCATTTTCCTTTACAGTTCTCAAAACAATTGTTTCATGCACCCTTTAGCACCTTAGAAACATCATAGTGCTGAAAAAATTCTTCTACTAAATAAAAAATTCCATGTGACCACTAAAAATAAATTTGAGAACCTTTATAACACTTCCAAACAATTTATAATTCATGAAACATATTTCACTTCAAACCTCAAGCAAGATTTTCCTTCACAAAATAAATATGCCAAAAATGATGTTTTAAAGGTTAGCCCATAAAATAATTTCAACATGAATTAAATACTTATAAATTAATTAATTGGATGAAAAATTAATCCCTATTCACCTTAAATGTGATAGGAAGCATCACCCAAACCATTTCATGCCTCAAATATCATCAAACTTTCATAAAAACATATCATGTCTTGAATTGCGAAAACATTATTTCTAAAATAATGCCCTAGAAATAATTTAATATGACCTAATAAATATTAAACAATATATAAATATAAATCTCTCTGAATATAATTTACAACAAAACTTGAATCATCTTAGGAATCCACATGTAGCATAAGTTATGGCCAAACACTAAATCCCGCTCTTTGAGATCCCAAAATTTCCCTTTGACCAGTCAACCTGTTTGAGCCTCAAAACACCATATAATTGCATAAAAATATCTTGAAATATTCATTTAAATCAATTAAAAATCCCAACCATCATGGCACATCAATTTGTGATGTTATTCCTTTGGACACTATTTTCCTAAAATCTTCTACTCCGTAAACTACTATTTTTAGGTGGGGCCCACTTATCACCATGACCTCAACCATAAATTTATGGAAATCCTGATGAGTCTTATACAACATCAAATCATAAATATTTCACTTGCAATCAACACTGGGCCAATATACTTCACCTTTTGTAAACTGCTCCTAGTTAGGGTTTAACTAGGGTTTTTGACCTCTTTAACGTCTTAACATTCGTTCATAAAAAAGGGACGATAAAAAAACCTCATTAAATTTTTTAAAACTTAAAAAATCACATTAGAAACATCCATAAAATCCACAAGGTCCCATGCAAATCACATTTTTCACAATGAGTATCGAAGGTTCACTTTTGCTATAAAAACCACAATGTTACTTACCCTATGTCACCAACACTTACATATCTTCAAAAATATTAAGCATAATAACCTGAAATTTGGCATGAAGCACCATGAAAAAATACTATAACTAATAAAAGTCACTAAATAACCCAAATACATATAAAACTCTCTAGCCAATCTCATTTACCTGTGCTTCAAACTACCTTTTTCTCAATCGTAGCTTCCCAAAGACCTCATATAAGAACTAAACCACTTGAATACAAACTTGAAACTCCCCATAAAGCTCAATTAAACTATCAAAATACTTTTCCAATAATTCATAATGACTTATTTTTCCCAAATATTACACCTCCTTACCATTATGCATGTTCCAGGGATAGAAACAAGCTTGGAATGAATTGACTCAACCATGAACAAACTATGCTAACACAATGTAGACTAGTGAAAAATCATGAAACATCATATGGACCATTTATGACATCATGAAACACTACAACCATATTGGTAATACTCATACTATGATTCATATTACTATACCATGCACTAGGACACCCAAGAACATCACCAAACTTGACAATCTTTATGTTTGACCATTGACTAACACCATATGAGGACTCACATGACTGCATGACAACCTTTTCCATCAAAGGGAGTTAACATAAATGGAAAAAAAAATCACACAATGGAAAATATCTCAGAGGGACAACCTTATATGATTTTTACTAAAAATACATAATGAGTCCATTCGCACAATTTGCAAGACCTGATTCATCTTGAAATTTTCCTTTTCAATCCACTTTCCACTTTTTCCTACACATGTATGCTAGTAAGGTGAGTTACCACTAGATTCCAAAATGAGTATGAAATCATCCAATACATGGATTATGAGGAGGGTCTAATTGAATACAATTTAACCTTTTTTAGGATCCTAAATCTTTGTGAGGTTTCCAAAACCATTTTAAAAAGTTCCTCCCTATAGAAAGACTCTTGTTTTATACTAATGGATAGGTTTCCACATTTTTATACTCTGAGTATTCTTCCTTGATTATTAAAATATGAGTAGGCTCACATATTTCCAATTCTTAGAATATGAGCTCCCAACACTTCACAAGGCTTCTCAAACCCTTCAAAGAATGTGACTAGCTCTTTTGAAACATTTCCCAATACCTTGGCCAAAAATTCTTGTTTTTTCTTGAAAGTTTCCCAACTTCTCATGGCTCCATAGAAACTTCCTTGGATCATCTTATTACTTTCCCACACAACATTTAGATTTCTTTTATATGGCACGCCAACAATGTGTCTCAATAAATTTCAGTCCTAAGTCTTTTGTTCTACAATGGTATTCAGGGAATGAGTAGGAACACACATTAACTAGCATATAATGGACATGTTTAAAGGGGATATAGTGAGTGTAGACACCTAAATCTGAATACGCAATTTTATTACTAAAATTTCACTGATTATCATCTTTCCCATCATTTTTTTATAATTAGTGATTTGTTCTAATTAGCTAAAATTACCTTCCATCTCGGTCAATTAACAACACTTTATTAATTAACTAGCATTTCCCTTCATTTTTGATGCCAATTAACGACACTTCGTTAGTTATAATCCTCTTTTAATTAACTATCATTAGTTAATTAATCCTTTTTAATCTCCTATTTAATCAATAAACCCTCTTATTGGTTAAATCCCTCTTACAAATCCACCAAATTCTATCAAATTCCTCCTAAATAACCTCCAAATAGCTTTCTAAGCTTATTTTGGCTTATCAATTAATCCTAGTTGATTAATTAAAACATCTTCAACTCCCACGAGTTGTTATTTCTACTTAATTATTTCTATTCATACTTATCTCTTCTAATTCTAATTTATCTTTTATCCCACATTCACTACGATTTTATCTTGTCCCAAATTAGAAAGCTATTTATGCAACCTAGTACCTCCCTTCCATAATCACACCACACTTTTATTAGTGTTATTATAAGCACATGATAAGAGCATTCTCCACCATTGAAGAAGCTTATTGATCTTGCACCCATTTATCCTCTCTTTGCAAAGAGTAGTAAAGGAAGATCCATACATGGAAATTAATCCATATTGGTGAGATCATTTCCTCTTCTTGGAGATGTCCATCCTTTCACCTCATTGTAATAATGATCGATTCAACATAGAAAACATATCTAACTTAGCAAGGAATGGATTAGTGTTTTCAAGTTTAATTTGGATACATTAATTAGCTTTTATCCATGCATGAATTTATCATGATGTTTATGTTAGATTATATTTTTATTGGAACTACTTGGTGTTAGTTTCTATTAATTATCTTATCTTATTTATCATGCATACATTTAGCACACCAAAGTGGGACTCGAACTTGTCTCTCTAATTCAAGCTCTCACATAATTGGATATGTTGGCCAATACATCACCCATTCTCATTCCATTATTCTTCTTCTATATGTGGGATACCTCTGGTTATCCCATTCCCTTCATCTTCTTATATATGTGGGCCACCTCCGTAGCCCATTATCTTCTATTTGTGTGTCACCTTCGAGTAGCCTATTATCTTCTATTCTTAGGCAACATCATAGTATCCCTCCATATTCTATTTATGGGATACCTTTGGGTATACCTTAATCTTCCATCTATGGGACACCTCTTGGTAGCCCATTTTCTTATATACTTGGGAAAAATCTAGGTAGCCCTTCATATTCTATCCATGTCTCACCTCATGGTAACATTTTTCTTCCATCCTAGGGCCACATCCTAGTAGCCCTTCATCTTCTATATATGGCTCACCTCCCAATAATCAATCCTATTCATTCCTTGGACCATATCCTCTTCATCCATCATATCATCACATTTATAATATTTTTGCATATCAATAAAATGCTAAGCTACATCATCATAAAAATGAAAATCAACATGTATGCTAAGCTAACATCACATCATATCATATCATCAATGGGGCAATAGGGATTATTTTTATCCCCCTCATCATAAATCATAAATAAAATATATATAATAACATGTTATCTCATAAAATAAAATGTGATAATCATCAATGTCTATCATCATCATCAACATGTCAAAAACATAAATGTCCATATATATAAAGTGTCTCGATATAAATTAGATACAAAAACAAGCCACTATGGGCATGGATAAAAAATGTGTGCCTTCATCTCGAGGCATAACCAAAAACACACATCGTCATTCTTCCCAAATATTCAAAATGCAAAAAAATCACAAAAAGGGGTAAAAATCCAAAAAATTGGTAAAAACTCAACAAATCCCAAAAATTGGTAAAAATTCAAAAAATCCAAAAATTAGTAAAATTTTCAAAAATCCACTAATTGGTGAACACAATGTTCCAACATCTAAATCATTCATAGGACACAATGTCCTCAAAATTTGAAAATTATCCTAAAAACATCGTTCTTGGGTTCTTGACTATTATTACACACGACATGTAGATCGTTTTGATCTACCTCCATTAACAAAGTTAGTTTTCTTGGTATGTTTATTTTCTCTCGCACATCCAATTTCTTGGGGAAGTTTCATATAACACAATTTATTTTTCATAGGACTCTTGTGTCCTCCGTTTATTCACCTTGTATGTATCCTTACTTGGGGTGATAGTTTTAACCCTTGTCGTATAACTCAAACATTTGGGAACTACAACGAGATAAAAAAACATTGGTGAAACTCTCTTAAATGTTTTTTTTAGTATTTTTATTGGTCTTTTTCTTTACTTTCTTGTACTTTGCATTGCTTCATGCATGTTGCTTTCATTCAGTCTTTTGGGTAATGAACAAAAATAGTATTATAGCTTTTCATGTCAATTTACACTTTTGTTGTGTTTGTATCAAATAAAATTTTTCTCCTAAGACAAATGGTTATTTGATTACATTGATAAATGATGATAAAAGGAGGATCTTAGGCCATGTGGGTTGAAATATATCCCCAAATTTTTCATCCCCATTTTATTCTATCATAATTTTTCTTCCACACCACCTAGGGCAATAGGGATTACATTTGTCCCCCTCCCTTCTTTCTTCCATCTGCTCGAACGTAGAATTTTTATTCTAATTAATTAATTTAAACAAAGGACCAACCAAGCCACGTTAAACTCTTCACTTCTGTACTATGCTTCTATTGGGCTAAATTTTCATCTTTATTTTTGATCTTCAATCAACCTCTTCTATCATCCCATCGACACTCGAGGGGGCATCCTTCATTCTACTCATTTTCCTTAAAAAAATTATTTTCTTTAATTTTATACTATCTTTGAAGTGGCGTCACTTGTGCTACACCACACCAAAGAGGGGAAAATGTAGACACTTAAATCCGACTACATAATTTTACTACTAAAATTGCATCGATTATCATCTTTCCCATTATTTTCGTTATAATTAGTGATTTCTTACTAATTATCTAACATTCCCATTCATCGTGGTCAATTAACAACACTTCATTAATTAACTATTATTTCCTTCATTCTGGATGCCAATTAACGACACTTCATTATTTATAATCCTCTTTTAATTAATTATCATTATTTAATTAAGTATTTTTAATCCTCTATTTAATCAATAAACCCTCTCATTTGTTAAATACCTCTTACAAATCCTCCAAACAGCTTTCTAAGATTATTTTGGCCTATTAATTAATCCTAGTTGATTAATTAAATCATCTCCAACTCCCATGAGTTGCTAATTCTACTTAATTCTTTCTAATCATGTTTATATCTTCTAATTCTACTTTATCCTTCATACCACATTCACTAGGATTTTAGCTTCTCCTAAATTGGAAAGATAGATATAGAACCCAATATCCCCCTTCCAAACTTACACCACACTTTTATTAGTGTTATTATTAGCATCTGATAAGATCATTTTCTACCATTGAAGAGCTTATTGATCTTGCACCCATTTATCCTCTCTTTGCAAAGATTAGTAAAGGAAGATCCATACATGGAAATTAAGCCATATTGGTGAAATAAATCCTTTGATCTCATTGTAATCATGATCAGTTCAACATAGGAGCAACTATAATCTAGAAATAATATCTAAATTAACAAGGAATGGCTTAGTGTTTTCAAGTTTAATTTGGATGCATTAATTAGATTTTATCCATGCATATATTTATCATGATGTTTATGTTAGATTAGATTTGTTATTGGAACTACTTGGTGTTAGTTTCTATTAATTACATTATCTTATTTATCATGCATTACCTTGAGCGCTAGGGTCATATATCTATAGAGAAGTAATCCCTACACTAGTTCAACCTAGGGTTATTAAGGCCTAAAGTAAAGATAGAGGAGAGTACCCTAGTAATATATCAGTAATTGGGTATGAAGAAGTATGGATCAATGATAGATAATGAAAGCATGCACAATGTAACTAAAATGTGAATACGTGAAAGCTAAGGAGATGACTAAATAAGATCACTATGTTAACTAACTAGCATCAATATACATGTAATACTAAGCTAATGTAGGGGAAGGGAAATATCTATGCAACATGAAAAAAGAGAGAGTCACTATAAGGTGGAGAAGAATAACATCGTTCATATCCTATACTCACTATATATGACCCAATAGTGCAAGAAATACAACCAATAAGAAACGTGCCCAATCCAATCTAAGTTAAGTGTAATATGAACAAGAGATGAGTGAGTAAATGCGAAGGTGGTGTAAAAGAGTAGAACATGTCAAATTTCCTAATATTCAGGCTTCCTTCCTTTAAATTTCAAGATTAGGTGTCTATATATAGGACACCATCATCCATGGGTGATGACATCATCCGAGAGAAGCATAAAACCGACACCATCTCCCGGGGGTTATGGCGTTAGATTAAGGTGGTGAAAAAGTTAATGTGTCATAAAGAGTGAAATAAATGTGTCATATATCATGAAACATGGATGAAAAAGGTGTCATGTGGTGAGAGGAAAAGAAATAAGTTATGAATAAAATGTATTTGAGACCTAAGAGGACAAGGAAAACTAGTAAAAGGACAACTAAGGCCAAGATAAAATAATGACACTCTCTTTTTATACTATCTCTAACCAATAATGGTTATGTGAATAGACATTCCCATTCCCAAAGAGGCCCCTCAAGTTACCTCGCTCAATAAATAGATGCATTAGTGACCATTACCTTCACAAAGGAAATCATTAGTAACATGTATGAAAAATGAAAAGTAAAAAATTAGGTGTATACATATACCCCATGCCATTAATGACCGCATGTTATAATAATGAAACATGGGGTGGTCAATGGAAATAAATAGTCCGTAACATCGATGTAAAAATTAGATACTAAAAGTAAGTACATAAAGGAATAGCTAAAATGAACTTAACTCACTAATGTGTACTTGATAGTGTCTCTCATCCTAACATGTGCAACACAATCAAGTCTACAAGAACCCCGAAGAATAAAAATTAAAATGAAATATTAGAGGATCATTAGTAAAATAAGACATAACTCACCTAGATACAAAAATGCTCGTAGCACAAATTTCATATCACAATGTTCAAATGTCATATGGTTTCATAAAAATAGGCTTAAAATCAACTATTGTTGAAATTAGGTGTGTAATATTTCAAAATGAATCACATGAAATTATAGTCAAAACATAACAAATGACGCACATTGCGGAGTTCGGGGTAAAAATGATGATCATTTAAAGGTAGTGATGGGAATTGTGGTGGCATGTATATTGTGCCATAAGGAAGATGGATCCATCCTATTATTTCTGATTTTAGTGTGTAGAGATGTAGTGAATCATGGAGTTTTGTTCATCTAGGGCACCACCATATGGGTGTAATTATTTCATGATTTGTACGAGGTTCAACATAGAGGAAAGAGGGTCATGGGACTCATGTTTTAATTCATGGCCTATCTATGTGAGATGTTCCCTATGTATAGGCTAATAGGGACATCACAAATAATAGCACAAGACACCTCAAAAGTGCTTAAGTGGACATAGGGGCTAGCGGTGAGGTAACTTTGAGCATTCCGACCATGAGAACAAGTGGGTCCGGTGATGTTACATGGAATCCCTACATATGGAATGTGGATCAGCTGGCCCAAGTAGCAAGATTATATTTCTTGGACACCATTATAGAGGTGACAAGGCACTACATTTATTAGGTGGAAACCCATGCAAAGGAGAAAGGTCCCAAGATAGTTTGGGTGACCAATGCCCATGGTGATACCACCATTACCACCCTACTAGTGTCATCATGCTAGAGAGGCTTCAAGGGAAGAGGTTAGGGTACTAGCACCTTGACCCTATAGGATACGGGAAGTGGTCACACATGGTTGGAGGTAACATTGGTGCGGTGGGGATGCTCAAGTCGTACTATAGATCATAGAAATCAATGGTTCTCGAGGTGTGGTCTTATAGAGGATCCATGAATACAGGTCTATAAGTTGGAGGTATAGATGGAAATAGTCCTAGTACCAGATGAGGAGGATCCAAACATTTAACACCCTAGATAAGAGATCACAAGATGTGATGGTCGGGTGGAAGATATTTGATGTCGTTTGGGGTTAAAATGGCCATGTGTCTAAGATAGAGGTCTAGACTACAACATAAAGGGGATGTTTTACATTGTGTGTTATTTTTGTCATTGATGTCAAGTAAATTGATGGAAAAGGATGTCATGATGTCTTTTAAGTCTCCATGAGGTGTTAGTCGGATGTTAAACATGAAATTTTGATTAGTAGTGTCAATATTTGTCAAACTACCATGATGTCTAAGTATGGTTTGAGGCATGATGAAAATATGGATGGTCATTTTATGAGTCTAAATAGTTTTTATGAGTTTCATCATGGTCAATTATGTGTGTTACAGTGTGTCAATAGTCTTTATGAGGTCAGTAATGTCAGTTCATGTGATGTCATAGTTATGTCGTGTCATTCAAGACATTTTCCTATCCCTAAATCATGCGTAATGGTATGGAGGTATGATTTTGGAGATGATCAATCCTAACTAATAATGGTAGTAACATGGTTATAGTGTACCCGAGGTGTATGATGATTTTTAGGATATTTCTCGAGGTTTGGTGGTGATTCATTGTCCTTGGGAAGTAAGCGAGTGAAGATCATACAAGTGTTAGAAAATAAGGGATAAAATATGTGGAATAATCTCTCACGAATCACAACAATAGAAATTAATAAGCGTAAAATATTACGATCTCGAATAAAATTGTAGAGTAAAATAACACAACACAAAGAGACAAAGATTTAATGTGGTTCACTCAATTTGGGCTTTGTCCACAAAGAAACACTTGCTCAAATTTTATTACAAGTCACTTCTCTCTCAATAAAATACCCAGATTTGTTTGGAGCTATGCTCAACAAACTCTACATAATTCACACCCGAATTCAAAACACATTTGCAATGTTTTTATGTTACATACCATATGCACAAAACCATATAAATAAACAACTACTTAAGTAGTTTTACAAAACTGTGGGTATCAAAACCATGGACCAAAACCGTCCCATAAACCTATGGGTCAAAATCCCGCCCATATGAGAAAAGCACATTTCATGGTATATCGGGCACATTTTAAGGCCAAAAAAAATTTCTCTGGGCCGCACCCCAAACCCCGGTGAGACAACTATGGAAAGTGTATAGTAATCTTAGTGTACATTCTTCAACACGTTCTCATATGAAAATAGGCTCCTCAACCTGACAATCTCCCACTTGGAGACTAGTTTTCCTCTGAGCAAGCTTCTCAACCCTTCACTAGTTTCTATGAAGACCAACCAAAGCTAAACATAGCTTCATTTTTTCCCTTGTGACCACCTTGGTCATCATGTCTACAAGATTCTGACTGTATGAATCTTCTCCAGCTTCAACTTCTCTTCCTCCAAAGTTGTCCTGATGAAATGGTACCTTAACTATATATGCTTTGTCCTAGAGTGGAAAGCATAGTTCTTAGCTAGGTGTATAGCACTCTGACTATCACTATGCAGCTTTCCTTCCTCCTTCTTATGCCCCAAATCCTCAAGAAATTTTTGTAACCAAATCATTTCTTTGCTTGCCTTTGTGGCAACAACATACTCAACCTCTGTGGTTGACAAAGCCACCAGCTTCTATAGTCGTGAAATCCAGCTCACTACTATCCCACCTACAGTGTAAACATAACCTGTCGTGCTCCTCCTACTGTCTACATCTCTAGCCATATCTAAATCTACATAACCACACAAAGTGGTGTCTGATCCACTATAGCACAAAACTATCCCCATGGTCCCTCTCAAATACCAAAGGATCCACTTTACTGATTATCAGTGATATCTACCTAGATCACTCATAAATATACTCACCACTCCCACTGCATGGACAATATCAGGCCTGGTGCACACCATGGCATACATCAAACTACCAACCACTGATGAGTAAGGTACCTTAGACATCTGGTTTCTCTCCTTCTCTTTCTTGCGACACTGCTCCTTTGATAACTTGAAATGGCCTGCCAAAGGAGTCTTAACCAGTTTAGCATTCTACATGTTAAACCTCTCCAAGATCTTCTTAATGTACTCTTACTAAGATAAATTAAGATTTTGTTCCTTACTATCCAGAGAAATCCTCATACCAAGGATTTTTTGGCTGCCCCAAATCCTTCATAGAAAAGGATTCACTTAATCGCTTCTTGAGTACTTTTATTTCTTGCATGTTTTTACCGCAACCAACATGTCATCCACATACGATAAAGGATAATATAACTGCCATCCTTAAATTTATTTGTATACACGCAATGGTTAGAATGACATATAATATAACCTTTATCCATCATAAAGCTATCAAATTTCTTATACCATTGATGTGGAGCTTGTTTCAGCCATACAAGCTCTTCTTCGCCTTTACACACATCTCCTCTTTACCTTTGACCTCATAGCCCTCTCAGGTTGGTGCATATATAGTTCTTCCTCCAAATCACCATGGAGAAATGTAGTTTTTACATCAATCTGATCTTAGTGCAAGTCTTCTCGCTAAAACTATTCCAAGAATAATTCTAATAGAAGTCATTTTTACTACAGGAGAAAAAATATCATCAAAATCTATACCTTTTCTCGTGTAAATCCCTTACCCACCAACCTCGGCCTTGTATCTTTTCTTGGCTCCTTATTCCTATTTGACTCTAAACACCCACTTGTTCTGTAATGCTCTTTTTCCTTCGGGTAGCTTCACCAAATCCCATGTCTGGTTCTCCATGAGATCTTGATTCTCCTCATCTATGGCTTGCTCCCACTTCTTCCCCGGCATCTACTTGCATTACTTCATCAAATCTCTTTGGCTCTCGACTATCATCAAAGAGTAATAAATAATAAAGAGAAGGAGAAAAATGTTCAAGTTCTCTTCTTACCCTAGAAGACCTCCTCAATATAGGAGTTTGGGGTTTCTGTTGAGGAGGTTCCTGAACTAATTCATGTGTCACTTTTCCATCCAAAAGATCCTCTACCGCTGCATATTCTTTCTTGGATTCTTCCTTTTTTCCTGTAACTATTTCTTATACATAAATTTTTCTTTAAATACCACATCCCTAGATCCAATGATTTTCTTGTCCTTAATACTCCAACATTTATATCCAATGTCATCACTACCATAACCAATGAAATTGCATTTTCTTTATTTAGCCTCTAGCTTGGTCCTATCATCCTTATATATATGGAAAAACACCTCACCTCCAAAGACTCTAAGAAATGAATAATCAACTTTCTTGCCATACCAAGCCTCCTCGGTATGCCTCCATCTAAGGCTTATGAGGGTCCTATGTTTATCAATTACATAGTCATGTTGTGCTCACCGCTTCTACCCGAAAAGAAAGAGGTAGTCCTACATGTAACTACATGCTCCTAGCATGTTCTATTATTGTTCTCTTCATCCTTTCTCGACACCCCATTCTCATTTGCAAAGTTCCCGGAACCATATTTTTCCTACGGATTGCATTCTTAGAACAATAATCATCAAATTCATTACTTTGCAATACTCCCTCCATTATCTGACCTGAGATATTTTAGCTTAACACCTGTTTCATTCTCTACCAAGGCTTTCCATTTAAAAAAAGTGTCAAATACATCATATTTTTTCTAATACAATAAACCCAAACTTTGCTTGTTGCATCATCTATAAAAGTAAGATAATAACTTGAACCCCCAAGAGATGATACCTAAGTTGGCCCCCACACATCAGAATGCACCAACTCTAACTTACTCTCTTTCTTTGTAGATCCAACCTTGAGAAACCTTACTTGCTTCTGTTTCCTATATATGCAGTCCTCAAAGAACTCCAGACATCTTTCTCGTATATTCAGAAAATCCTTCTTTATGATATCCATGCCCTTATGGCTCATATGACCTAGCCTATAGTGCCACAATGTTGTATCTACTTCTAAAGCCACAATATTACAAACATTAGTTCTATAAGTGGTTAAATACAAGGTTCCAACCTTCTTACCTCTTTCCACCACAAGAGCACCCTTGGTAACCTTCCAAGAGACTACTGTAAATATCATAGTACAACCATCACTTCCCAACTACCCTGCCGATAACAAATTTCATCTTAATGTAGGCACATGTCTGACATCCTTCAATAGCCAAGTATTCCCATTCTACATCTTAACCTGAATAGAACATTTTCCAACTATTTTGCAAGGCTCATCATCACCAAGAAAAAATCCCAAAATCTCCTTGAACATAATCAACAAAATAATTCCTATGTGGAGCAGCATGGAAAGAATCCCCGAATCTAAAACCCAAGATTTAGTAATATTGTGCAAAGAAAGAATCAAAACATCCCGACATACATTAACCGCTGCCACATTTTCCTCCTTTTTTTCTTCCTATTGTTTCTTCTTGTCCCAAAGCTCCCAACATTTCTTCTTTACATGCCTTTACTTTCCATAGTGCTAGCATACTATCTTGATTTTGGATTTTGACCTTTCTTGATCCTTTGATTTCCCACGACTTCCTCTATTCTTTTGTATCCCTATAGTTTCCATTGTCAAAACATTCCCTAAAGTAGAAGATTCACTAGAGCTTTTTCTTCACATTTCCTTGCTTAGAATAACCCCTACAACATCCTTAAACGTCAAATTTGAGTTAGCTGAACCGAGTTGCTTACCGCCATTACCGTGCTATCCCAACTATCGTGTAAAAAGCATATAACTAAGAAATACCTAACTTCTTCATCAAATTCTATTGTAACCGAATCTAGCATATTTACAACCGTATTAAAATCATTTAAATGATTTGCTACTAAACCATTCTCAGACATCTTCATATCAAACAACTTTTTCATTAAAAATATCTTATTAGAGGTAGAGGGTTTTTCATATAACTTCCCTAATACATCCATCAATTCTTTTGTAGTCTTTTCATTTTAAACATTAAATAATACCGAAGATGCAAGACATAACCAGATTGTCCCAAGTTCCTTCCTATCCAACAAATCCCATTCCACATTTGTCATGCTTGAGGGTTTGTTCACCTTCTCAGATAGTAGAATATAAAGATCCTTTTGATAAAGGTAATATTCCATCTACATCTTCCAAAGACTGAAATTCTTCCTATTAAATTTATCAACCCTAGATCTTCCATCATCTACCATAGCTCCCACTCAAGATAAAAATTCCCTATGATTCAACACTTCAAAGAAAGAAAACTAGGCTCGATACCAATTTTTAGAAAAAAGGGATAAAATATGTGAAATAATCCCTCACGAATCCGCAACAGAGAAACTAATATGCAAAAAATATTACAAATCTCAAATAAAATTACGAATAAAATAACACAACACAAAGAGATAGTATTTAATGTGGTTTACCCAATTTGGGCTACATCCACCAAGAATCACTTGCTCATATTTTATTATTAGAAGCCGCCACTCTCTCAATACAATATCCAAATATGTTTGGAGCTATGCTCAACAAACTCAACAAAATTCACACTCCGAATTCAAAACACATCTGCAATGTTTTTAAGTTACCTATCATATGCACAAAACCATATAAATAGACAACTACTTAAGTAGTTTTACAAAACCATGGGCCAAAACCATCCCATAAACCTATGGGTCAAAATCCCACCCATATGAGAAAAACACGTTTCTCGATATATCGGGCATGTTTTAAGGCTAATATTTTTTCTCATAGCCTCGTGCCCCCAAGCCCTCGCTACCAAGGGTTGCTGCCCCCAAACCCCAGAAGACAATTGTGGAAAGTGTACAATACTCTTAGTGTATAGTCTTCAACACTTTCTCACATGAAAATAGGCTCAACAACCTAACAAGTTGGCATAGGTAAGTATTAATGGATGGAGAGTTTTAGACATATTTGAGCTAGATGGTGAGCATAAAAATTAGAGGATGTTGTCATGATTCTTCATAACAAATTTTAGGTCAAAGTGCTAAAGGAATTGCAAGATATGTCAGTTTTGGAAAAACTAGGTAATCTATAGTGTGTTTTTGAGGTAAAAGATGACCTTCGATGTTTGATGTGAAGTGTTTTCTTTGCATGGGACCCAAATATTTTAGGGATTTTTTCCATGGAACTAATATTTTTATGAAAAAAATGAATTGGTTTTATAGTCATGTTTTTATGAATGATCGTTAAGAAGGTAAAGTTCTTTAAAACCATACCTAAACCCTAGCTAAAAGTGGCATAGATAAAAAAAAGTATATTAATCCTATCTTGATTGGTTTATCAAATGTGGTTATTGGATGTTTTATAGGACTCCTTCATATTTTCATAAAGTTTTATTAGATCATGTGACTATATGTGGGTCCCACTGAAAATTATTATTTCGAAGAAGTTCACTTTAAGGAAAATATCTCCAAATAAGGTGATGAATAAATTGACATTTTTATCCGTGGAATTTTTATTTATGTCCATGATATTTTTAGATCATGGTTTCTATTTTGAATGGTAAAGTGTGCCATATTTATGAAGATTTATTTTTGGGGTAGTTTGGAGCAATCAATACTAAAAGTGGAATTACATGAGCTACGTGTGGAGTTAGAACATGATTCAATTTGTTTGTGATCTTAGTTTATAGAAATTTTGAATGGTATATCAAAATTATGTTTTTCATAATTTATGAGGAAGTTATGACTTATTATTTGAGGGTTAAATATGGAAGATGACCATTTAAACATGGTGGTGAGTTGATTCATGAGATAAAATGATTGTTATGAGTTGTTAATTCTTTTTAAGGTTGATGAGTGCTCGGGAAAAAATTGTAAGGGTGTTACAATATTTGTTTAATCTTGGAAATAATGTTTTAGGTGATGGAGTAAGTTGAGCTCAAGCTTAATTCTTGAGTCCTAGAAGGGTACATGAACAATTGTAGCGATGGACCTGATTAAAGGCCTTATACTTGGAGTTGGAATGAAATATAAGATTTTATGGAAAGATGATTTATAGGTATTTCCAATGGTATAATTTTTGTCTCATGATGATGACATTTGACAGTCATCCATCTTATTTTATAGAGAGGAAGGTTTGTTATTTTAAAGACAAAATTACTCGGGTTCATTTTTTTGGATTGGATAATGATTTATATCAGTTATAAAGTTAATGCATATGATTTTTTTCTTATTTAATTCATTTGGATGTTTGTAAATTGAATGCAAGCTTTCAAACCAGATTACGTTTGTAAAACTACTTTTTGGGCAACTCAGTTTGGTGAAGAGGAAAGTTGGTGTGGTTTGCATGTATGGATGTTTCATGAGCTATAGAAAGCATGGATGTGATCTAAAGGTATATTTGATTATAATGAGTTTTATATTCCATTTTTGAGTTGTTCTTGGGTGGTCTTAAGGCCCAAAGGAGAAGCAAGGTTCTTGGAAACAACTATTTGGTGAAGGATATGAGCCTTTTTGAGTAAGTTATGATGAATTTGATTGGTGAAAGATAATTAACAACCATGGATGATGTTTTTATGTAATATTTTACATGTTGGAGAAATTAGGGAGCTTGAATAATCACGGTTATAGTGTTTGTAGTTTTTAACCATCCAGGTGATGGGGTTTTGAGTTGTTTTTTATCTAGTTTGAGTGCATTTAAGCATGGCCGACCTACATGGGTCCATTATGAATGTATTTATGATTGTTTTTGGGATTTTTGTAAGTTTTATTGGTAGAAATAAATGATATATACCTACTTTATTTGTGTTTGAAATAATAGAATCATATTTAAGTGAGTGTTTAAGTTTGTTTTTGAACTAGTTGAGGCTATAGAGAAAATGTGACCTAGGTGAGGTTTGAAATATGATAAATGGTATGAAATCATATATTAAAATGTTGTAAAAATATTATTAAGCATAGAGATCATGTGTGAAATGGTTCGAATTCAATACAAGTCATAAAAGAGTGATATATAGTGAGTTAATGGAATGAGGGTTTGAAGAAGGTTTTGAGCTGAAATTATGATATCCATCACTTGTGGCAGAAACCAAATTTATATATACTCATATTTATATGATTGAGTTTGTTATTGATAATCTTAGGGGGTTGTATCCTCCTTGTGGAGTGGGTTCTTCACTAAATTAGGGGTTGGTGCTCCTTGTAGGGTTGGTGCTCTACTAAACTAGGGGTTGGTGCTCCTTGTGAAGTTGGTGATTCACTAAATCTCTTTTATTTGTGTAATATAAGAATATTTTTAGTGGTTTTTTTTCCCCTTGAGGGTTTCCCACTTATATATAATGTTCACATGTCTTCTTATTTTTTATGTTCTTGTGAATTCTTAATACACACCTATCGTGCTTATGTGGTTATGGATGTTAAATGGATGAATGAAATGATGAATTTATGTGATGATAAATGAATTGGTTTTTTTGGATTGATTCACCCCCACTAGTCCATTGTCATTCCAACAATTGGTATTAAAACATGTCCTTGAGAAACAAGTTTAGAAACTTGAAGGAGATCCTTTGGAGCACAAGCATGGGTAAGTCTTCAGATGTTGAGGTTGCATTAAGAATGAAATATTAATTTGAAAATTATTTTATCAATATTCTATAAGATAAAATCCACTACATAGAGAAATAGGATGGTCAAACCATCAAGGGTTTGGAATTTCAAGTTGATAGAGTGACTAAATCCCTAAGGGATAAAGAAGAAGTTTGTTCTAGGTATGAAGAGAAATTGAAATCCATAAAATATGATTTAGTAGATGTATCTAGCATCTTGAATAAGTAGGAGATGTTAGAGAATATTATTGAAGCTCTTGATGATATATTAGAGGGAATAAGAGTTGTAAATGACAAGACAAGAATAGGTTTCAAAGGAAAAAAGGAGAATGATGAATAAGATGGTCCAAGCACTCAATCAAACATGAAGGAGAAAAATATGAATGAATTTACAAATTCTAACTCTATTAGACAACCTAATGTTTCTAGGGATGGTGCTTCTTTTAATGGTTATTTCTATGTTTTTCATGATTTTGGTTAGAACTTAAGTGTGTATGAGAAAAGAGGAAAAAATGATGGTATTTTGTACTATAAATGTCATGAGAAAGGTCATACTTCTAGGTATTATCATAAAATAGAATCTTCAAGGTATATTAGCAGGTTTCAAGCATCCAAAAGGAAGGAAAAGAAAGAGTTCAAGATGAAAATCAGTCCTAAGAATGATGATGAGATATTCAAGCTAGCTCTTATGGTCAAGAAGGATGTTGCTCAAGTAAAAGAGGTTAAGGAAACTGATTCTCAATCTAAAATACACACCATGAAGCCTAATCCATTGAATTTTTTCAAAGAGGGTTCAAGTGCCATCATGATGGAAAAACATTCAACAATCCTAAATTAAATCAAGGAAGCATTTTTTCCTTCATAGAAGAAGAAAAGAATGAATAATATAATATGTTCCTAACTACAATTCAATCTTCAGTTCATGAGAAGTTGAGAATTTTAGTTGTGTGGGACACTTCAAGACATATAAGGTATATGAAGTGACATATCCACATGTTTTTGAGTTATTTTCATTAGAAGGTATTTTAGTTTGTAAGAGTGTAGCATTCATCATTGTCCTTAAAGGTTATTTATGTTGTTTAAGGTGGTTCTAAGGTCTAAGTATGAGTTTAGTATATCATTACAAGAATATTTATTTTTCTTGCATTAAAGAGAAAGTGTTATCTTAGTAAAATGTATGTGTTTAAGTATCTTGTGCAACTAAGAAGTCTATCTTCATCATGTTAGGATGTATAAGAGTTGACTTAAATCTAAAGTTTAGTAGAGATTGATATTTTTTTAAGGACATTTTCAGGAGTGATGAATGTTGAAAATGGATAGTGTGCATTGAATAGTCTGTGACTATGATTGGTATTTGAGTTTTCAAAGTTGAAAAAAGTATCAAATAGCTATGGTATCTTACATACTCCCGGGGAGTTAGGATTCGTGGAAATATTAAAGTTGTGGTCCACGTCATTTGTCATATAGGTCTGTTAGGTATGTCTTGATTCAATAAATTTTTCATAAGGTTGTTATAAGGATTTTTGGAGAGTCATGTAAGTGATGTAGTTAGAATATTTTCCATCAAGGTCTAGGTTTTTCCTCATTCATCGGAGGTATTTACTATTTTCATGCACTATCTAAGGTGTGATATATAAGTATTTCTAGATGAGATGATTGTAGTCTTGTGATGAATTTTATGTTCAATCAAAAGGAAGGTTTCTTAATTTAAATAAGGTCTTGGATTTTTGAGTGCATATGACTTGATATATACATAGTAAATGTGCTTTAGTTATGCTGAGAGCTTGATGATGTTATGAAGAGTTTTTATTAGTCAAATCTAGAATGTATCTTTCAAGGTATGATCCCATCATGTAAGTTGTAATTGTTTAAATAAATACATGATTTCCATAAAATTATGAAGGTGTGTATGGTCTGTCAAATTTCATGCCTTGGTCACAAAGGTTCATATTCATGCATCATAGAAGTTTGTAAGCTCTAAGTTAAAGTTAAATCCATTATGTTGAGGAGATTTGAGACCTATCGGATAGTGCACCCAAGTGTTGTAGGGTTATGTCAACTAAGAAGAAGATAAAGGCATGACCATATACCTATACACACAATTGAAGATATGATATTTTTAACACTCATATGGATATGTATAGTTATAATTCTATGTATGAATATTTTAGATCTAAAAGGATTATTCAGTCAATTAATAAGAGTTTCTTAGGAGGATGTATTTTATAAGATGTCTTTATATGGATCAACAAGATTTGTGGTTGAAGTTTTGAGCTAGTTCATGGGAAAATGATGTATTTTATAAGATCATTTCTCTCTTAGAGGTGGTTTAGAATGGTTAAATATCATAGGCCCGATGACATAGGTATGTACAGGGTTAGAAATATGTGGTTGGGTCCTAGTTTCTATCAAATGGAACTCTACAAACATGGGTTTCATGATGAAATTGGTATTGATAGTTTTTTTATTCTCTAATTCGTGCTAATAGGTGTGTACTCATCACAAGGGTTTTCCTAAAAGACAAGTTAAAGTGACTGTGAAGGAATAATAGTTGCTACAGTGTCTAAAAGTACATCTTATACAAGATCATGAGAAATTGAGGAATTCTCTAAAAGTATATCATACTAGTATGATATCATTCATAACAAAGTGGAATATTGAAAGGTTTCAAATATTATATGATTAAATAATTACAAGGTATAACATAATTCTAAGAAGAATGAAATGTACAACTACATGTCAATATGGAAGTTTGAAATGTGATGTCAAAGATATGAGATTGAAAAGTTAATTTTATGACCTTGAAGTGGATCTAGCATGAAAGTAGTTGATTTTGATCTAAGTAATGACATAAATTGCAAGTTCAATCCATAATTAGTCTTGTAAGTTGGTAATCAAACTGATTCTAATATTAAGTATCTTTATGGTGTTGCCTCACAAAAATATTAAATTCCTTTTCTCATAATTTTTTGAAGATATGCTTGTGTGCACAAATTAAGGTCTACAAAGGTTTCTCAAATTTGAGGGTGAAAATTTTTAAATGTTAAATGTGGTAATTAATTGAAGGTCACAAGAAATAATATCATGAAGGTTCAAGTGTTTTTGAATTTTGACAGGATCTACCTAAGAAGTAATTGTGTCACAAGGATTAGGGAGATGCTTAAGGTTGATATGAGTATCATGATGGTTTGATTTTTGGGTATGATAGAGCTTATAGTTCCGAGTGAAGTTATTAAATGAAATTTAGGGCATGAAAACCTTAATTAAGATCAAGAATATATTTTTATAAAAAATAATTTGATATCTCTCAGCATCATTTGTTATATTAGAGTAAAGATAGAATGAGGTTTCTATTTGTTTTCATAGGTCTGTGAAGAGAGAAAATAGATAGATACATGTTTAACGACTTCTTGAAGCAAGAGAATGTCTTTTGATCATCAATAAAGGAGTGAAAGGATTATTGGAAACTTCATAAGACAAAATATAAATCAAAATAGGGTGGATCATAATGGATAAACTACAATGATAGACCACAAGTCTAAGGAAGATTCACAACGTAGGGGAGTTCATTTTTAGCTTGATCAAGTATGAAGGATGTCAAGAAGGTGATAGAGGTAGATAAAATGATTTTTGTAGGAATTATTCAATGATGAGAAATTTTTCGAGTCAAAAATTGTAATTGCATCCAAAGAAGAGTGAACATACTAAGACAATGGTTTAGGGAAGAGGAGTTATGATTGACACATCTAAAAGGCATGAAAATGAGGAAAGAATTCAAATTTTGAGTTTTTCAGTTAGAGTTTGATAGTATGGTCACATGGGAGTAATAATAAGTTGTGTCATGATGTACATGAGTTTTTATCTTGGAAAAGTTCAGATAGGATGCACTTTGAAGGACTAGTTTAGAGACATTGACCCTAAAAGATGAAATGATTGCATTAGAGGAAAATTTGTTGTTTTTAGGATAGTATAAACCAAAAGGAGGTTGAGAAGCATGTTTTGAAGACAAAAATAGAGAGAATACACTTAGGGGAAATTTTTTAAGGTTCATTAGAGGTCTATGGATCATCATACGGTGTTAAAGAAGGAAAGAAGGAGAAATTTCAGTCGAGGGAGATATTTGAGCATGTAAGTTTGTTTTTTGCATTATTTCCATTGTGTCTTGATCTGTGTTGTCATTTTTACATGTCTATTTTTCATTATATCATTTTTCATAGATCTCAAATGGTGAGAGAAGCATCATAAACATGGAAAATAGGTCTACTATGTGTGTTTGTTCTTGTTGGTTTCCATTAATGCTTCAAAGATGGTTGCCATCAATGACAAAGGGGAGATTGTTAGTCATTTTTTTAGTGTTATCATTGATTTCAAGTAAATTTAAGATAAATGATGTCAGAAGGTCATGTGAGTATCCATGAGGTGTTATTAATATGTTAAACATGAAATTTTATTGGTAGTGTCAAGATTTATCCATTGCCATGATGTCTAGGTATAGTTTCAAGCATGATGCAATCATGGATGGTCATTGCATGAATTATAATTATTGGTATGAGTTTAAAAATGGTCCAAGAGGTATTTTATAGGTTTCTAAGACTCAGAATGAGGTAAAAAGGTTAGTTCATGTGATGTCATGGTTGAGTCAGTCATTCTAGGCCTATTCCTAGCCTTGGAGCATGCAGAATGGTATGGAGGTATGATTTTTGGAGCTGATAAATATTAAATAAGTATGATAAAAATATGGTGATAGTGTAATTAAGGTTTATGATGAGTTTCAAGTCAGTTATTAGAGGTTTGGTGGTGTTTCATGGTCCTTGGGAAGTAAGTAGGTGAAGAATAGGCAAGTTGGCATAGGTAAGTCTTAATGGATGGAGAGTTTAAGACATATTTGAGCTATATTGTGAGAATTTAAAGTTATATGATGTTGTTATGATTCTTCAAGAGAATTTTTAGGTCAAAGTGCTAAAGGAATTGCAAGATATGTCAGTTGTGGAGAAATTGGGTAATCTAGAGTGTGTTTTTTAGGTACAAGTTGACCTTATGTTGCTAGTTGTGAATTGTTTGATTTGCATGGGATCCAAATATTTTGGGGTATATTTTTACATATAACTAAGAAGGTTTAGGAAAAATAATTATGTGGTTTGATCATCACGTTTTTATCAATGATTGTTAAGAAGATAAAGTTCTTTGAAACCGTAGCTAAAAGTGACTTGGAGAAAAAGAAGTATATTGATTCTATCTTGATTGTTTTTACAAATGTGATTATTTTAGGTTGTAGAGGAATCATCAAAATTTCCAAAAAGGTGTATTAGAGCATATGAATATTTTTGACCCCACCTGAAAAATGCTTGTTTATCAAGAATTATAGTTTGAGGAAAATTTCTCCAAATAAGGTGATGGATAAATTGACATTGATTTTAGCCCTAGAGTTTTTATACTTATTCGTTATATTTTAAAATCATGGTTGTGATTATAAATGGAAAAGTGTGCCCTATTTATGAAGATTAGTCTTTGGGGAAGTTTGGATAAGTTTGTACTAAAATTTAAATTACAGGAGTTACAAGTGGAGTTAGAAAATGATTCAAAGTTGTGTTGTGATCCTAGTTCATAGATATTTCCAATGGTATATAAAAATTATGTTTCTATAAGGTAAGAGTAAGTTATGACCTATTATTTTAGGGTCAAATCTTGAAGATTCCTAGCTAAACATGGTGGTGAGTTGCCATGAGGTAAGATGATTGTTCTAAATTTTTAAATATTGTTGAAGGTTTCTGGGTTCTTAAACTAAATTCCCAATGGTGCTCCATGATTTGGTTGAGCTTGGAAATTATTTTTGAGGTGATGGAGTAAGTTAAGCTCAAGCATAGTTCGTGAGTCCTAGAAGGCTAACTGAGCAGTTTCAGAGATGAACCTATTTGAAGTCCTTCCACTTGGAGTTGGAAGGAAATAAGGTGTTATGGAAATATGATTAAGAGATATTTCCAATGGTATAAGTATTTTTCTCATGATGATGAGATTTTATAGGTCATCCATCTCAGTTTGTAGATAAGAAGGTTTGTTATTTTTAAGACATAATTACTTAGGCTGAAATATTGACGTAGATAGTGTATGTTTTGGATTGGATGATGCTTAATAAAATCTTGAAAATCAAGAGAGATGAATTTTTTTCATAATGTAGGCATCTAGAGTTGTTGAAAGTGACATAAAGGATGCAAACCAGTTGAGTTTGTAAATCTACTTTCTGGGCAACTCAATTTGGTGAAGAGGATTATTAGTGTGGTTTTCATGTATGAATGTATCATGAGCTCTATAAATTATAGATGTGATATACATGTCAAGGGGATTACAATAAGTGTCTACATGAAATTGTTTAGTTTTTCTTAGGCAGTCTTGCGGCCCAGAGGTGAAGACATAATCCTAGAAACAACTATTTGGTGAGGGATATGAGCCTTCTTGAGTAAGTTATGATAAATTTGATTTTTGAAATATAATTAATGACCATGGATGATTTTTTTATGTCATGTTTTAAATGTGTGAGAAGGGAGCTTGATTAATCATGGTTATGGTGTTTTTGGTTTTTAGTTGTCTAGGTGATGCGGTTTTTAGTTGTTTTTGAGCTAGTTTGAGTGCATTTAAGCATGGAAGGCCTAAATGGGTCCATTATGAATGTTTTGATATTATTTTTGGTATTTTTTAAAGGTTTATTGGTATGAATAAATTAAGGAGACCGAATTTATTTGTTTTTTTAATGAAGAAAAAACATAAGTAAGTTATTGTTTGAGTTCATTTTTGAGCTAGTTAAGCCTATACATAAAATGTGACCTAGGTGAGGGGTTTAAAAGTTGATCAAGGGAATGAAATCAGATATGAGGATATTGGAAAAAATATGAGGAAGGATAGAGATCATGTGTGTAAGGTTTTGAAGAAAATACAAGTCATAAAAGAGTGATATATAGCGAGTTGATGGAATGAGGGTTTGAAGAAGGTTTGTACCAAATTATGATCTACATAATTTTTGGCAAAAAAATTAAGATATCTTAATCTTCATATGGTTTAGTTGGTGCTTGATAATGTAAGGGGTTGTATCCTCCTTGTGGAGTGGGTGCTTCACTAAATTAGGGTTGGTGCTATACTAAACTAGGGGTTAGTGCTCCTTGTGAAGTTGATGCTTCAATAAAAAAATTCTTTGTGTAATATAATTATATTTTCAATGGTTTTTCTTCCCCTTGATGGTTTACCACTTATATATGGTGTTCATGTGTCTTATTATTTATTTTATGTTATTATGAATGTTTAATACACACCTAATGTGCTCATATGGTTATGGATGTTAAATGGATGATTAAAATGAAGAATTTATGTGATGGTAAATGAATTAAAAAGTTTTTTAGGATTGATTCATTCATCCTCTCCTTCCATTGTGCTTCCAACATGGGACATGATTTGGTGCCCCAAGACAAGTAGGCACAATACATGGGAGCCATACCTCATTTTGGTGATAAGGTGGAGGAGGTGTTGGGTGACTACGAAGATGGAGATACTATTGTAGAGAGGTGGAGAATCCATGTTTGTGTTATATGATAGTATTATATATGATTTTTAAAAAATATTTTTATGCCATATTGATATTATGAGTAACATGTGTCTTTATTGGTTTTTTAGAGGGGACGGGGGAGGAGTACTACTCCTTGATCAAGACAACCCACCATGACATTCTGGATCCAGTGTTGGATGTCCAATATATTAAATTGATGGTAGATCCAACAACAACGTCGATAGGAGATTCATTAATCTCATTTCATCTAGTTAGAGAGGTCTCTAGCACATTATAGGGATATCGAGATGTATAAGAATTTGTAGCCACCACTAACATAGACATGATAATCTGAAAATATTATTACATGCACATTCGAGTGCTAGTTTAGGAGAAAACAACTCACCTTTCAAATTCCTAGAGATTTATGGAGTGGATTACATCATTGAGACCGTACAAACCCAAAATTACACGTACTACATTATCAAAAAAATGGTTACAAGATGTTCAAGTTCCTAGGCCCATTTGCAATATATATTTGTAGCTTAGACATCCCTACTCAACCTTTGCATGATTTCTTTTAGTTTCTCACTTATTTCTATGAAATTTTTTACCTTCAAAGGTCAAAATTACTGCTCTACCCACAGGTGGTGGTTTTGTAACCACCGCCCAAGAAGGGTAGTGTTTTTGTGACCACCGCCCTAGTCGGGGAGGAGGTTCTATGTTCGTCACCTGCCGCAGGTGAAGGTTTTGCATGATTTTTCCAGAAACCTT